>OY747136.1:8851238-9418812 GCA_963556465.1 Berberis vulgaris | reverse complement strand
GCCAACATGAACATGACCTATCGATAAACCGGTTGACACCGGACATGTGGCATATATTTTTATTTATATGAAAAGGCATACTATATTAAATTGACATTTTTGTAATAACCCCCCAAAACATTATTACTTTTGAGCTGTAACAATTCACCAAATAATTTTACACATTTTCATAAACAAAGTGATACAGTAATTGTATCACCATGAATAGTATGGTACTGCAATTGATATTATTCATGGTGATCTCATTTATTGTATCACTGTTTTTGTGAAACAGTTTTTCATTTTTTTGATTGAATTTAGTTTTAACTTGAAATTATTTTGCGAAAGGTTACAGTTGAAAAGTGATACCGTTTTGGTGTTTATTACAAAAAATGTCAATATGGTGTAGTGACACGAGGAGACATGGGGATGAGAAAATGAGAAAAACGAAGAAAGGATAAAATGATACTTCCCTGAGGGCAAGGATGTGTCATAGTCTACTCTAGATCGGTATGTAGGTTTCAGTAGATAATCTATAAGAATGTAAAGAGTGCATATTTCTTTATGGTTCATTACCATTATCCAAAAAAACTAATATATGCAATTGGGTTCGGCTTGAGGGCAATTTATTGGGAATATGGATTTTGCACTTTAAACCATGGATGATTGAAGTTCTTCTTCCGAGGTGTTTTCAATGTATCCTAATAAATACTCAATTTACCCCACTGCTTAGTTTACCCACCAAAACCCTGCAGTTCACCCACTAAGTAAGGTAAACTTTTTCTTATTTTCAAAAATAAAATCTTGGGTCGAAGACCCTAATACTTTATTTTTATGGCTATAACTCTCATGTCTGATCTAAGACCTATACAACCAATCTCAAATCCAAAAACAATTTTTCTAGTAAATTAAGTTTTATTTTACTTTTTTTTTCTTGCAACTGTACAATCAATTAAAAATAAAAAATTATTATTGATTTTTAGAAACTAACGTTAATGAAATAAGTTTTGTTAAATTGAAAAGATTATATGGCTATCTTCTCTTTCTCTCTAGATTTTTTTTCATCGTGTCTTCTTCTTTTGCTTATTCATTTTACATTTATCTTCTTTATGCACACATATCATCTTCTCTTTGATTTTATTAATAAATTATATTTTCTCTTACAAAACTAAAATTGTTGAAGTAATGAATTTTTCTCAATGATGTGTGGGGTTAGAGGTGCTTATGTAACCATATTCAAGATTAAATTATCAACTTTAAGAGAGAAAAAGAAGAATAAGAAGAAGAAAAAGGGAAAAATATCAAAAGCGAAGAAAAAGATAAAGTGGAAAAATATAAAAGATATGTTTGAGAGAAAGAATAGAGAAATGAAAATAGTGGTTCGAGGACATAAAGAGACAGAACAGAGATAATCGGATAAAATTCAGAACAAAACCAACCCTAACCTATGTGAAACCCGAAATCTTGTCTACCGAATAAGCAAGGGTTAGAGGAACTCAATATAAACTCGTTTCACGTGGTTCACCGCTGATGTTGACGTTTCGAGAAGAGGTGGCTGGTTTTGCAGACATGAGAGAAAAAAGTCTTCTCCACCAATTCCAACATCGCTTTGTTTCTTTGCTTGGTTGCTTGATCGTCTTTTCTTGTTCACTTGTGCTTGAATTTGTTTAGGAGTAAAGGAGGAAAGGGGAGGGGGCGTATCAACCCAAGTACGAGGGAAACATGGAACGCGTGCTTAACATGTGTGTTTTTTCGCGAATTGGCCACAATTATGTGCAAAAGTCTCTAGAAATAATTATTAAATTATAATTTTTTTTCATTATTAGCTACATGAAATCACATGGCTATGGTCCAAGAGCCGTAAGTAAAGAAAAATGGTTTTAACCATGGCGACCTCACTATGGCTAAATCGACCGTTTGGTGTAGTAAAGGAGGAAGAAAGAAGAATAAACTTTGGTTCTTTTAGAATGCATTTTTATTACATCTATCTAAGATCCGAGACTAGAAGAGTGAACTGAAAGTTTTACTGGAAGGGTATTTAAGTCTTTGTATATTTATTTCTTAAAAAAATAAAAGTGGGTAAATCATCAATCACTATTAACAAACCAATCAACATTTCTACAAAAATAAGTTGTTAAAGAGTAGAAAACTAGTTACTTAAGTAGGATCATAACACACATCAACGATGACTTGGGTCAAATTTGTATTGTATTGATCATGGGCCAAGCTTAAATACAACCTATCAATAAATAGGTAAACAACTCTACGGGTCTGTTTGGTTAGCCATTTACATCCATTTTCCTTGTTATGTAGATTTTCGTTGTTTGATTGTTATTTACTGATGTGAAATTGATTCTTCATAAAATTGTTTTCCCACTACTCATGGGAATCCAAGTCTGAGGGGGGAGCCTTGAAATCGGTTTCAATTTCCATGTGTATTTTCCATACAGCCAAACAGACCCTACATGAAATGTTATTTCAAGGAAAATTGGGGGGGGGGGGGGGGGGGGGGAATGAAAAAATAGCAGGAAAAATATTAAAGATCGTGCTTTAATTTTCATTTGGCATTTCATATTTGCAAGTATCAATGTATCAAATTCTTTGTTGGGCATTATGTAGAGATTTGATATGTTACTCATTTTTATTTTTTTTTGTTAAGGGATTTGATATGTTACTCAAAAAGAAAAGAAAACATCTTTTGGATTTTGATGGTAAGTTACTGTTGCCAAAAAAAAAAAAAAAAAACTCAGTTCCAAAGAAACATATGGTTGGATTTTCAATTCCAAAAATACATATGGTTGGATTCAACCTAAGAGGAAATTTCTTATGAATACAAAATTTGCATCTATACCATCAAGGTTGTTGATATACATTTATCTTTCTCTTTGCAAATCATTAAGGTTTTTGTCTGGTTGACAGATAATATTCTAAGGAAAATTAATAAAGTCGAAAATATAATTTCTATAATATGTTTTTGGGTGTTTTTGAAAATAATACCAATGATCAAATATTATATTGCGTGAGTGCACTTGAGCGGATGGCGGTGTGGTTGATTTCGTAGTTAAATGATGGTAGCAAAAATTGTTGGGGTGGTGGTGATGGCAGTGTTTGTAGTATGGTGGCGGTGGCATAGATGAAGGTGTTTGCGACAATGCATTTGCTGCAATGGATATAGTATGGTGGTGGTTGTAGTCATTGTGATTTTGTGTTCATGTTGGTGATTGCATGCTATTGTGGTGGTGGCGGCGGTAGTAAATATCAAGGTGGTAGTGATGATGTTGATAATATCGGCAGTGGTCGTGCTATGGTGGTGGCAGTGGTTGTCCTATAAGTGTTGCTAGTATTTCTGACATCTTGTTATGGTTATGAGTTGAAATGAGGAGAATAAACATCTAATAAAAACCTTCAATATTGACATCCCAATTATAATTGGTCATTTTCCATGATTAAGACTATTTCGGAATAAAATGTTTTCAGAGATTTATAACTTTTGTGAAACAAACAACTGAAAATTTTAAAATTTGAAGAATCAACATCTGGAAATAATAATAATAATAATAATAATAATAATAATAATCTACATAGTATAAACAAATGGGGCGGAGGAACAGTGACTTTGAGCGTGTGTCACCGACAATTTTGCAAATGGCCTCTAACTTTCTAATACATTCTCAACTTACCCATATCTATTATATCCCTTACTGAAGAATCTAGCGAGAGACTTAGCAAAAAAAAACCTTTGTACTTCATCACTTTACTTTTCAAATTAAAGGAGGCTAGGTTTTCTTTTAAATGAATTTTTAATTAGGGTTTTACTAGCTTTAGCTAAACAAAACCACCACTCCTTTTTTACGCACCACCAACCTAAACCTAAGTCCAAATTCATATCATAAAATATATAAATATTTGTAAATATTACAAATACCAAAATAAATATTATTAATTACTAAGATGGTAACATTGTATTGGTAAGTGATTTGGCGGGTATTACAACATATAATTAGTATCGACGAGTATCTAAAACACTAGGCATATCGTTTACAAGTTTTTTTTATTTTTGGAAAGCGAGCTGGTTTTTATAGGATCCATAACCTATCAACAAGGTGTGACCTACAGGTCAACACCATAAGAAAGTAACCATGCCATCGGTGGGTCTCGAACCTAGGACGTGGGGGATAAACCCACACAGCCCTAACCACTCGACCATAACACCATTGGCATATCGTTTACAAGTTATTAAAAAGTAATCAACATTTTGTGATGTACATGCAATAAATGATGAATAAAAAATTGTAACACCTCGTTTTGTAATATTGTGCATAACTTTTTATATCATGCATACTTACGCTTTATTTTTATTTTTTTAAATAAACCTCCAGAGGGAAGGGGCAACTATGGGATGTCAGGCCACTTAATCAAAAAATCTTATACACCTATCGGGGGCACATGATGACTTTACCCGAGAAAAATATTAGCAGACTATCCTTAAAACAAATCAAAAATTCAAAGCCTGTGAATGAGCAGTCCTAATTAACCATGAGATATAAACCATGACCAGAAATACCTCATGGACCAAGATAGAGGCCTTATTCATAAGGACTTGCTCGCCATGATTTTGGCCTTAATCCATAAGGCCTAAAACCAAGGAAAAACTACATAACAAAAATGAAAATTGAACATCAGACCTATTTCACCAAGGATAAGGCCGAAAACTAACAAGGAAATATTTAAGGACCAAAATGACATATGAGAAGCAAAGAACAATGCAACCGAACTCCTTCTAATCCACCCAAACATCATCAAAAATGCAAGAATCATAGCAAAATAGCGCCAAGACAGCAACAGCCAGCTCCCTGCAAGCAACATGGCACACCAAAAACAAGTAGCGCACACTCGCCCCGCCTCAAATCACAGCCAACCAGCAGCACCAAAGTAGCCACAGCTCGCGTCCTTGCAAGCAGACAGACCCTTCTCGCCATAGCTCGCGTCTCTGCTCACCAAAGCAGCCACAGCTCGCGCCCTGCAAGCAGCGTCGCAAGGCCTTTTCTCACGCTAGCTGCATCCAGAAAATAGAGTAGGGCTGAACAAAAAACCGATCAAACCGATTAAACCGACCGAATCGATCTAAACCGAACCAATCGGTTCGGTTTAAATTCGGTTCGAATCGGTTTCGGTTTTAAAAAATTCAAAATCGAAGTGATCGGTTCGGTTTTCGGTTTCTATGTGATTTTAACCGACCAAACTGAATCGACCGAATATATATAATAAATAATATATATTTTATATATAAATAATACAATATGTTTAAAAAAGTCGGTTCGGTTTTATTTCGGTTTTGGTTCAATTTTAGTCGGTTCGGTTCGATTACGGTTTGCATAAATTAGAATCGATTCGGTTTCGGATCGATTTTGTTAATGGTCAATTCGGTTTGAAAATTTTAAAACCGACCTAGGTCGGTTCGGTTCACGGTTTAGGTGAAAAAACGAACCGTCGGTTCAGTTTTCAGCCCTAAAATAGAGCAACAACTCTGTTCACGTCCATGCAAGCAGCGTCCCACCTTCTCGCCTAGCTGCAGTCAGAAAAACAGAGCCATAACTCTGTTTTGAGGCAGCACGAGTTCAACAAGCACCCTCCTCTTTACGTGGTGATCTCCCATGGCAAATATGCGCAGTGTGACTTCTATCTAACGCGTCCGCTACTGTGTTCGCTTCCCTATAAATATGCTTGCAATGGACTTCCATTTGTTTCGCCAAACTTTTTATATCCATCAAAACATTCTCCAAGTACCAAGGAACCTTATAGACCTCCTGAAACCAACCACTCAGTATGTCTGAATCCGACTGAACAATAACTTTTGAATATCTCATACAAAGGCATAACCGAAGTCCTTATAATAAAGCACGCGCCCCAGCTCTATTATTTGTGCCATCACCAAATATCATTTGTTTAGCCGCGCCGACATCTTCTATTTGCTTCTCTAATAATCACCCCTCCTGTCGCCCTGTTCTTTTTTGAAATACTAGTCCACATTTAGAGCAATAAAGTTGGGAGGAGGAAAAAGCCAATAAACGATCCGAGTCTCCTTTCTCGCCACCGGGGTAACTGGAAACCCCAGCCTCTACATAGGAACTTTGTTAGCACTACTATATTTTGGCTTAGCAAAAGAATTAGCCATACTCAAAAGCCGCCTTATATTCAAAATCCCAGCAATATGATTCGGATGCCTATCTTCATAAACACACTTATATATTTGTTTCCAAATTTCCCAAATGATAAACAACGGAGTAAGATAGAAAAGCAAACCTACTTGGGTAAAAGAATTGGATCTACGAAACCAAACCGACAGTACCGTGGTGATCTCAACCGGTTTTCTGATATGAATGTCAAAAATACCTTCAAAATGTTCCCAAATATTTGTGGCGAGCTTTCCTTCTAAAAAGAGATGCTTCAAGGATTCAGATTTCGGGAACACGCAACACCTGCATTTCGAAGCCAAACTAAAACCACACCTATATATTTCCTCGTCTACAGGAACACCCCTATTCAAAAGTTTCCAAATAAAAACTAAAATTCTGGATGGTAACCCAAGATGCCATATTTCCTCATGGAGTGCATTCCATATAGCTTTGTCCTTGAGCAACTCATATGCCGTGCAGGTACTAAATAATCCATCCGACTCCGGGATCCAAAAGCAAGTGCCGTCGCAAAGAATCCTACTCCGAATTCTATTTTCATACAACCTGTTTGCCAAGCCTCTAACTTCTTGATTAACAGCTTCAAATCCCCCATTCACCACATCCCTAATTGTAGGTCATTTTCCTTGAGAAACTAGTTATCCTGTCCTTTTAAACATTGCCACTGAGTTCCAATTTTCTAAAAAGAAACTTGAATTTCCTTTCCCAATCCGCCAAACAATATTACTAGTAGTAAAAGACTTACACCGCATGCTTCCTTCATGAATGGAGACGTTCCCTGATTTCCAGTATTTACTGATATTTCATAGGAAAACCCTGATTTCCAGTATTTACTCATAGGGATTCCTTTGAGCAGCCAAATTTTATGTGGCGAGCTTTCCTTTGAATGGGAACACCTAAATATTTCATAGGAAAACCCTTGTACTGAAAACTTGTATAAGTCTTGAGAGCAACCACTCTTTCTATTGTCACCTTTTCTTCTACCAAGAAGGAACTTTTCTTTGCATTGATTTCTATCCTGAAGCCTTACTATATCTCTCCAAAAAATTAATGCATCTTGAAACTGATGATTTTCTACCATTGAGAAATATAAGTGCATTATCTGCATATAGAAGATGTGTGACATGCAAGCATGCTCTTGGCGTGTAATAAAAACCAATATCTCCCTTGTTAAATGCAAACTTGAGACCCCTGTTTAAAACCTCAGAAGCAATAACGAATAATATGATGAAAGAGGATCCCTTTGTCTCAAACCTCTTGATGACCTGAAGTAACCATTATAGACCCCTTGCAAAAGCATCGAAAATCCACAATTAGATATGCAATTCGAAATAATATAGCAAACTCTGTTGTTAAACCCAAAACTTCTGAGGACCCGTAACAGGAAAGCCCATTCAAGTCGGTCATAAGCTTTCTCCATATCAATTTTTAAAACCACATTACCACCAAAAGCCTTTTTATGAATATATCTAACCATTTCTTGAGCGAGACCAATATTCTTCACAATTGATCTTCCCCTAACAAATGCCCCATGTTCTTGGGCCACCATTGCTGGTAATAAAATGGCTAATCTATTGCAAAGAATTTTACTGAATATTTTATAAATCACATTGCAAAGACTAATAGGGAGAAAGTCAGAGAAGGAACCTGGGTCATCCACTTTGGGGATCAGAGCAATATAATTAGCTGAAAGGGCTGTTGGTAATGCCACGCCATCAAATAATTGAACCGCCGCCCCCCATATATCAACATAAAACATTTCCCAGCAAGACTGAAAGAACCCAGCTTGTGAAACCATCTGGACCCGGAGAACTATTCTTCAGGATATCAAAAACTGTTTGCCTAACTTCCTCCAAGGACGACCTCTTAGCCAAGTCATCACAACTGCCACTAGAGATAATTGTAGGGATGCAACCAAACAATTCTTCATCCACCACTGTATTATGGGACGTTAGCAACTTATGGAAAAAACCATTGGCTTCACAGATGATTCCCTCCGGGTCTGAAATTTCTCTTCCACAAGACAGTTTAATATGAAATTGAGGATTAAGGCCCTCTATATGTGAAATAACGGATCATCTAGATGAAATTGACATCGATCCCTTTAGAGAAGATGAAATAGTGTGGAATACAGGCACAGATGGCACCTATCATATGAAGGATACGTATGAGGCGATCAGACACAAGAACATAACTAAGGGTTGGGCACAAGTAATCTGGTTCAAAGGTAATATACCTCGTCATAGTTTTATCACTTGGCTTTTGGCTCATGGTGCCTTGAAGACACTTTATAAGCTCAAGAAGTGGGGCACAACACAGAGCGATCTCTGTCCAATGTGTGTTTCTGCCACAGAGACAGAAGATCACTTGTTCTTCAAATGCATATACTCTCAGTTCATATGGAGATACATGCTCTTTTATCTCGGTTACTCTCGATAGATCCTAGGATGGGAGCATGAGCTGAATTGGTGCGCTAACAATTTCAAAGGCAGTGATTCTAGTATACTAATCAGAAGAGTAACTCTAAATGCCACTATGTACCATGTCTGGGCAGAGAGGAACAGACGTGTATATCAGCAGTCTCGTGGCCACTGAGTTAGTAAAACATGTTTACGCAGACGTGAGGCTGAGAGTCAGAGCTACAACTTGCTTAAATGCAGATAATCAGGCCAACAGACACCTCTTGGCAAGATGGAACCTAGATATGACTTACACTCTGCCTTGCCCAACTAAGTGTAAATGGGTCAATCCAGAGGTTGGATGGATCAAGTTCAACTCAGATGGTTCATTGCGAGGGGAGCGAGGGGGCTATGGTGCAATCATTTGGAATGATTCTGGCGAAGCCATCTCAGTATGTACTGGGGAAGATAAAACACATTCGGTCATTAAACACGAACTGCAGGGCTTGGAAGTGGGCCTAAAGCTCGCTAGATCGCATGGTGTCAGGAAATTAGAAATTAGCACAGACTCTAAGAGCATGTACCACCAGTTAACAAACACCAAAAGCACCTCATGGGATCTCAGACACATACACCATAGAATCAAAAGAGAACTACAACAGCTAGAATGTTACAAAATTTGTCATCAGTTTAGAGAGGCCAATAGAGCGGCTGACTTCCTATCAAAATTATAACTGGGTCAAGTCTATGTTGAAATCATTCCTAGCTCCTTTGCCTCCTTTGCGGAGGATCTAAAGAAGATTGTGTATGAAGATAGTATAGGAAAGACTTGCTTACAATTGTAACACTCTTCCTTTTCAGGTTTGGGGATCCTTAACAAACCCCTAGCTCAGTTTTCAAAAAAAAAAAAAAAAATGAGATATAGCTCTTCTCTTTTGCTTAGATTTAATAGAGGCATTCAAAATATTTAGTGCAAACATCACCTTCCTGAATAATTTCTCCTACTTAAGTGCTAATCTGTATTCCGCGTGACACCTATTGAGATTCTGACAGACATTCACATCCCAATTTGCATCAACATTAAGGCCATTGTTTCCCATCTCCTCCCTACCCGCCAGTAGAGTAGTTTCCCATTGTTGCATCTCTTCTTCCAGCGCTCTAATTCTGCTAAAGACATTTCCGAAAACATTTTTGTTCCATTGAATAAGGGCACGTCTCAAAGATTTAATTTTAACATCAACTTTGTCCAAGGCCCTCATTTCACCTACCTCTGTAACCCATATAGTTTTAACCACTTCTTGAAAAGTATGATGAGTTATCCACATATTAAGGAAACGAAAAGGAGAAAATCACGTTCTCACCTGCATTGGCATGGAAGCCAATATGGGGGAATGATCAGAACAGGTACAGAGAAAATGCTCCACCTTTGGATTGGATAAAAGTGACAGCCAAGCCGAGTTAACAAGTACCCTATCCAATCTGGCCCAAATACGGTCTCTTCCCCGTCTGTGGTTACACCAAGTAAACTTAGGCCCCACGGACTCACAATCATGTAAGCCACAGTGTTCGATGCAGTTAGAGAAGTTAGATGTATCAAGTATTGAAGGCTCTAATCCCCCTAACTTCTCTTGGGAACTAACCACCGTATTAAAATCCCCACCCACCATCCATGGAAAATCACAGTGCAAAGCAAATACCTCCAACTGATCCCATAATTGTTTTCTCTCTTCAATTGAACATTTAGCATAAACAAAGGAATCATGAAACCCCAGGAGTGAGAATCAGTTACCTTACAATTAGCAACATGATCTGACATATCCACCACCGAAATCACCAACTTCGAGTCCCAAAAGATCCAAATCTTTCCTCCTAATCCTTCATTCGTAGCAAAACCTGACAATCTGACTTTAATTCCTATCTTCAAATGTCTACTAGCTTTTATCACTGGCTCTGCTAGCATAAGTATTTTTACATTGTAATCCGCCACCATTCTTTTCAAAAGACATCTCGTGGATCTATTACCAACTCCACGAACATTCCAAAATATAACGTTTTCAATCATTTTTTTACTTGGGACGAAGTGCCATCCTTCTCTGTCATATAACGAGAACCCGGAGGTACCGCCAATCTGACTTTCTGTCTCAGGGTATTGAGTTCCCCATCTGAGTTAGCCCCCATATCCAAATCTTTGATCAACGGAGGCTGAGGACCCAATGCTTAATCTGAACCCGCACCATCACTGTTGTCACTAGCACTTTCAAAAGTATTTATATTCATCCTTTTTTTTTTTTCAATTTACGACCTACTTTGATCAAATTAATTGCATTATCTAAGAACTCACCCATATTCGCATTTCTACCCAGCTCGGGATCCATCTTGAGTAAGCCAGCAACTTCAGTATGTTTGATGTTCGTTGCTTCAGTTACCACAACGTCAACCAACGACTCGCAACCTTGTTCTTTACCGCAACAATGTGCACCCCTTGAATTATGGCCATGCAATCTACCATTACTAGAATTGTGATCACCAATATTAGCCCGACTACGACCATCCTTGCTAGTCCGACAACGAGCCCCACTTTGAACCCCACTATGAGAATCACCATGAGCATCATGAACGTCATGACCTGCACTACAGACAGCACCTTGATCACCTCCTTGACCACCATTGTCAGCTTCTTGAACAAAACTGTGAGCATCAACTTGAACACCAATGTGAACATCATCTTGAGCACCGATGTGAGCACCGTGAGCTCCATTATGCCCACCTTGATCAGCTCTGTAACCAGCACCTTGATACCCACTACGAATCCCTCCATGGACACCCCTGTGAGCGTCATGACCATCACTGTGGACAACACCTTGATCTTCACCTTAACCACCAACGTGCCGCTTGAACATCACTGTGAGCAACAAGTTGAACACCAATGTGACTATCATCTTGAGCACCAATGTGAACACCATGAACTCCACTAGGGTTGAACAAAAAACTGATCAAATCGATTAAACCGACCGAACCGATCTAAACTGAACCAATTGGTTCGGTTTAAATTCGGTTTGGATCAGTTTCGGTTTTAAAAAATTCAAAACCGAAGTGGTCAGTTCGGTTTTCGATTTCTATGTGATTTTAACAGACCAAACCGAACCGACAAAATATATATAATAAATAATATATATTTTATATATAAATAATACAATATGTTTAAAATAGTCGGTCGGCTCGGTTTTGGTTCGATTTTAGTCGGTTCAGTTCGGTTACGGTTTGCATAAATTAGAATCGGTTCGGTTTCGGTTTGAAAATTTTAAAACTGACCTAAGTCGGTTCGGTTCACGGTTTAGGTGAAAAACCAAACCGTCAGTTCGATTTTCAGCCCTAAACTCCACTATGTCCACCTTGATCAGCTCTGTAACCATTTCCTTGAGCACCACTGCGGATCCCTCCATAGATACCCTTGTGAGCGTCACTAGCAACTTCACCATCATCACCACTATTAGTACTACACGCGTCACTAGTGTCTCCACCCATGTGAGGACGTATTGGACCAGTGCAGGGCACAGTTCCAGTTCAAGACATCGGCGTATCTTCCTTACTCACTGCTCCACTTTCCACTTTACTCTCCACCACTGGATTTCCAGCACAAACAGGGGATGCCTCCTCTATTCTGCACCCTGTTTCAGCAGTATGCACCTTCTCCAATCTTGTTGAAACATTGTCTAGGATCTCTATATTATTACTCCGACTTAGCGCCTTTTTATTGCTTGCCGAAATCAAGTTAGAGGCCTTATTAATCCTCAAACTCTCATTCTTAGAACCCTCCAACGACCTAACTGATTTGTTCTCATATGAAGACATTGTCTTCTCTAGTGCTCTTTTTGTTTCACTTTCGATATATATATCCGACCTCCCTTAGTGCTTCCCGGGTAGTTTCCACATGTATTTGTTCTTTATCCCCTACTAACTTCCTTTCGAATGGCTTGTCGTTTAGGGAAGAGATGTCATTTTCCACATTTACTGAAACCTTATCATCCACCCTATTCTCATCTTCCGTTGACGTATCGACTAAAGCCGCAAACTTGTTTTTCAAGTTTAATTGCTCATGTTCCCTATCCGAGGGTTTTAATTTCTTTTCACCTTCTTGCGAACTCTTGATTTCCACTCCTTGACTATCCTTCGCCCCACTCGTCCCAATCTTCTCACTATCATCATTCTTCAATTTATTTATTTTATAATTGGGACATAAATTTGCTACACAGCTTGTTCCCTTGCTTATCATCGATCCTCCCTTGCTTTGCCTTTTCTAATTTATTCTTCCTTAGCTTTATCACCATCCAACCTAAGATTTTCCTTCTTCCCACCTGTAAGTTTTCTACAATAATCCTTTTCATGGCCAATTAATGCACAATGTTTGCAATATTTAAATCCTGGGTATTCTAGTTTCTGCCAATAACCACCATACTTAGAACTTTCTAACCAAATCTTGGATGGTAAAGATTTAGTAACCTCCATCTCCACGCACATGCGTGCAACCTTTGGTCGGGCGAAATATCTTGTACAATCATCAATCCTTATGAAGTTGCCAAACAAATTTCCTATTGCCTTCATGATTGCCGGAAGAAATATGACTAAAGGGAGATTCGGTAGTACCCAGATCGGAGCAAACTCCGGATCTTCGCATAGGCTAAAACTCGGATGCCAACAGAAAATATTGTACTCGACGCCTCGAATAGTGAAAGAATCCTTAGATAGCACCTTCTTGACTTTATCCTCCGATTGTAAATAAACCACCACATGCCTTTGATCTATAAGACCCATGATGAACTCACTCGAAATACCTCAAGATCTGTGAATGGAGTCCCGAATCGAATCTAAAGATGGCCGAAAACTTGAGAACTTCAAAACCACCACGTGGTTAGAAACATGGGATTCACCCCTTGCAACAGCGGAATCAGATAACAAAAGAGTCGGGCTGCCATCCTTTTCGAAACTCGTTGATTCCGTCGACTTCTCCTCCAAGTCGTCACTCATGCATTTACCTAGGACTTGCGCAAAGGTGCGCCTAGTCTGGTCGGCGTCGTACTTGCAGGATTCCCTCTTGGTCGGCTGCGCAGCCACCATGGAAGCCCTAGTCGCCTCCCTGTTTGTTATTTAATGGTCGAGATCCCTTCCTGATAGATGGGCACAACTGAGATTAAAAGATTTAACTGAAATATTTAATACCAAGGCTGACCCCGAAATCACATTAGAGCACTACCTACAATGGTTATTTACATCTTGCATACTTACTTCATATTCTCATAACTATATCATACTCCTTTGTCTTGTTATCAGTTTGTCTAAAATTTAGATCTTCTTGAAGTTCATGTAAGTAACAAAATGTCATTAAATACTTTAGTTCTAGAATCCTAAACATTTTTAAATTTTTAGTGTCGCATATACCCGTAGTTGACCGTTTAGGAACCTTGACCAACTTTGACCATATTTTCAATATGAATCAAATTAAATTAAATCGAAACCATAGTGCATTTGGTACGCTCGAGTATAAATTTGTGCACTCGAATGTATGAACAAAACAAGTGGGTGCACTTACAAATTATTGGGGTGCACATAGCTAATACGATATATAGATTTTTCTCTCCATCCTTAGAGAGAAGGATAAATATGTAGAATAAGAGAAATAATGACTGCTGATATTGTGTCAATTGTGTGTGAGTTAATGTATGATCCAACACTTGCATATTTTGTGTGAGTTATTTAAATCATGTCTAGAGATAATTTCAAGCATATGTATGTTTTTTCTTTGACTTTTTTTTTTTTTTTTTTTAAATTAAACCTCTAGTGGGGAGGGGCAGCTATGGGATGCCAGACCTTTATTACTTATCAAAAAAATTGATTTACAATCAAGACGGGGGTACATTACGACTTTACCCGTATAAAAACCAAACCAAAATATGGACCAAATAATGTGTCAAATCTAAATGACTGAAACCCTAACCACTAGCTGGCTAAACAAGACTGGACGAGTAAAAGTCCACTAACAAAACTTAAAACAAACCAAAAAACAAAAACAATTGCCGAAGAATCAGAATGAAAAAACAGAAATAGCAAAACTCTGTCGTGCACCTCCTTGCCCAATCCGCAACCTCACTTCTGCAGCACCAGCCAGCCCTTGCACTCCCACACCAAGCTCACCCCCTGCCGTGCCTAGGCAGCAAGTATGTGTCTGCATGCCTCGCAGCCGATCCGCCAACAGACCCTGTCTCTTCGCAAAGTCTGGCTCTCTAGCTTCCCCTGCATTACAGAAACAAGGAGCTCCAATAATAGAATGTTCTGCAGACAGCACCCGGTCCCAGACAACATGGAACTCAAGCGCAAAATCCAGCCTCCAGCGAGACTGCCTCCCCCCAGCTGAACCGCTGTCTCGACACGCAGACTGCCCCTGCCACAACAAGTGCACCTGCAACACGCAGACTGCACCTGCAACACGCAGTTGTTCCAGACCCGAAACCAGCCAGTCTCGCGAACTAAGGTTGTCTTTATACTTCCCCGTGGCAGATGTACTCCGTATGCCATTGGTCCAGCACAAGCAAGCCTGCCACTCTCCTCGAAAGTTCATTCGCACCAGGGTAGTCCTATAGTCTCGTTGTGCTCTTTTCGCTAACGCATCTGCCACCGCGTTGGCCTCTCTATAGATATGTTGGCAGTCTAAAGTCATTGGTCCCGCCAACAACTTAATTTCCGTCAAAATATTCTCCAAGTGCCAAGGGATTATCAAAATGTCCTTAACCCATCCACAAACCAGTTCCGAGTCCGTTTGAACTACCACCTTGTTGAAACCCAATGAGAGACAAAGGTGGAGGCCCTCAGCTAGAGCCAAAATTTTGCCTTTATTGTTGGAGCCTGCACCGAAAAATAATTGATTGCCCACCACACAGTGACCTCTAGAGTCTCTAATGATCACACCGCCAGATGCCTTGTTCTTACGGGAGGATCCATTTACATTAAGAACAACAAAATCTGACCGGGGGAGGGGGGTTGCCAAAAAACAATTCTGACTTCCTTCCTTCTAACTGGGAGCACATGTAACCCCAAAGCCTTTAATGGGGCCTTGTTACAGCTAACTTGTTTTGGAGTTATAAAATTGTTTGCCAAGCGCATATTGCGCCTAACGTTCAAAATCACAAAAGCAGGATTAGGGGGAGCATTTTCATATACACACACTTGCACCTTTGTTTCCAAATTTCCTATAAAATAAACATAGAAGTAAGAAGGAATAACACACCTGTTTGTGAGCTCCGTTGGACTCTCTTGAACCAAATTACGAGAATCGTGGAGATTTTTGCTGGTTTCCTTATGTGCTCATCAAATATCCGTTCAAAGTGGCACCACACCTGTATCGCCAATTCCCCATCCAGAAAGAGATGATTCAAGGATTCGCTCTTTGGCGAGTTGCAACAGCGACATCTAGAGGCTAGACTCAAACTGCATCTGGACAATTCCCCATCCACTGGCACCCCTCTACGGAGTAACTTCCACACAAAAACTGATATTCTGGAAGGAAGAATGTCGTGCCAAATCGTTTTACTTAGTGCAGTAACCTACCCATGACTCCGTAGCATTTCATAGGCCGATTAAAGGGAAAAAAACCCATTTGGGTTTGGTACCCATATACACTTGTCCTCACCATCGGCCTCACCACGTAATCTATCTGCAAAAAGACTATGCGCCAAACTTCTAAGATCTGGATGGACCAATTCAAAATTTGATAAAATCACCTCTCTAACTGAAGGCCAAAAACCTTGACCAACCAATGCCGCCGATCTCCTGAAAGAAACTACCGTGTTCCAATTTTCCTTAAAAAAACTGATATTTTCCATGCCAATACGCCAAAGTGAATTGCTCAAAATAAAAGATTTGCCAAGCATGAGCTCCTTAAAAAATGGTGAAGACCCACATTTTACAAGTTGACTATTCAACGCAATGCCATGCAACCAGTATTTGCTCCTCATAAAAGTAGCTCATAATGAGTTCAAAATAATTAGTCTCCGCAGAGCCTTGATTCGAAAAGCCTTCATCACAACCGTCAAATCTCTAACTCCCAAACCTTGGTCCTCCTGTGGAAAACAAATATTATCCCAAGACACCCATTTTTTCTTCAGTCTGCCTTCACAATCCCCCCAAAAGAAGTCCGCCAACAACCTATTAATCCGCGATAAAACTATTCGAGGTACACACATGTTGCTAAGAATATAAACTGGGATCGAGCTAAGGACATGTTTAATCAAGATTAATCTTTCTCCCGTAGATAACAATTTTGCCTTCCATCCCTGAATACGAGATTGAATTTTAGCAATCAAATCTTCAAAATACGAAATTTTAACTCTCCATTGAATACTGGTCCGCCCAAATATTTTAAAAGAGCATATTGAAACTGGAAACCTGTGCAACTTCTTATCACCACAATTTTTTTCGCGACTGCTTTGTCGTCTAAAATAAAAGAACTTTTGCCCTCATTTATTTTCTGCCCCGAAGTCATACAGTAACGTTTCAAGAAATCCATCCATTTAAAAAGATGAGGGTGTCATCTGCATATAGAAGGTGTGAAATAGGACTACAGGCCCTGGGTATATAATAATACCCAATTTTTCCTTTAGCGAAGGCATCTGTCAATCCCCTACTCAACACTTCAGACGCAATAATAAATAGAAATGGAGAAAGGGGATCACCTTGCCTCAAACCCCTAGTGGATCTGAAAAAACCTTTGTAGACTCCCTGAAGCAAAACTGAAAAACCACAAGACGCGATACAGTTGGAGATGAGATGGCAAAATCTACCAGTAAAACCAAATTTTCTAAGCACCGCGAATAAAAAATTACATTCCATTCTATCATATGCTTTCTCCATATCAATTTTCATCACCACATTGCCCCCAAAAACCTTCTGTTAATGTCCCTAATCAATTCCTGCGCCAGGCCAATATTTTCACCAATGAACCTGCCTTTAACAAAAGCCCCCTGCTCTTGAGAAATCAACAATGACAAGAGATCTACCAGTCTATTGCAAAGGATTTTACTGAAAATCTTATAAATCACATTACACAGACTGATTGGGCGAAATTCAGAAAAAGAACCTGGAGTCTCAGTTTTAGGAATCAAAGCCATGAAATTAGCCAAAAAAGAAGCCGGCATCGCCTCCCCTTCAAAAAATTGTATAGTAGCCTCCCAAATATCCATACTCAAAACCTCCCAGCAAGACTGAAAGAAATCAGCAGTAAAACCATCCGGTCTTGGCGCACTATTTTGGGGAATGTCGAAAACAACATTTCTCACTTCCTCCAAAGAAGGTCTTCGGACCAAAGTATCACAATGAGCGGGACTCACCAACTTCGGAAGACAATTTAATAAATCCGTATCCACCGTACAAGGTCCTTGAGAAGACAGCAGATTAGCAAACAACTCGTTGGCTTTGTCAAGAACCTCACCAGGTTCCGAAATAGTCCTACCGCATGATAAAGAAATCTGATTGATGACTCGTCGCTTTTGTTTGGACTTGGTGAAAGCAAAAAAGTATTTGGTGCAGGCATCCCCCTCCTTAAACTCTTTTTCACCTGATTTTTGAATCCAGTAGAGCTCCTTCTGTTTGAGAGCTAATCTGTACTCTGCCTGACAACGATGTAAATTGCAACAAGCATCAACATTTAGACCATTACTGTTGTTATTATCAAAGCCTGCCAAAAGAGCAGTTTTCCACTGTTGCATTTCATCCTCTAAAGCTCGAAGTCTGCTAAACACGTTTCCAAAGACCGTCCTGTTCCACTGTATAAGAGCTCGTCGGGTCATTTTAAGTTTGGCATCCACTCTATCAAAGGGTCTCATGGTACCCATGTCTGTCAACCACGTGTCCTTAACCAGATCGAGAAACTCAGGATGGGTCGTCCACATGTTTAGGAACCTAAAATGTGCAAAATCGATTCGAGCTTGAGTTGGCATGGATGCCAGCAGCGGAGAATGATCTGAAAATGTTCTGCTGAGATGTTCCACTTTAGGACTAGCCAAAACTGTTAACCAAACTGAATTAACAAAGATCCTATCAAGTCTGGCCCATATACGCTCACTGCCTCGCCTATTATTACACCAGGTGAGTCGAGGACCCGAAAATCCACAATCAATTAATCCATTGTTTTCAATACAATTCGAAAAATGTGTCATGCTTGCCAGAGATGGTGCAACACCCCCCACTTTTTCGCCCGAATGTAAATATGCGTTAAAATCACCGCCGACCATCCACTGAATATCATTATTAGTAGCAAAATTGACCATATTGAACCAGAGATCCCTTCTTTCATCCACAGAACATTTAGCATAGGCAAAAGAAATCAAAAAAATATTTGAAGCAGAGTCCCACAGAATCCAAATCTTGCCTCCAACTATGTCATTAAAGGCAAACCCGCCAAGGTTGAGTTTGTTACCAATCTCCATGTGTCTGCTAGCATCAATCATAGGTTCCGCAATCATAAGAATTTTGACTTTATGTTCTACAACCATTTTTTTTAACCTCCTTCTCGTGGCCTTATTACCAACCCCACGAGCGCTCCTAAACATAAAATTTTCCATCATCTTAAACTCGGGAGGAAGAGATACCCTTCTTAGTCTTACGACGATTGTTCGGAGGTATCGCCAATTTGACTTTGTTCTTTAGATCCGCATCGGAGTGCGCCCCCAATGCTAAATCCTTGATAGCTTGTGATCCCGGCTCTATCGCCGAATCCGAGTCCGCCTCATCACTATCTTCAGTGGCACTAACAAGAGTATTGAGCTTCATTTTCTTTTTCTTTTTCTTTTTCTTTTTCCGCAACTCACATCCCTCCTTCACCAATTTGAGAGCAACATCAAACGCAATAGGTACATCCGTCAATTGTGCCTGTGCTGGCAGCTGCACAGTACTAGCCCCTGAAATCTGTGTCAAAACTGATATCGTGGTTTGCGTGGTAACAGGAATAGAGCGATGAACAACAACCTCGTCAAGTACCGGAGATAATTCAGCCAACGAGAGCGTAACAAGGACTAGCTGGCGCGAGACCACCGTCCCTGGATTGGGGCAGGGCGCTGTCTAGGACGAGCCAACGTACCCTGGATTGGGGCAGGTCAAGACCACCTTCCCTGGATTGGGACAGGGCGAAACCACCTTCCCTGGAATGGGGCATGGCGCTGTCTGGGCCGAGCCAACGCTCCCTGTATGTATGCAGGGTGCTGGCTGGGGAGAAGTCGCAGCCCCTTGTGTTGGTGCATATCCCTGTCTGGGGGGAGTCAGGGTCTGGCTGGATCAATGTAGATCGTCGCAACTGCTCCATTGCTGAAGCATCAAGCCCAACCTCAACTGCTCCATTTGTATCGCCATTTGTGTTGGTGCATATCCCTGTGTTGCCGCACCACGCGGCGCTGCCGCATGAACACCCTTTGAATGATTGTTGTTATTGTTGTTGTCCCCTGAATCAGTAGCACCTTCTTGTAGTAACGACTGTGCCTTGTGTCCAATAACGTTCTCAATCTCCGAAATTGTATACCCCGCCTCCAGGAGGCAATCCTCCGTTGATTCTGGCACAACCTCGGCACTGTCATGAGCCATTGTCTTACCCACTAGCTGCTGATCTGCTTGAGCATTCGCCTCATCATCAATATTCTCTGTAAGTGACTCAAATTTGTTTGAGAACACCACCTTTACCGGATCAATGGCCACTGGCCTCTTATCCCCAGCCTCCTTGTTAATCTCCACACCCCTGTCAGTTTTAACACCACTTGTACCCACATCAGGGATGGGCAGTTTATCTTTTTTGGTTACTGGAATATATTGTTGCTTCACAGTATTTGTTTCGGCTTTAGTCTTGAACGCCTTCTCTGTTTTACCTAGTTCAGAAACTCTCCCCCCGCCCTTAAGACCTATCTTTTTTCGACAAAACTCCTCCTGATGCCCTATAAAGGAACAAAAATCACAGTATTTGAAACCTGGATATTCGATCTTCTGCCAGAAACCTCTATTATTAGCCCTGTCAATCCAAACTCGAGTTGGTAATTTTTCTGCCAAAGTCATCTCCACGCAAACTCGGGCAAAGCTCGGGTGCGATAGGCATCTAGTATGATCATCCATCCGCAGAAAGCCACCAAAAGAGTTCACAATTGCTTTTAAAATAGGGGATGGAATAAATGCAAAGGTAAGTTAGGCAACTCTACCCACAATGACACCGAGATCGGGTCCTCCTTTAAACTGAAGCCATCATGCCAATGGAAAGCCTTGAAACGAACTCCACGAATCAGAAAGGAATCCCGCGACAATACTTTATTTACTTCCACCTCAGATTGAAGGCGGACTAACACATGCCGTTGATTGAGTAAACCAAGCGAAAAATCTCCTAGAATTCCTCAAGTCCTGTGAATCGAATCCCGGATATCTTCCAAAGTTGGTCGGTAGCTAGAGAATTTTAAAACGATCACATGTTTTTCCATGAACTCCTCTCCCCTTACTTCAACCGTTGCCGTAAGTCTGATTGCCGATGCGCCCTCTTTACGGAAACAAGTTCCTTCCACCTGAGTCTCCGCAACGTCGTCCACCAAAATTTTACCCAAAATCTGTGCGGAGGAGGGCTTAGCCGATCCATGACCAGGTCCTCCCGCCGTGGGAGGAGGGGTGGCGACTGGAGGCTCCGACATTACATCCAGAAGACTGTTTAATAATCTGATTTCAGCGTAAGAAAATTAGCACAAAAAAAACACACAGCAACAGGAGCGTGTCGGCTGTTTCGTATCGGAGGCTGTATGGTATCGGCGGCTGTGATGGGCAGCAAAACAATGTGTCGCTCATAACCTGGCAGAGCCTGCTCGCAACCAAATAGGATCAGCCCACAACACAATCAAGCAACACAAACGGATGTGACGGCAGCGATGTGTCGGGATCGTGTCGGCGTGATGACGGTTGTATCGTGTCAGCGTGTCAGAGTGCAGCGCCTCAAGGCGGAGCACAAGCCTTGGCGATGGCCAAAAGCGGCTGGAAAAACTAGGTTAATCCCGACCCGCCACTAAGCTCAATGGTTCAGATGCACTCCAACAATCTTGGGACGGCTAGGATCGAAAGATCAAAGATTACAATCTGATACCCAAAATGCCCCTCAAAATCGCCTAAGAGCATTGCTTGAAAAACTCAAAAAAATTTTTTTTGAGTTTTTCTTTGACTTAAGTTGCATAAGGATAAAAAAAAAAAAATAGCATATCAAGTGATTCCATGTAGAGGTTTTAGAATAGTTTTGATATATAAGTTAGTAATTCATGTCTTAGACTTTACGTAATTTTCAGACTGACTTAGACTTAGGAATTGAAACCTCATGATTTGGGTGAGTTTCGTTTCGTTGTAGTACGCGATGACACCATAAAACCTACCATTCCACCTTTGTTGATTCTGCATAATTTTTGGTTGAAACACCGTCTTACGAGTTAATTTGGTATTGATTGAGATGGTTCTAGATAGTGAGCTATATATTTTTGGAATCTTTTGCAAGTATATTTTCTAGACCACTTTATGGTTTTTCAATGGAGATTTTGAGCAGAGAGTTATAGTCTCTTTAGAGTCAGGGTGTCGATCTATAGATTTGCAGTAGACGACCTGATTTTAATATGAAGCATGTATTGATTTAGAAATAACCAAGGAACACAACTTATATGGATGAGAATCTATTTGTATCTAGTTTTTGGTTGTTCGAACAGTACTTGAATCAAAGTTTTTGAATATGAGATATAAACATTTAAGTAACAAGGCGTCATTCTGAATTTTGGTCTACAACAGATGTGTTGTTTTCTAGTCAGTATTTAGACAGGCTATGATAGTTTTCTGTGGTCATGATTTATATTGTTGGATTCTTGGTTGAGTTTATTTTCTTGTAGTTTTTACGGAATTTCAATCGAAATATATCATTTAAGTTCAATTGGAAAGATATCATTTAAGTAACAAATGACACGTATGTCCTAGAGGTGGTATCCCACTTGTGAACATACATGCCCGAAGTGCTATTAGTGTGCATATGGAGACATGTCAGGGCGAGACATGTTCGACACGACGAAATAAGGTGCGATTGTGGGAAATTTAATGATAGACTCATGCTGCATTTTATTATATGTTGCACTTTTGTAATAAATACTATGTTCGTTCTATGACTTGTCGATAGAAAGGTAGACAAACTAACGATTTATGCAGGTGTGTGGCTTACCTCAAATGTTATATCCATGGCATGAGCCAAGTGTGATGTGTTCTCCAATGTGGAAAACTAAGCCATGGTATTATAGTTATTTGACGTGATATGATGAGTTGTTCCCCGAAAAGTTAAGGTACGAGTAAAATATCATTTTTTTTTTCCAATAGTAAATTTTATATGTTGTGTGTGCGTGTGTGTTAAAGGAAAATCATAATTGATTAAATAATAATAATAAGACAAATGAATGTATGGGAAGCCTTCAAAGAAAAGTCTCATCATTCATTATCATTCACCCAGTCTCGAAAAGCCAACTCTTCTCTCTTTTCTCACCACATGATCACTAACTTAAATCTCGAGGAATCTCCACATTCATATCTATTAAGAAGACCACACACCCTGTTTTCTAACCACAACTTATGAAGTGCACTTACCAATGCAATTTTTCTATAGTTGTTTTTTTGTTTTGTTTATTAATTGACTTTGAAATGCACCCATTCACTTCACCTACCCAAGTTATTGGGATTCGGGCCTTAAAGCAACAAAAAGAAAAAGCAAATCAAGACAGAACTTCACTGAGGGGTTTGAGGGTGGTGGTTGGTGTTGATGCAAGGTGGTCATTGGCGAAGAGTAAGATAACAGGTGAGGGACTCTGAAACCTCAACCCAAAACCATCTCGAAGAATCACTCTTCTCCTCACTCTCACTCGTTCACTCGTTCCCTTCCATAATTGTTTATAGAAAAAGAAGAAGAAGACGACGGCAACGACAACATCAGTAACAACAAGGGTACCTCAACCCCAAGCCCTATTTCAAATTATTTTTCAAATATTAAACATGTAGTTATGTTACCATTCATTCAGAAAGGTTAAGAAATGATTATGGGTGCACCAAATGAATAGCAACGACAAACCTTTTTCTTCTGATGCTGAAATTGCTGCCAAAAAGACCACTGTCACAATTCACGCCTCTCATCCTCCTAATCATCCTGGGAAGAGGACCAAAAAGTGTAAGTGTTTGAACAGAAGACCCGTGCCAAGGTGCAAGATCGACGGAAATCGCTAGAGAAATCAGTGCTTGAACAGATAATTTGGTGGTGGGATGGTGAGGAAGGGGTTCGAAGGGGAGGGCTTGGGCTTGATTTTGAGTTTATTTTTTTTTCAACTGAGATGGCATGGTCCCGTTCCGGACTATCCCGGTTCAAAACAGCCCGAGACCAACCGTGTCATACAAGGAAAATTTGCTATCTCTGACCGTTTTGGTCTCGTTTCACTGAACTGGGACCTGAACCGTGCCCACCCCAGATATGCATTGCTAGAGCATTTATGACATAATTACGATCTATTGATACCCCATTAATGCTGACCCACGTTGTTTTTTTTGTAGCATGTGAGTGTATTCTTGTCAGAGTGCAAGGTTGCATGGTTTTGTAGTGCCGGAACTGATTTATTGGATTGTTTGTATGTCTTTTATGTTATTTCTTTTGGAGATGAACAAAATCACGTCTCAATTTTCAGGACGTTTTGGTGTATTATTGAGAATTAGGGCGTCACACAAATAAAGATGGATGGGCGTGCTTGCTTAGCACACGTTCTAACACTAGTAATGATAATAAATTAGATCCAGTCATATATTACACTGTTCAGTTTTGAAAACTTGAAGATTCATTCAACATTACAATATATTTTATCTACCTTGCAGGGTCGATCCTTAAGGTTTAGAGGCCATGTGCGAGTACTATAACTACATCCTTTTCACACTGAAAATAACATAAATTATTTGATGTATATATAATAAGAAATTTAATTTGGGCACTTTGGATTTGGAGACGTCTTTTCGTAAACAATATAATTAAATATTTCAACGTATAATGTGTTTATTAAAACTAATTGAGTTTGATTCAATATAAAATCGAGGCCCTTTTAAGTGTGTTTAACAAATGTATCATATGGAGCAATTCGAACTATGACCTTATCTAAAAAGGTAAGAATGATGACCATTAAGGACTTATGCACCAGTTGGTTATCTTGGATAGAGCAAAGTCCCTTTGGAAGACAAGCAGAGGATGTAGGAGAAACTATTGATAATTTTAATTTCAGCTCATTTTAGTCATGATTAGAATTATTGCAAATACTCATTCGTTATTGTGCATACTTGATGTTAGGTATTGTTTGAGTTGGACATATCTAATCCCAAGATTCTTGAACATGTCGGAAGATGAGAAAATTATATTCAGTGTTCAAATGGAGGCTACATCAACACTTCTTGAAATGTGGAACATGTGAGAAAGGATGAGCTACTCTACCCAAATCTGATATATGGAATGGGAGGCCAGAAAGTCATTAGTAGTGGTTGTGTAATCTTTATGCATCCGAAGACTTTCAGGTAGATGTTTCATATATTATTGATGTATTTGCATTTTATTTTTATATTTTTACGTCACATGCAAACTTTAAAATGCAGAAGATTTCCAAAATCAATAATACAAATAGATATGAGCAAAAGTATCATCACAAGGGGGGTGCGAAGCCATTTTTTCAGCACGCAAAAAAATCTCACAAGGTATTAAATACTAAGCTAATTATTATTGTTTTGTGTATTGTTTTTCTATTGTTATTGTAATTTGAATAAAATGGTGCACCATTATCTGTGATCGACACATGTGATACTTTTCACAAAGACAAGAATGGCCAATGGATCAATGACACTGCTAAAGAGACTTATGTTAGTCACTACTACTCATTTTCGTAATTTAAGAGTTCTTGGTCATTAATATAAAAAGAAGAAGAAAAAGAAAAGAGGTGGTGTCACTAACGGATGATGGTGTCACACAGAAAAAGTGGGGGTGGAGATGTGAAGGAATCTAAAAAGTAAAACCCACGTTTCTGACAAATCTCCACTCTCAGTGAGCATTGGTTCCTTAGTCCTCAGTTGTCATTGGCATCTTCTCTGCTCTGCTCTGCTGTAACAACTCCCAATACTCAATCACAATTATTTGGGGTTATTAAAAATCTCATCTTCAACCCCTTCTTCTTAACTTTCAACAAATCACTTCTATTGATCCCACAGATTTCTTTCACTCCATCAATCAATCTCAGGTGAAAACCCATATCTCTCTTCAACTTTTTATGCTCATCAAGGCTTTGGTTTTCAGTAGGGTCAATTTTATTAGTTCATGTGGTGGGTGTGGGTGAATTTTAGAATTTTATTAGTTCATGTGGTGGGTGTGGGTGAATTTATTAGTTCATGTGGTGGTGGGGTTTTCCTCGCTGCTTCCCTCGACAATTAGAATTTTACCATGTGGTGTGGGTGAATTTGAACCAAACTGAACTATTTTGATTGCTATCTGTATGCTTGGTTAAATTCCTTATAGAAAGTTTGTTATGTCTAACATGACTTTGCGAAGCTGTGAAGTTGTTGGGCTAGTGATAGATAATATGGCCTTTCTCAAATCTCTTTCTCTGTTGTATGAGAAAAAGTGCAAATTGGCTGTGTAAAAGAAGATGCATAGGGATATTTCCATAATGCCATCTTTTCTCTTTCACTCATTGTTTGCTTTAAGCCAAGTGTAATGTGTTCTCCAATGTGTAAAACATAAGATATGATGGTGTTGATTTTCATTATTCATTCATGTTAATTTTCATGTTTGGTTTATTCGCAGATGTATTTCCAAGAATAATACTAGTATGTTGAAAGGTCCTTGAAAACTGTTAGGAGATTATTTAGGAGGTTTATTCCTTTATTCTATGATAACTATATATGAGTACTTGTTTTGTTATAGAAAATTACTTCTTCAAGAAGTTTAATATTTCCTAAACTATTGCTAGGTATTATGAGAAATTAGGGAAGCTTTGTTATATGAAACTACTTCCTCAAGAAGTTTAATATTTTCTAAACTATTGCTAGGTATTATGAGAAATTAGGGAAGCTACTGTTGGACTTCTTGTATAAATATTTTTCCATTGAGTTAATGAGAATACAGAAAAACAATTACCCTAAATCTTTCATGGTATCAGAGCCAAAATTGCTTCTTCAAAATTTTTTTCCCCCTAAACCATGGCTGGCGTCGCATCTCTTGGGAAGCCGAACCCCGCTCTTGCTGCGCTACCTCTTCCAGGTTTTACTCACACTCCTTCTAACATGTTGCATGGTAAGTTGGAAATGGATTATTGGATAATTGATACTGGATGTTCTCATCATGTTACTGGTGATGAATCTTGTTTAGTGAATACTACAGTAGTTTCGCCATATCCCGTGGGCCTTCCAGATGGTCAAACGGTGGTTGCTACTAAGGAGGGTGTCGTGAAACTCACGGAAAAAATAATCCTCCAACATGTTCTTTTTGTTCCTAAGTTAAACTGCAATTTAATTTCGGTTTCACAACAAAATGATGATCTAAATTGCTTTGTCCAATTTAATTCTAACTTGTGTGCTATACAGGACCTGCATTCGAGGGAGGTGATTGACACGGGTGAGAGACGGGATGGACTTTACTATCTACGACATGGATTACAGGTGCAAGCGGTTTCGGTTGATAATTCGAAGTCCTTGGAGCTATGACATAGTCGTTTGGGTCATCCTTCCGAGACAGTAGTGAAGTTGCTTCCTTTTTTTAATAATTCTAGGAGTCATTTGAATAAAGCATGTGAAGTTTGTCATCGTGCTATACATTCTAGATATCGTTTTCCTTTAAGTGCCAATAAATCAACTACGATTTTTGAGTTACTACATTGTGATTTATGGGGTCTGTATGATGAAGTTTTTTCGTGTGGTGCTCGTTATTTTTTAACCTTGGTGGACGATTATTCACGTGCTGTGTGGGTTTATTTATTGATTGATAAAAGAGAAGTTTTCAAGATGTTTATGTCCTTTATTGCCATGATTGACCGTCAATTATCTCAAAAGTTGAAAATTGTACGTAGTGACAATGAAACAGAGTTTAACTGCATGAAAGATTTTTTGTGGCTAATGAAATTTTATTTCAAACCTCTTGTGTGGGTACCCCTCAACAAAATGGAAAAGTGAAAAGGAAACATAAACATATTCTCAATGTCGCTCGTGCATTGAGGTTTCAAGGGGGGTTGCCAATCTATTTTTGGGGAGAATGCGTTTTGGCCGCTGCTCACCTAATAAATCGGACTCCCGCTAGTGTTCTCCTAAACAAAACTCCATATGAAATGCTATTTGGTTGTACACCTTCTTTTAGTGACTTGCGCGTTGTTGGTTGCTTAACTTAAGCCCATAATCAACGCGCTAAAGGTGACAAGTTTGCCAGTCGAAGCCGTAAATGTGTTTTTGTGGGTTAATCGTTTGGTAAGAAGGGATGAAGTTTATTTGATCTTGAGAAAAATGAGTTCTTTGTGTCGAGGGATGTGAAGTTCTATGAAAATGTCTTTCCTTATT
Source organism: Berberis vulgaris (assembly GCA_963556465.1). Lineage (NCBI taxonomy): Eukaryota > Viridiplantae > Streptophyta > Magnoliopsida > Ranunculales > Berberidaceae > Berberis > Berberis vulgaris. Next base: position 9,390,608 of record OY747136.1, on the reverse strand, counting down.
TGAATGTTGAAGTCACAAATCATACTCCTCCCCTTGACAGTGATGTGACTTATAATGAGGGAGCCCAGGAAGAGCTTATTGAAGGTATGTGGGATCATCAGGTGATGCACGAGGTGCCATCGTCGGTCCTCAAACGGTCTCTCCCACAGCCTCTCCCACGACTAGCGTCACACCTAGTAATGCTGAGCCACCGTCTACCGCGTTCGTGCCAAGTGAAAATGCTCGGGATGTGCCACAAGTGGACGCTTCATCCTCGGCTGTCGGGGGGGGGTAGATGGTGCTCCCGACGGAACGGGGAGAGACAATTTGGGCCGCGGGTTCCGGGAGAAGTTCCCATCAGTAAAGTTGAGAGACTTCGTGATACATACAGTTATCAAAGACAGTCCATCTCTCGCTCCATCTGCTCCGCCATATCACACTCCCTGAGGTACGCCTTTTCCTATAACACATTATGTTAGTTGTGATCAATTTACTGTGAAACACCGAAATTTTCTTGCAGCTGTAACTGCAGGTGTTGAGCCACAGTCTTTTAAGGAGGCTGCAAAAGATATAAGATAGTGTACTGTTATGCAAAAGGAGATTCGTGCTTTGGAAGATAATGACATTTGGATTATGGAAAAATTACCTCCTGAAAAAAATGCTCTCGGAAGTAAATGAGTGTACAAAATTAAGTACAACTCAGATGGTAGCATTGAGAGGTTAAAAATCAGATTAGTTGTTTTCGGTAATCATCAAGTTGAAGGAATTGATTATAATGAGACATTTGCCCCAGTCGCGAAAATGGTGACAGTTAGAGCTTTTCTGGCCATTGCAGCATCCAAGCATTGGGAGTTGCATCAGATGGATGTTCATAATGCCTTCCTTCATGGCGATTTAGATGAGGAGGTGTATATGAAACTTCCGCCAGGTTTTAGCTCCACTGATTCTGATCTGGTTTGTCGTTTGCATAAATCGTTGTATGGTTTGAAACAGGCACCTCGATGTTGGTTTGCAAAGCTTGTGACAGCTTTAAAGGGGTACGATTTTCTTCAATCCTACTCCGATTATTCCCTCTTTACTTACTCTAAAGGGTCTGTACAGATCAACGTCCTAGTATATGTTGATGATTTGATAATCTCTGGTAATGATTACGCTGCGGTGACGACTTTCAAAGCCTATTTGAGTCAATGTTTTTATATGAAGGATCTTGGTGTGCTTAAATATTTTCTTGGAATTGAGGTGGATAGAAGCTCCTCAGGGTTGTTTTTATGTCAAAGGAAATATGTCTTTGATATTATTTCAGAGGCAGGACTATTGGGCTCAAAGCCGGTTTCATTCCCGATTAAACAGAATCATCAGCTGGCGCGTGCCAAGGGGCCTTTTCTTACGGATCCCGAGCCCTATAGGCGTTTGCTTGGGCGTCTTATCTATTTGGCGGTTACTCGTCCTGACTTGGCATACTCGGTTCATGTCTTCTCACAATTCATGCAGGAGCCGCGACAAGAACATTGGGATGCTGCATTACGGGTTGTTCGCTATTTAAAGAAATCCCCAGGTCAGGGCATTCTATTACGTTCAGACAGTGAGTTATCTTTGACAGGTTGGTGTGACTCGGATTGGGCAGCCTGTCCCCTTACTCGGCGGTCTCTCACTGGGTGGTTTGTGTTTTTGGGGCATTCGCCAATTTCATGAAAAACTAAGAAGCAGCATACTGTAGCTCGTTCTTCGGCAGAGGCCGAATATCGCTCTATGGCTTCTGTTACTTGTGAATTAAAATGGTTGAAGGATCTACTTTTGAGTTTGGAAATCCATCATCCTAAGGCGATTCCTCTTTTTTGTGATAGTCAGTCCGTGTTGCATATAGCGCAGAATCCGGTATTTCATGAACGCACGAAGCACATTGAGGTTGATTGTCATTTCGTGCAAGATGATATCCAGGAAGGTCTTATTGCTCCGTCTTATGTGTCGACGACGGACCAATTGGCGGATATTTTTACCAAGGCTTTAGGGAAGCATCAATTCAATTTTCTCCTTGACAAGTTGGGCATTTTAGACTTGCATGCTCCAACTTGAAGGGGAGTGTTAGGAGATTATTTAGGAGGTTTATTCATTTATTTTTTCCTTTATTCTAGGTAGCTATATATGGGTACTTGCTTTGTTATAGAAAACTACTTTCTCAAGAAGTTTAATATTTCCTAAACTATTGCTAGGTATTATGAGAAATTAGGGAAGCTTTGTTGTATGAAACTACTTCCTCAAGAAGTTTAATATTTTCTAAACTATTGCTAGGTATTATGAGAAATTAGGGAAGCTACTGTTGGACTTCTTGTATAAATATTTTTTCATTGAGTTAATGAGAATACAGAAAAACAATTACCCTAAATCTTTCATGGTATCAGAGCCAAAATTGCTTCTTCAAAATTTTTTTTCCCCTAAACCATGGCTGGCGTCACATATCTTGGGAAGCCGAACCCCGCTCTTGCTGCGCTACCTCTTCCAGGTTTTACTCACACTCCTTCTAACATGTTGCATGGTAAGTTGGAAATGGATTATTGGATAATTGATACTGGATGTTCTCATCATGTTACTGGTGATGAATCTTGTTTAGTGAATACTACAGTAGTTTCGCCATATCCCGTGGGCCTTCCAGATGGTCAAACGGTGGTTGCTACTAAGGAGGGTGTCGTGAAACTCACGGAAAAAATAATCCTCCAACATGTTCTTTTTGTTCCTAAGTTAAATTGCAATTTAATTTCGGTTTCACAACAAAATGATGATCTAAATTGCTTTGTCCAATTTAATTCTAACTTGTGTGCTATACAGGACCTGCATTCGAGGGAGGTGATTGACACGGGTGAGAGACGGGATGGACTTTACTATCTACGGCATGGATTACAGGTGCAAGCGGTTTCGGTTGATAATTCGAAGTCCTTGGAGCTATGACATAGTCGTTTGGGTCATCCTTCCGAGACAGTAGTGAAGTTGCTTCATTTTTTTAATAATTCTAGGAGTCATTTGAATAAAGCATGTGAAGTTTGTCATCGTGCTATACATTCTAGATATCGTTTTCCTTTAAGTGCCAATAAATCAACTACGGTTTTTGAGTTACTACATTGTGATTTATGGGGTCTGTATGATGAAGTTTCTTCGTGTGGTGCTCGTTATTTTTTAACCTTGGTGGACGATTATTCACGTGCTGTGTGGGTTTATTTATTGATTGATAAAAGAGAAGTTTTCGAGATGTTTATGTCCTTTATTGTCATGATTGACCGTCAATTATCTCAAAAGTTGAAAATTGTACGTAGTGACAATGAAACAGAGTTTAACTGCATGAAAGATTTTTTTGTGGCTAATGAAATTTTATTTCAAACCTCTTGTGTGGGTACCCCTCAACAAAATGGAAAAGTGAAAAGGAAACATAAACATATTCTCAATGTCGCTCGTGCATTGAGGTTTCAAGGGGGGTTGCCAATCTATTTTTGGGGAGAATGCGTTTTGGCCGCTGCTCACCTAATAAATCGGACTACCTCTAGTGTTCTCCTAAACAAAACTCCATATGAAATGCTATTTGGTTGTACACCTTCTTTTAGTGACTTGCGCGTTGTTGGTTGCTTAGCTTAAGCCCATAATCAACGCGCTAAAGGTGACAAGTTTGCCAGTCAAAGCCGTAAATGTGTTTTTGTGGGTTATCCGTTTGGTAAGAAGGGATGAAGTTTATTTGATCTTGAGAAAAATGAGTTCTTTGTGTCGAGGGATGTGAAGTTCTATGAAAATGTCTTTCCTTATTTGAATGTTGAAGTCACAAATCATACTCCTCCCATTGACAGTGATGTGACTTATAATGAGGGAGCCCAGGAAGAGCTTATTGAAGGTATGTGGGATCATCAGGTGATGCACGAGGTGCCATCGTCGGTCCTCAAACGGTCTCTCCCACGACTAGCGTCACACCTAGTAATGCTGAGCCACCGTCTACCGCGTTCGTGCCAAGTGAAAATGCTCGGGATGTGCCACAAGTGGACGCTTCATCCTCGGCTGTCGGGGGGGGGGGGTAGATGGTGCTCCCGACGGAACGGGGAGAGACAATTTGGGCCGCGGGTTCCGGGAGAAGTTCCCATCAGTAAAGTTGAGAGACTTCGTGATACATACGGTTATCAAAGACAGTCCATCTCTCGCTCCATCTGCTCCGCCATATCACACTCCCTGAGGTACGCCTTTTCCTATAACACATTATGTTAGTTGTGATCAATTTACTGTGAAACACCGAAATTTTCTTGCAGCTGTAACTGCAGGTGTTGAGCCACAGTCTTTTAAGGAGGCTGCAAAAGATATAAGATAGTGTACTGTTATGCAAAAGGAGATTCGTGCTTTGGAAGATAATGACACTTGGATTATGGAAAAATTACCTCCTGAAAAAAAAGCTCTCGGAAGTAAATGAGTGTACAAAATTAAGTACAACTCAGATGGTAGCATTGAGAGGTTAAAAATCAGATTAGTTGTTTTCGGTAATCATCAAGTTGAAGGAATTGATTATAATGAGACATTTGCCCCAGTCGCGAAAATGGTGACAGTTAGAGCTTTTCTGGCCATTGCAGCATCCAAGCATTGGGAGTTGCATCAGATGAATGTTCATAATGCCTTCCTTCATGGCGATTTAGATGAGGAGGTGTATATGAAACTTCCGCCAGGTTTTAGCTCCACTGATTCTGATCTGGTTTGTCGTTTGCGTAAATCGTTGTATGGTTTGAAACAGGCACCTCGATGTTGGTTTGCAAAGCTTGTGACAGCTTTAAAGGGGTACGATTTTCTTCAATCCTACTCCGATTATTCCCTCTTTACTTACTCTCACTACAAGAAAAATTGTCATCAATAGCGTTTAAAAACCGCTATGATAGGATACCATAGCGGTTTAGTAACCGCTATGACAGCCGGCGCTATAATAGACCCAGGGGATATTATAGCGGTTTTAAAACGCTATGGTAAGTTTGGCTTTTATAGCGTTTCAAAACCGCTATGGTAGCCTCTGCCATAGCGTTTTAAAAACGCTATAGTAGCCTCTAAAACCGCTATGGTAGACTCTACCATAGCGTTTTAAAAACGCTATGGTAAGTATACATAGCAAATTTTTTTTTTTTTTTTTTTTTTTTTTTTTTTTTTTAACTATCAAATGACTTTTTATTACATCTCATAAGTTTTATGTCTAGAAAATAAAAATTTAAATGTGCCAAAGTTAAATAGAAGAAGAAGAAAGTTTGCCAACTAAATATACAAAATTGATACCTTAATCCAGACATAGAGATCTGAGCATTTCAATCAAAGCCACACAATTATTATTTAGCTAAATTCATCCAAGGAAATCTTTTTATTTATCTATAATCCAGCATGTAATGACACAAAAGGAGCCATCTTAATGTCAACAAATTGATTACACCAATAAACGCCCAGTATCATAGGTTGCAAAAGACCAATCTAATGTAATGGTACATGAAAGCAGCAAACAGAAGATAGCCAACAAGCGCAAACCATTCTACGCCACAATCACCTAACTTTATGTTGATCAAAAGTTAGTGATTGCGATACATTTCTCCCTTCCCACATACGCTGAAAGCTCTGCAGAGCACCTGTCCATGCAAATAAGAATTGGATCATTCAGTCAGACCATCACCACCCCCACCAAAAAAAACGCATGAATTCCCCACCCATGAATAAATACATCTATGATTTTTTCCTCTTCAATTTATTAGGATGCACAGGGCAGACTTTCAATATTACCTTCTCATACAAATGCATCCTTTTCAAGCAGTTTCAGTACCTCCTGCTGGTTGTTCAGCTTGGCAACATCAATGGGCGTCTTCCCATCCAAGTTCTGGAGAGTGCTGCAGAAAGTGAAAGAATATCTAAGCATGGAACTGTATGGTAAAGGCAACCCTAAGTTTAGTGTGAGAAATATTGACTTACACGGCAGCACCGTTTTCCAACAGAAGTGCTACACACTCTTTCCTTCCATAGCCAGCGGCATAATGAAGGGCAGTGTTTTTATTTTTATCCAATGCATCAACTGCCGCTCCAGCTTCAAGGAGGACTTGAGCACATTTTACCTAGAATGAGCAAGATTGTTTTAGTTTTGTTTCTTTGAAGCCCTCAAAAATATTGCTCGAGGAAATTCTGCTTGTTTATTCAAAGGCTGCTACAATATTGTCAGGAAAGAGAGAAGAGATGGGCAATCCAGTTCTAAGATCTTTTTTTTGGCTCACTCTATCTCTAAATAAATAATAGAGAAACAAAAAGAGTGCATTTTCTTTTTATATAGTGAATTTAAAATAAAAATATACATTATTTATTGGGCTGAAAGAATTACAGAAAGAAACTTTAAAAATAGCATGTCTATTACGAACGCGTAAAGGATTATCCTACCTCACCATATCCACATGCAAAATGCAAAGCTGTTCTCCCCTTTGAATCCTCTTCGTCTTTATCAGCCCCAGATGCAAGTGCAGTCTTCAAACCCTATTGCAGCAACATAACTGATAAGCTTCAAATGGCGAACTTATATAACACTGACACGATAAAATGAAAATACAAACACTAGGTGTAGCCCATAATCAAGTAAAATTCATAAGCAGCAGGGAAACATGTGTGATTGTATAGTGGAAGGAGAACAAATGCTCAGTGCCAACAATTCTGGCACATTCCCTTAATGCTGGAAGACTGCAAAAATTGCAATGAAATTCAACTGCAGGAAACTATTTACAGAGAAGCTTTCTTCAAAAGAGCCTGTAAGTTGAAAATGCTGTGGAACACAGCAAAACCCTGATCACGGCTTCAGCAAGGACATCTAAGGTAAAATTTTGGCTTGGCTTATTCTATTAAATTGAAAACTACTTGTTGATCGTGTGTTCACTGATCTGCATGAATTCAAACTTATATACTTCTATAAGTCACGCGGTGACTACTCACCAATCAATTATTTTTCACCTCCCTCAAATTCTCCAGCATGCTTGATGTAGCTGGATCCTATAGCAACAATTAATTAAACTGTGCATTACTCTTTAGAACATATTACATCAAACAACTGAAAAATGTAAAGCAGATCATACCTGAATCAACGCATTACCAAGGCGCTCAGCCATAGTCATGAATTGAGGATTCTGCATAACTTGTTGCATGGTAGAGTAGTATTGATTTGTATCGAGCATAGGTATACCATCATCATTTGAACTTTGAACACTCTTTTGAAGCTGCTCAGCCATCTGATTGAATGCGGGATCTTTTGCTATCTGCTCAGCTAATTCCTTTATACTGGGATCCTATATTTTCGAATATGATAACTCAGAGAAATACGTTAATCATAATGGCACAAACTACAAATCATGACCGACAAAATTAATCACAATTTAAAACAATGTGAAGCTGATCTACAACATGATAGGAAACAGAAACAAAGTAATTCAAATTAAAAAATTGCCTTGTCAACCTTAACATAGTTATTAACAAACAAACTGATTAAAAAAGAAAACTATATCTGCATAGCTTGATAAAATAGACAAGATGACCTACGAACCAAGTGGCAACTGTTAAAAAGGATGAGTAGCCCTGCAAATTGGGTAACATTGAGCAGTAAACCACTTTTCCATGCAAGTAACAAACTGAAACATATACAAGTAACAAATCAACAAGGCAACAACAACAACAACAAGAAGGAAATTATAAATCTATGGCTACAATTAACAAAAACCCATCTAGCCTAATCTTTCTCTCCATGGATCACCTCTCTCTCACGCTCGCTCTCACGCTCTTTGACCTAAAATAAAGCCCTAATCTCAAGCAGAAAGAAAGCAATCACAAGAGCCACAAATAACCAATCTATCAAATTTCACAAACTAAGGTAACTTTACCACCATCAAATTCACTCCAAAGAGTGTTTGATTGATTGATTCAACATAAACCCTAAAGAAGAGAAACTATCATCATCACATCATATAACATCAACATAAACCCTAGATTGTTCTTCTTTTCTAGATGAAAAGGGGGAGTCAATAGTTTCACTTATATCTATCTAAATCTTGTTGGTCACACCCTATAATAATTAAGGAGAACATGTCGCAATCCAAGACTCGGATTCCAATCCTTTTTCAATGTGTTGACGCAAATCTCACCATTGGTAGCAATGTTGGGATGGAAGATTTTTGTCAGAAAATAACCTAACAATTGAATAAGAAGCGTCTTAGCTCAATAAAGATGAAATACACAGCTAACTATTTGAAGCTAGCAAAGTTTTCCATACAAATTTTGAAACAAAATTCTCTATAACTATGAATGCTGAAGTCGAATAGTGGATATCCACATTAAAACGACAAAAGCATATCTCCAAAGCATCCACTTTTGTGGATTCTTCAAACATGCTTCTATTCCAAAATAATCACATGTTTACTGATTCACAATAGCAAAGCTCAAAATTGATGATCCATCCACCATCCAACAACGAACAACAAGGACACCAAATAGAGTAAACAAGCTAGTTCCCAAAGACAAAATTGATAGAGATTTGATAAGTTGGACTTTAGAGACCTTCTACCATTAGATTGTCCAAAAGAATGAAACATCTGTAATCACTCATTCAGGTTAATCACTTTGGAAATAGGAATCCCTACCAACTGTAATGGATTTCTACCAAATAGTGGCTTCCATCCATGCTTCTTATTATTTGATTCAAAGTAAGATTTACTCAACTACCAAAATCATGATTGCCATACAGAATACAACACATTGAAAGTTGTACAACACAAACTTACCCACAACATAACATAGTATAAGAGAAAATAAGTTAAACACACCTTTGGGTGGGGTATGCGGGAAATCGTGACACAGTACCAATTTCATGCGAAAAGCACCATTCTCATATGGAGTTCCAGCTGCAAACAAATATTACTTCTATTCAGAATCAAAGTTGCAACAAGAAACCGAAGAAAACAGGATCAGTGACAGAAACTACATACCAGGACCCTCAATATCAGCAAATATAGTGGAGAAATCATCATCATTAATTACCACCTTGATGCCCTCTGGTGGGCATTCATCTAGATTCTTTAGTTCCTTTGCAAGTTGCTTTATCACGTTAGGTGGCAAGTTTTCATTGGTTGCCTGTTGTAATAGATACAGAAACAGCAATAAACCAATAAGTAATAATGCCGCTCTTATAATTCATATAAACACTATAAACAGAACGAGGACACACACACGTGGCATCTGACCATCATCCCAACCACAAATTAGTTAACTCCAAACCATAGCCTCCACTATGTAGGACCTAAATGAACCTCCTATTCAAACGTCAACTGCATTGGTTAGAACTGTTTTACATATGCCATTTTTCAAGCCTATCCTCAATTTATATGTATACATAACAAAACAAAACTATTATCTTCTGATAATATCGCTAGACCAGAGTAGAAATTTTATAAATGAGGAAGTGGACTGAACGAGGCAATCAACATTTTTATTGAGTAAACTGAACGAGGAAAACAATAAATATGAACTTACAATTTCTCATTTAAAATGGTTGTGGAGTGATTTCCCCTAGGAGCTTTCATACTTGCAATCATGGACCAAGATCTTTCCCTACGATCAAGTCGCTCAGCGGAAGTGTGATAGCATAAAAAGATGAGGATCATTAAAATTTAGGAAGGCTTACTTTAGAGGATTTTCATGCATTGAATCAAACCATGAGTTATAGTTAAAAAGAACAATGCTTTGAAAATTGTATAAAGGTAGACCATCTCTTACCAACAATCAATGCATGCTTGACTCCTGGTTCTAACAGATCCCTCCATGATGGACCCTTTGCAACAGCTTCAGATGGATGGACCATAGCAGGTCCAACCGGGTGCTGCTGCATGAGTTCCTTAGAATAAAGAGCAGGCTGGCTTACTAAAGCAGCAGCTTGAATATATTCCCCTCCTTCTGGAACTTCACCACCACCTGGAAGCGAAACAAGTGACCCGCAACGAGATCCAGCCACACCTTCCTCATGCAAATATATCCTCTTGAATCCTCCTTCTTTCTTTCCATCAGCAACTTCTCTTTCAGTCCATTTCCATGCTAGCTGCCAACCGCCGCCAATACCCATAACTGGCTCCCCACTGGCCGATTGCATGAGACTGCTATGACTCCTCATGTTCATAATGCTGCCATGGGAAGCAGGAGGAATCATGTCTTTCTCCATGCTTGTGGTTTGACGTGAGAGCAATGGGCTCTGTAAATTGTCATCAGAATCGTCTCCAATCATGTTAAATAGTAAGGCATCAAGGGTCAATAAGAGTGACATACCAGGTCTCTGTACTTTCACTGCTACAAGCTCGCCTGAGTGCAGATGAGCTGCAAATGCCAACAAGAAATGTAAGGGTTTATGTTAGTCAATGACAAATCTAATATACATTTTGAGGAAATAAAAGTATAATGTAAAGAAACGCAAACATAGTTTAAGACAGAATGTCCTCTCATCAGGAAAGCAATTACGAACTCTCTAACCTTTATACACCTGCCCTAAGGATGCAGCTGCTATGGGTTCAGAGCTGATGTCTGCAAATATTTTCGAAATTGGAGCACCCAACTGGGACTCGATGGACTTAATGGCAACAGTAGTTGGAAATGGAGGTATTTGATCCTAGCATCGAGGAAAGTTTCAAGCATTAAATGTTGTGATCTAGAAATCTGCACAGCACATCAATCACTTGCTCACACATCCCAATTTTCAGAAGTTGGTTAATAGGGCAAGGAAGCTAATTTACCTGTAATTTAGCAATTTAGTAAACAGTAGGTAAAATGTCTAGCCGAGTGCTCAGAGCCTGTCCAAGCTGGCCAAACAATAAAAATGTAAGATATCCCCAGCAAGGAATCCAAGAATAACCTAGCACTGCCTCTAAAACATGAATAGACAACCATCAAAATGATGATGAAATAAATAGGGAAGAAAGTACTTGACAAACCAAAATCCAAAGTGTTTCCTCAATTGCTTCATCACTCAATTTTTCACTTCCACCCTTTTTGAGAATATTATCACAAAAAGTAGCCAATAGCTCTGCACTTGAGCTGCCAGCAACTCCCTTATTGCAGAACACTTCAAAGGCCTCTTTGAGTGCCTAGAATATGAAAGCAATAACGTAAGGAAAATAAGGACATAATATTAGGAACAAGATTCAGTGTCCAATACAAACCTTGTGGAAAAGATTATGATTCTGGAAGCACTCATTTACATATGCCAGATACTTGTCATGCAGCTCAATAACTTTTCTAACAAACACCTGATTACAACAAGATTAAGTCAGTTTTCTAACATATGCCATATACTTTTTTTTTGTCAGATAAGGTCATAGTGTTTCCCTATAAAGGCAGAGTAGCAATGAAGGAGGATCTAAAACCAAACAAGAAATGAGATAAGATTCGATTGAATTTCGAGTAAATTGGATGTAAAGCCAAATGTTGAGAGTCACGTCTATTTACATCCCAAGGTTTAGAATCCAAACTTTCTTCAAACCCCATTATCACCAAATGTTTGAAAATGGTAATTCCAACATCAAAATGATTCAATTAATCAAAAAAAAAAAACACAAACTAAACAATAAAGATATGATTTTTATCAAGAAAAAAACACAGATTCAAACATTTTCCCTAAATCGATTGAGATTCGAAGTAAAACCTTCGATGGGGGTGTAGATCTAATGAAATCCTAAAAGACAAATGTAAAAAATGCTATCAGCAAATGCTATCAAAGATGATGTGTTGTGTATTGTTTCATAATCACTAAAGGACAAATCCAAGTTCAAGAATCATGGTATCAATGCATATCTTTGAATAAATATTCCGAAGACTTGATTTGTGAAGACATATACTTACACATGGGCCTGTTAGTGGCCACAGAAGCAATCTTTGAAAACGTGCCATGTCACAGGGTATGAAACTTAATAAGATGTTTCTACTTAAACTAAACCAAAAAAAAAATCATATGTCCAAAGTAAGTACAATATATTTAAAACGAAGTACAAAATATCATTTTCTCTAATCACTTCCTTTAGTTTCACAATATTGGGATGGTTCATCTTCCGCAGTGATTGGGAAAAACAAGTAAATAAAAAGATTAAATAATGAATCTTCAAGAGGTCATTAGTGAATAAAATAGGGGAAAAGTAAGGGTTAGAGGAGGAAAGGGGGGGGGGGGGGGGGGGGGGGGGGGGGGGGAGTCATTACCTTTACTTCCCTAAGATTTATGCATTCCTCCCAAGAATAATACTTGTTCATCTTTTTGATTGAGACCTATCAAGCAATGCAACATCTTCAGTATAAGAGTAACCAAGGCCATAAGAAAACATCATTTATTACTACATACAATTTTGCCTGTTTGTCTATTTATTGCTCGCCAAACACTTCCGAAAGTTCCATCTCCAACTTCCTTAATAATCTTGTACCTATAGTAGCAAAGAGAAATCATTATAAACTGACATCAAATGAAATGTTTCATTATAAACTTCCTTAATGTCATGCATACATGTTGTCCACTAATTGTACAATGTACTATAGTGAAGGATTGTCCATAATTTCAGCAGGTGGTACACACAATATCACAACATATTGGCCACAAATGCAAACATAAAGATAAATTTGGACAAGTGAAACAACTTAATCCATCTCTATCATCAAATGTGACTAAACTTGCTTTAAAAAAGGTGAAATGGCTGTATGTGATGCACCTTGGTCATGTTTTGAAACAACTCTATCAAAACTTGGTAGAAAAGACTCTTATTTTGGATGTTTTGGAAATCTTGGTGTTCAAACATTGAGGGCTTAGCTCAAAACACAAAACATCCAACTAGTTCATTACCCCTAATTGAACCAAAAGTAAAGGTAAACTAAATAGATAAAATGTAATATGCAAATCTACCTTAAAACCCAAGCTTGGTTCCGCACCAGTGAACACAAGGTATTTCACATTGTACCTAAAAAAACACCCAAAACAAATCACCAATTCAGAAAACCAATTGAACACAAGGTGTTTGACGAAAAGACAAAGAAAGAACAAACGAAAAAAAAAAAAAAATTGGGGTTTTGATTTTGAGTAGACAAAGAAAGAACCAACCTTTGTCTTGTTGGAAAACCAAGATAAGCAAAGGAGTTCAATAATTGTTGAATGCAAAGAACAACAACTAACTCAAATAAGATTCTTATTATAAGCAGACAAACATAATTCCATGAGAACTCGGTAAGCTATGGGGATAGATCTTCTCAACTTTATTGATAGCACTTACAATTCACCAAAACGAGGAAAAAAGCCCCAAATCCAAAATCAAACACCAAAACTCCTAAAACCTTTTGACAACCAAAATAACAAAAATCTTCATGTACCAAGACCTGAGAGTTAAAATCGAATCCCTCAGAACACTGAACCATAACTAAAATTCACTAATCTAGTAAAACCGAGAGAACAAAGCAAAAGATTTATGAATCGCTCACCTTGAGGAAGGAAAATAATGGCTGCAGTAACCTATCCCCACCTAATCGAAATGAAAAAAAGAATTGTGGAGATCGTAGTCATTTAGGCGAAACAGGTTGGTCGTTGACAGCACAGGGAGATCAATAGGAGAGGGAGAGCGATCGAAGAGGGGGAGCAGAACGGTGAGGGAGATGAGAGCAGTCGGAGAGGGAGAGGGAGAGGGAGAGGGAGATGAGAGCAGTCGGAGAGGGAGAGGGAGATGCTTCGGCTTCTGCTTCCTTCCTTCCTTCTTTCTCTGTTCTGTTTTGTTTCTCTTTTGTTTTTTTTTTTTTGGTTTGGATCGAGCGGGAGCTTTGGCGTCCCCAGCGAATTACTCCCGCCCACATTTGATAGCCTTTCACAATTGAGAAAAGTCCATTTCATAGCCCTTTCTAAAAAACCGCTATTGTCATGAGCTATCTATCACCATTTGTGTTGTAGTGTCTAAAGGGTCTGTACAGATCAACGTCCTAGTATATGTTGATGATTTGATAATCTCTGGTAATGATTACGCTGCGGTGACGACTTTCAAAGCCTATTTGAGTCAATGTTTTTATATGAAGGATCTTGGTGTGCTTAAATATTTTCTTGGAATTGAGGTGGATAGAAGCTCCTCAGGGTTGTTTTTATGTCAAAGGAAATATGCCTTTGATATTATTTCAGAGGCAGGACTATTGGGCTCAAAATCGGCTTCATTCCCGATTAAACAGAATCATCAGCTGGCGCGTGCCAAGGGGCCTTTTCTTACGGATCCCGAGCCCTATAGGCGTTTGCTTGGGCGTCTTATCTATTTGGCGGTTACTCGTCCTGACTTGGCATACTCGGTTCATGTCTTCTCACAATTCATGCAGGAGCCGCGACAAGAACATTGGGATGCTGCATTACGGGTTGTTCGCTATTTAAAGAAATCCCCAGGTCAGGGCATTCTATTACGTTCAGACAGTGAGTTATCTTTGACAGGTTGGTGTGACTCGGATTGGGCAGCCTGTCCCCTTACTCGGCGGTCTCTCACTGGGTGGTTTGTGTTTTTGGGGCATTCGCCAATTTCATGAAAAACTAAGAAACAGCATACTGTAGCTCGTTCTTCGGCAGAGGCCGAATATCGCTCTATGGCTTCTGTTACTTGTGAATTAAAATGGTTGAAGGGTCTACTTTTGAGTTTGGAAATCCATCATCCTAAGGCGATTCCTCTTTTTTGTGATAGTCAGTCCGTGTTGCATATAGCGCAGAATCCGGTATTTCATGAACGCACGAAGCACATTGAGGTTGATTGTCATTTCGTGCAAGATGATATCCAGGAAGGTCTTATTGCTCCGTCTTATGTGTCGACGACGGACCAATTGGCGGATATTTTTACCAAGGCTTTAGGGAAGCATCAATTCAATTTTCTCCTTGACAAGTTGGGCATTTTAGACTTGCATGCTCCAACTTGAAGGGGAGTGTTAGGAGATTATTTAGGAGGTTTATTCATTTATTTTTTCCTTTATTCTAGGATAGCTATATATGGGTACTTGCTTTGTTATAGAAAACTACTTTCTCAAGAAGTTTAATATTTCCTAAACTATTGCTAGGTATTATGAGAAATTAGGAAAGCTTTGTTATAGGAAACTACTTCCTCAAGAAGTTTAATATTTTCTAAACTATTGCTAGGTATTATGAAAAATTAGGGAAGCTACTGTTGGACTTCTTGTATAAATATATTTCCATTAAGTTAATGAGAATACAGAAAAACAATTACCCTAAATCTTTCAAAAACCATTAGTATGGCAACAGCCAAACCTGTAAGGAAGTTGGTGTCATGTTGTCATTCTTGATTTGGATGTTACGCTTCTTAACACAGGTATGATTCTATTCTTTCGTATATTTGATTTTCTTACAAATCTTTCGTCAAGGTTGGATGGCGAGCAAATTTCATTTTTCTTTTATGTCCCATAGATATGCTTTACGTGAAGAGAATTTGAAATTTGCAATGCAAGCTTCCCTCATAATTCAAAATGGCCCATTGGGTGATAGAAAACCTTACCATTTGATAGTTTCATTGTGGTAATAGTAATTACTGCTTGTATATAGCTATTTTATCTCGTAGTTACAATTCTTGGCAGATGGCATTGTAAGTGAAGTCCTGCAAATATTTACTGTAAAGTATGGCAAGAAATGGGATGCGAAAGTAGCTAATAAGATAATAGAGAAAACACCTTCTGAGGCTGTAGAGGCTATTGTAGAGGATTATGAGGTATTTTTAACTAGAAATGTATTGTTTGCTCTGAAAATTCACCTGATTGGCAATTTTTTTATTAATTGATCAACTTGATTTTGTCTTAATGTCATTCAAATCAACAATACCATGCCCATTTTATTGCTTGAATTATCTGTATGAACACTGATCTTTTAAGGCAATGTATTTATTTCCTTCAATATGATATAGAGGCGGAAAACTACCATCTTGAGTTAGGTGAATTTTGTTGCTCTTAGTTTCTTGTCTCTCATAATGATTTTCGTTTTTTTTCCCAGT
Organism: Berberis vulgaris; assembly: GCA_963556465.1. NCBI lineage: Eukaryota > Viridiplantae > Streptophyta > Magnoliopsida > Ranunculales > Berberidaceae > Berberis > Berberis vulgaris. Next base: position 9,374,598 of record OY747136.1, on the reverse strand, counting down.
AAGATAACATATCAGTTATTCAAGATGAGATACAAGAAATAGAAAAAAGGGGAGGGAAAAACATTAAAGAGGTTTTATCATTATTCATAAATCAAAATCTCTTGATTAAAAAAATTGCTAGAATGAGACTTCAACCACCTTTGTCAAATTTAAGCAAGCTTTACAACTTTATGTAATATATGTTAAGAAGTAATTTGTAATTATTGGGTCACTTAGTTTTCCTAGAGTCCTAAGAAATATGAAAAGTCTCTATGTGTCTCTTAAAGTCCTAGAAATATGAAAGTCTATAATCTAGAAGTGTCCCAATCTAGTATAAAAAGGGGATGATGTAAAGTGTTTTAAGTAAGTAAAAAGCTCAAAGCAATACAAGCATTTTGTAGGTGCAGCTAGGGGTGGGCAAACGGGTCGTCGATTCGCGGGTTCAACTCGAATCGGACCGTTTTGCTCTAAACGTCCGGGTTTCAATTATAAGTTTTTACATACGGTTCGGATCGGTCCGGGTCTGTTATAAAACGGTCCGATCCCGGTTCCTATTTTTAAAAACGAAACGGTCCGGATTGGACCCGTTTCAAATTGCATTTATTAAAAACCTACCACCAATAAGTAAAGGAAGAGGAGCAGACGTGAAGGAATCACCAAAACCCCCTCTCTCTCTCTGTCTCTGTCTCGAGAAGAAGAAGCAGCAGCGCAGCCAGGCTCCTCTCTCTTTTGGTCTCTGTCTCGAGAAGAAGCAGCAGGAGATCTCCGTCTCCGTCTCCTCTCTCTCTCGATCTCTGTCTCGAGAAGAATATCTTCGTCTCCTCTCTCTCTCTCGGTCTCTGTCTCGAGAAGAAGCAGCAGCAGCGCAGCCAGGAGATCTCCGTCTCCTCTCTCTCTCGGTCTCTGTCTCGAGAAGAAGCAGCAACAGCAGCAGCGAGAACCACCACCACCACCAGCAGAAGATCTCCCACTCCTCTCTCTCTCTGTCTCGAGAAGAAGCAGCAGCAGCAGATGGCGGGGAGGATGAAGATCTCAAGATCGCTAAGGAATTCCGTCACATTGGGTTGGAGTTGATCGATGATTTCTGGATGATTTATGTTGATGGATGATGGATGTTGATCGATTTTGTATGATTTTGTATGATCTATATGAATATGATGGATCTCTTATGGATCGAACCAAATTTATTTTTCTGTTTTTTTTTTAATGCAATTTTTTCTGTTCTTGATTGGATCTCTTATGGATCTGTATGAATATGATGGATCAATTTTTTGTATGATCTGTATGAATATGATTGGAACCGAAGGAACCGAACCGTTTAGAACGGTTCGAGTTAGGGTCGGTTCCAATTATCAAAATGAAGGGATCCGGACCGGACCGGATCCGTTAAAATGTAAACGGTTCGAGTTAGGTTCCTCCAAATTTGGAACCGATCCGGACCGTGCCCACCCCTAGGTGCAGCAGCTCTACAATATTAAGCCCACTACACTTCTGTTGCTCCAACAGTTTTTGGTATCAGAGCATTCTATTTGTCAACATGGCAACAAACTCATCTAATCCCATGTTCTCATATTATTCTATTCAAGTCCCTATTTTTATGGAGAGCATTATGACTATCGGAGTTATCAAATGAAGACTATTTTCATCTCTCAAATGTCGTTGAGAGTGAGTATGATGAACCGTCGCCATCGGGAACAAGTTGAACAACACAGACAACAGCAAATCAGAAGGAATATAAAGAAAACCAGAAAAAGGATGCCACATCCATGAGATTCATTCATCAAGGAGTAAGCAAGACAATCTATCCAAGAATCTATGGCGTAAGCAAAGCAAGGGAGGCATGGTAAATTCTGCAAAAGGAATTTCAAGGGACCGACAAGGTCGTCTCCATGAAGCTTCAAACGACTTGGAGGGGATTTGATAATTTGGCCATGAAGGACAATGAAAATGTTTGAGAGTTCATCACTAGAGTTACTGAGATAATTAATCAAATCAAGAGTTATGGAGATACTATTCAAGAACAAAAGGTTGTTGAAAATTTTTTCCAAAGTCTGTCGTCAAAGTTCGAGCATGTTGTTGCAGCAATCGAGGAATCGAAGGATCTGTCCAACTTCACTTTGCACCAACTCTCTGGATCTCTCGAGGCTCATGAAAGGAGGATAAGTGATGCGTCGCATATTATCTTAACTTTTACCACATTTTACCTCTAGAATTCACTCGAATTCTAATTGTTTTTGTTGGGTTTAGGCCTCATTGCTTGTCATGTATATTTTATTTCAGATTTGATGAAATTAATAAAGCCCAATCTTCTTGGCCAAGCCTGTCATGCTCAAGAAGCTACTTTAATCAAGCCTATTATTACAACCCACATTAACTCAAAATACAGAGTTTTAGTGGCAGCAGAAACAACAACTTGGAGCCCTGATTTTGCTTAAAAGAAGAATGGAACGGTTGTTCTTTGAGTGGAAATTCAAAATTGGGTGGTTGCTATTGCCTCAACTTGGTAGTTTTTCAGTTTTTGGCAGTTTTTGGTACAGAAATCAGAGAAGATTGAAGGGCTGGAAATTCTGGATCTTTGGCTGAAAATTCTGGATCTTTGGTAGAGAAAAGAAAGGGTGGAGAACAAGAAATGAAGGAGATAGTGGAGATCTAGATGCTACAAATCAGTCAAGCCGCACCAACATCCCTCAGTTTGATTTTCTCTACTCCCAAATTCAATTTATGTTGAACTTTTCTGTTATAAGTTTAATTTCCAGCATGAACTAAGTTATTTCATTCTAGGGAAATGATGTATTCTAGTCTCAAATTGTGCTTATTTTCGTAATGTTTGTTTGAAATAAATTCCTACTTTGTTTGTTCGAATTATTCCTCGCTTATTGCTTCTAATTGACTGGCCATTAATTAGATGAATTGGATCTTATGATTTGCTTTCGAAAGTGGGAATTATAAGATAGACCTTTGGATAATTCAACATAGGCAATTATAGTGATCGAAAGACTTATAAGAACCTATGTAGAGAATCATCAATCTTAATGCATTCTTGTTTATCAAATTGCAAACTCTTTTGTGAAATGATTTCTAAGAATAGTTTCAATAGACTATCGAAAGAGGCTATTGGAAAAATTGGGAGTTTTTGCTAACAAACTTGTAGGATTATTTATTAGATGATAATAGCATAATGATGGACTAGAAATATCGATTTCCTAGAATTTTCTTACCGATTCTTTAATCAAACATCTATATTTATTCCATTTGATTCGTTATTATAGATTTCAAAAGCAACTTTGTGACTTTTCTAAATAAAATCAAGATTAATATTAGTTCGATACTTGTTAAAAAAATAAATTATCAATCCCTGAGGACGATACTCTTTCTTATCACTTTACTATAAAACTACGATACTGTGCACTTGCAGTTTTGCACCTATCAATAAGCCGGTTCACAAGTCAGCCAATGGAACAAGCTTTCTCAAGTCAATTGATTTTTTTTTTGAAAAGAAAAAATCAAGTTAGGAGCAACCTAGCAACTGAAGAAGAGGAAAAGGAAGATGTCGCGGAAGAGGACATCATCCAAGTGGACATGGTAGAGGAAGAGGTATGAACTCACAACAAAATTCCGGTAACTCCGATTCTTATTGTATTATTTGCAAAAGATCAAGCTATGAATCTAAAGATTGCAAATATAAATGAAATAGATGTAAAATTCCGAATCACTCTTATCGGGACTGTTGGTTCCGGGAGAAGAAAGATAAATTTGAAGCTAATCTCACACAAGAGGAGGAACCAGAACAATTATTTTCTTGCACTAGTGCTGAATATAACTCACAAAATATTTGGCTACTAGATAGTGGTTGCAGCAAACACATGACAGGAAACAAAAGGCATTTTGTGGAGCTCGATGAGTCATTCTCTTCCCAAGTAAAGCTCGGTGACGGAAAACTACTTCAAGTGAAAGGCAGAGGTACAATTGTTGTACACACAAGTCAAGGTAACAAAAGACATATTCATAATGTAATTTATGTGCCAAATTTGAGTCAGAATCTTCTTAGTGTTGGTCAAGCACTTAGAGGTGGCTACAATTTTATCTTTGATGAAAAAGTCTGTCGTATAATTGATAAAAAAAGCAACACCACTGTGGCTAAATTTCAAATGACTCAGAATAATGTTTTTCCTATTATCATGCCATCAGACGAGAACCGTGCTTTGACAGGTGAAAATGTTGATGAATCTCATCTATGGCATTTGAGATATGGTCATTTAAATATGAGGGGTCTACAATTGCTACAATAGAAAAATATGGTTGTTGGTCTTCCTCTTATTCAGAGAGAAGACAAAGTATGCGAAGGTTGCATCTACGGCAAATTGCATCGGCTACCATTTCCAAAAAATGCATGGTGAGCACAAGCTCTTTTGGAATTAGTACATGCTGATATTAATGGCCCAACCAGGACTCCTTCACTCGGTAACAAAAGATATTTTATTCTCTTTGTCGATGATTATACTCGGATGACGTGGGCTTATTTCATTGATAACAAATCATATGCCTTCTCTATTTTTCTTCAATTTAAAGCATTAGCAGAAAGACAAAGTGGCTGCCAGTTGAAGACATTACGGACAGGTCGTGGTGGAGAATTTATTTACAAGCCTTTCATGGATCATTGCAAAAAAGAAGGAATCCAGCGCCAGCTCACAATTAGTCAAACTCCTCAACAAAACGGAGTTGCTGAAAGAAAAAATCGAACAATTGAAGAAATGGCTCGGAGCATGCTTAAAGCCAAAGGACTTCCCAACAAATTTTGGGCGGAAGCAGTGAATACGGCGGTATATATTCTCAATCGTTCCCCAACAAAAGCAGTTCACAATAAGACTCCTTATGAAGCTTGGAGTACACGTAAGCCGAAGGTGGATCATCTTAAAGTATTTGGCTGCATAGCATATGCCCTCATTCCTCCTCAAAATAGAGAGAAGTGTGATGAGAAAGGTGAGAAGTTTATTTTTATTGGATATAGTGATGAATCCAAAGGGTATCGACTTTTCAAAAAAGTCTAATAATGATTATTTTTTTCAAATCAAATTACATTTAGTTTCTCACGTAACTATGTATTGATAATAGATGAATATGCAGATGTTCCATGAAAACAAAAAATAAATTAAATATTTAGTTTCAATTTCTTCTATGAGTTTCAAACATTCATTGAGCCTTTCAGGATATTGAAAGTTGTTAATTTTAAATCACTATAAGTAAAAACTTCGTATAGTTTTCCAATAGCTAGATTGGCCAAAATCAAACCATCTACATGACTCCCAAAGACTAAATTAATTGTCTTGACCTAATAATTAAGACATAAAATTAGCATTAGTCTACTATTAGACTGTTCAATATTTTTTGGTGTGTAATCTAATATATTAATTAAAGGCAATGACTTTTTGACACAATCATTTCCTGTTTTTGACATGACACTACATCCAAAAAAAAATTTATATTTTCTAAACTTACTATGTGACACCACCACTATAAAAATTTTCCCTCCCTCATATCTTCTTTCATTATGTGGGAAGATCGCATTGCTTGGAGAACCAAAATTCATGTAGCCGACCCCGAAAATCTCGGGAATGGGCTTTGATGATGATGATGATGATGATATCTTCTTTCATTCTCCTTCTGCAATGGAAACCAACTTCAACAATAATAGGCCAAATAAGACAACCTCGTCAACCGTTCGCCTTGCAGCCTGCCCTCTTTCTTTCATTATCTCTCTCATCTCCCTCATTTTGGCTCCCCACTTTAGACAAACCGTAGTAGTAGCAAGCGGATTGCAGTTGTGTCGCTGCCAACCGACACCCTGCCTTGCCCTGCCCACAACTGGTCGTTGCTCCGCCTTGCCTCATCTCTTCTATCACCTTTTCAGACTAATCTCACAAGGGTTCCGGCGAGATTATAACCCAATGTTGCAATCCTAGTTGCGAGATAAAAATAATAATTTTAGCTGTGAGAATGGATTCGAATCTTGCCAAGAGAAAGAAAAAAAATGGGGTGGTGGCAGCGGCAAGGCGAGGTGCGATGCGCAAGGCACTAATCTCTGGAGAAGAAAACACCCACAAAAAGAGAAAGAAAAAGAAAAGTGGTGGTGTCACTAGCAGATGATGGTGTCACACAGAAAAAGTGGGGGTGGCGATGTGATGGAATCTAAAAAGTAAAAACCCACGTTTCTGACAAATCTCCACTCTCAGTGAGCATTGGTTCCTCAGTCCTCAGTTGTCATTGGCATCTTCTCTGCTCTGCTGTAATAACTCTTTATTAAAAATCTCATCTTCAACCCCTTCTTCTTAAATTTCAACAAATCAGTTCTATTGATCCCCGGATTTCTTTCACTCCATCAATCAATCTCAGGTGAAAACCCATATCAATCTGAGGCTGTAGAGGCTATTGTAGAGGATTATGAGGTTCCCTGCACAGGAAACAAATTCATTTTAGAAATCACCACTATGTTTGCTGAGCGGTAAGCATTCTTCACACTTATCTTGCGATTTTATAATGTTCTTTAGAACTTCTACTTATTTTTAACTAGAAATATATTGTTTGCTCTGAAAATTCACCTGTTTGGCAATTTTTTTATTAATTGATCAACTTGATTTTGTCTTAACGTCATTCAAATCAACAATACCATGCCCATTTTATTGCTTGAATTATCTGTATGAACACTGATCTTTTAAGGCAATGTATTTATTTCCTTCAATATGATATAGAGGCGGAAAACTACCATCTTGAGTTAGGTGAATTTTGTTGCTCTTAGTTTCTTGTCTCTCATAATGATTTTCGTTTTTTTTTTTTCCAGTAAGATAACATATCAGTTATTCAAGATGAGATACAAGAAATAGAAAAAAAGGGAGGGAAAAAAATTAAAGAGGTTTTATCATTATTCATAAATCAAAATCTCTTGGTTAAAAAATTTGCTAGAATGAGACTTCAAGCACCTTTGTCAAATTTAAGCAAGCTTTACAACTTTCTGTAATATACTGATATTTGCTATGGACATATGATCGATGTAAGATGGAAGTTTCTGTTCCTGAGGGCCAATCTTTTCTCAAGGGCTTTGTATCCCTTTGTTTCTATTTGAAACAGCAAGAGGGAGACTTGAATATTTAGTGGGTATGGTAAGGATCCCAGGCTACAACCATAAATAACTGATGCCTCACTTCTAAACAAAAAAAGTGTACGTTTAGCCAAGTTCACCTTAAGCCCCAACACCACCTCAAAATCTTTGAGTAATTTTGAGGTTCCTGACATGCATGGCTTGGGTTGGGGCGAATGATGAAAATGGAATCATGTGCGCGCATTTCAGATGAATTTACCTCTGGTGGTTTCTTAGCAACTTTATACTGGAAGGTTAAACGAGATAATTAGTTTTTTTTGGATAACGCCAATTACGGCCTCTGCTGCAATAATAAATAGTAAACAGTAAAAAGGAATATCCCTTTTAAAGAATCCAATGAGATTTAAAGCCACCTACATAGTTTATGAGATTCTTAGCAAGAAAGTTGTACCTTCGACCGGACTGATGGCCTAAAATCTTTACAGGAGTGAGCCCCTATGATTTTGGAGACAAAACTAATTGAGGTATGATCAACTATTCAATCTAAACATTTGTCAGCTCCTACTGCGAAATTCCAACGCTTTTTAAAGGCTCCAAACAAACTTCGATTAGGGTCAAGAGTCCAATCATTGTTGATGTGTCACAATACCCCAAGGCTGCCAAACCTCCTTTTTTTTGTGGTGTCTAGGAGTGGCAATTAGTGACCCGACACGACCTGTAGCGAGTTTGAGTTTAAAAAAGTATGACACGACTAGTGACCGGGTTGACACAACATACCCATCAAATTTATGGTTGGGTTTGGGTTTGAGGTCTTGACACGGTTGACCCGGGACTAGTCCATTTGTTATTTCATAATTATTAAATGATTAACAAGCATATTAGCACACACACACACACATATACATATATTGGTAATTATAAAAATAGAATTGTGCCAAACTTGCACTTGGAGAACGCACAAATTTTAGAAAATGGCTTTGGACGGTTAGAAACGTTGTCATAAAGGTAGCAACGTTGATCAAAACATGTCAATGCAGGTCAACCGACACGAGAGGGCTCAGAGACAGGTTGGATTTGGGTTGGACATGATTACTAAACAGGTCGGGTTTAGGTTTGACAAGTTGACATGGGATTTAATATTGACGTGACACAATTATGACACGACACGAACCATTACCACCCCTAGTGGCATCCATCCCAAACAGATCCTTGCTATGAAATCTCGACATTTTATATTACTTTCATCGTCCATGTTCTTTTATAAATGGAAAACTCTATTGTAACATTCAAAATCTATATTCACTTGACATTTGCTGCCATGGCATGTTCTCATTAGGTGAAGGGTCTTTTAATCACATAACATTTTGGAAAAAAGAAGTGTCAACCAATGAGAGCACGCCACATCACCAATGTCAAAATGAATGTAGATTTTGAATGTTAGAGTATGATTCTTTATAAATTGGTTATAAGAAATTACACAATTTCTTCACATTTCTTTCATCATCCATGATATGTAATATTCTAATTATATGAACTCCGATACAATTAAAGTCGACGCAAAGGAGAATGATGATTTCCTTTTCCATCATATGCAATTTGATAGACTATGGCACCCCTTGTTCACAGCGAGAGCCAAATAAAATCAGAAGTTAATAGAAGACCACTTTTCTCATTATTTGCCTTCCAATGGGGTTTACTTTAGTTATTCTATAACTTATATTTCTCAATTTGTTTTTACCTTTTAATCCTAGTAGTTTAATAACATTTAGCGTCCATTTTCATTTCTATTGTTTTTGGTTTTTAAGGACTGTTCTGTCCAGATCCACAACTTTTTAATATCTTGTTAAATTCAATGTGCTATTTCATTTCAGGTGGTGCAATATTAAGGCTCTCCCTGGTGCTAATCGATTAATTAAACATTTGAATGTTCACGGAGTGCCAATGGCGTTATCTTTTGTTGGAAAGCAATTTGTAACAGTAACAGTGGGGATAGGATAATTTAAACCTTGCTAAATGCAATGTCCTTAAGACAATATTCGACCTGTCTCGATGCAACATTGATGGTCATTAGTTTCCCAAGATACAACATATTCGTCTCTGTTCCTAATGCACTTTAGGATAGAAACTCAGGCGAATAGAAATAAGAATTGACTTGAGATGAACAAGAAAGATCATGTTTGATTTGAATGTAAACTCTTCTTCCGAGTGTTAGGTTGTTGTAATGATGAATTGCTAATCTTTTAGATATCTCAAATGGCAAATTTGAGATTCTACTTATAGAAAATGAAACATTACGTACCTGTTCCCAGAAGACACAATTGAACCAACACAACTGTTGGTTAAAGACTTACATAAGGGACCTTATGTAGTGAGTTTACGTAACACACGATTTACTAATTCAATAAAATTGGAAATACATAATTTTCAACAATCCCCCACTTGAATGAAAAAATCGTGACGTCTCAAGAGTATGTGGATTAATGCCACATCAGGATAGGTAGCTTTCAGTTTGAACCGTCCTTAGTAAAAGAGTATCGGAATTATTTAACTAATCAATGAACTATTTCGTCTGGAAACGTCAGTTGTTGATGTAAAACTAGTCAATAAACTCTACATGACATTATTCCATCCAAATTCTATTCTCGGTTGTGTTCGTTTTGGTCATGAACAATTCTCGGTTATGTAAGTGCTACTAGAGATTTTAGCTTGATAAAAATCTCGTAGAACCGACCGAGCTCACACTTACATAGGTGTCCGCTTCTATAAGAAGTATCCTATAATACCCCACTTGCCTTTTGCAAGATATAGACATCGTAAAACAATGTATCATTGTTTATACTTGATCACAGTAGGTTTGCACTTGGTGCTTCATAGGAATGGAAAGAGTATTATACTCTTAAGTACTTAACAATTGAATTATCCATCACTAGTTTTCCTTTTGAACTAAGTCCATGGGATCTCCAATCGCTTAGTAAGTTTTTCGTATATGAGAATTTGTGTGTATTAGGCTTTTAAACCCATTCCCCTCGAAGCGCAGTCTATACGCTCTCTAGATAAACCTTTAGTGAATGGATTTGCTAAGTTATTTTTTGATTTCACAAATTCAATGGACATTATGCCATTAGAGAGCAACTGCCGCACGGTACAATGCCTTCGACGTATGTGTCGTGATTGACTGTTGTATATAAAATTGTGAGCTCCACAAATAGATGTTTGATTGTCACAATGTATGCATATGGCAAGTACTGGTTGTGGCCATAATGGAATGTCTTCAAAAAATTGACGAAGCCACTCTACTTCTTCCCCAGTCTTGTCTAAGGCTATGAACTTAGATTCCATTGTAGATCTAGCTCTACATATTTGTGTAGAAGATTTTCAGAATACGGCATCACCTGCCATAGTAAACACATAACCACTAGTGGATTTTACTGATTCAGAATCAGAAATCCAATTTGCATCACTGTATCCCTCAAGGACACTAGGATATCTATTATAGTGCAATGCATATTTTGAAATACCATAAAACCTTAAGCAAAACATGTTAGTGAGTATTACTCGGTTTACAAGTATATCTACTTAGTCTACTCACAGCATAAGCTATATCAGGTCTCGTATAATTCATTAAATACACTAACTTCCAATAATGCGAGAGTACTCAATTGTAAAACACTTAGACCTGTATGCTTATGTAGCACCTGAAATGGATGGAATGGATTATTAAAATTCTTGATTCCATATTGTTTGAACTTGTCTATTACATTCTCAATGTAATGTGATTGAGTCAAAGTTAACCCATCAGGTGTTCGCAGTATTTTGATTCCCAAAATTACATACTTTGTGATCTTGTTCTGTCTCGGAACCTTTTTGGTTGATCCATATATATTTCCTCATTTAATTTTTCATTCAAGAACGCAGTTTTTACATCCATTTGGTAAATTTCCAAATTTTTAAGTGTTGCGATGACAATTAACATCCTAATTGATGTTATCTTTGTCACCGGAGAATAAGTGTCAAAATAGTCTAAGCCTTCTTTTTGAATATACCCTTTAGCTACTAATCGAGCTTTGTATTTATCAATGGAACCATCAAGTTTCATTTTACGGTTGAAGATCCATTTGCACCCCAATTGGTTTATGTCCAGGAGGAAGATCAACCAATTCCCAAGTATGATTATGCATAATTGACTCTATCTCACTGTTTATAGCTTCTTTCCATAAAGAAGCTTCAGGAGTAGACATTGCTTCTTTAAAAGTTTGAGGTTTTGTTTCTAACATATAAGTTAGAAAATTCGGACCAAATGTTTTGGACTTTTGAGCTCTCTTGCTACGTCTAAGAAAATCATCATTTCTATTTTCATTAGAATTGATATTTTGCTCACTCCCTTCATTTGACACCCCGTGTGTTCTTTTTTGAGCACTAGACGACTCAGAAGTCATACGAGGTGTTGATTCTATGTAATTCTTTCTATGAGTAAATACTGTCTAAAAAAACACATCTCTAGACTCAATGATAGTATTAACATGAATATCATTGATATCAGATTTAAACATCGAAAACCTGTATGCACTACTATTTTATGCATTTCCTAAAAAATAACAATCAACCGTTTTTGCTCCTAATTTGTTCTTTTTGGGTGGTGGAACAGAAACCTTTGCTAAGCACCCCCACACTTTAATGTGTTTATAGGATGGTCGTCTACCTTTCCATATCTCATATGGTAATTCATCAAATTTCTTGTGGGGCATTCGATTTAAAATACGATTTGCCATATGGAATGCTTCCCCCCAATAGTTTTCAGGTAGACCAGAGTTGATAAGCATGGTATTAATCATATCTTTCAAGGTTTTGTTTTTCCTTTTAGCAACTTCATTTGATTGTGGTGAGTAAGGAGCAATAGTTTGGTGTATAATACCATTGTTCCCAAATCTCTGCAAATGAAGATTCATACTCACCGCCTCTATTAGATCTCAATATTTTGATTTTTTTTATTTAACTGATTTTCGACTCCAGTTTTGTATCTTACAAATGCATTGATTGTCTTTGCTATTTAATAAATACACATAACAATACCGTGAGCAATCATTGATAAATGTGATAAAATATTTCTTTCCACCTCGAGTAGGAATTGATTTGAAATCACATAAATCAGTGTGTATTAAACCCAAAATTTCAATGTTTCTTTGTGCCGAATGAAAAGATTGTTTAGTAAATTTGACTTTCACACAAACCTTGCATTTGTGTTGTGATTTATTATCAAATTTAGGGTTTAACCCTAGACTAGCCAATTTCTTCATTTTCTTAAAATTTACATGACCTAGTCGATCATGCCACATTAAAAGGGACTCAAGCAAATAAAAAACAGATTTTGCATTATTATGACCATTAGATTGGCCTTCAAAAACCATCTGTAAGGTAACCACATCCCATATATATTCCGTTTTGGACAGGACAAATTTCCCTGACTCAAAAAACTATTTTAAACTTATTCTCTACCCTAAGAGAATCAGAGTTAAATTTTTCCTAATTGCTGGAACATGCAAGACGTCTTTCATCATGATGTTCTTGTCTGAGGTATATTTTAATACCACAGTTCCCTTGCCTTCAATTGCCGAGACTGAATAATTTTCCATGAAGACCTTGTCATCGTTATTCAATGGTCTTATCGCTGCAGATATGGCGGGTGACACCGGTGTCAAGCCACCATGTGCGAGGATGATTAACGAGGTTAACCTCAGATACATTAGCGGTAATGTGTAACCTTTCGATAAGACATGCAAGAGCTTCTGATAAGTTTGGTCGAGAAGACCGTCTTTCGTTGTCTTCATCCTTGCGGTTTCTGCAATCCTTCGCAAGATGCCCCTTCTTGCCACAAACATAGCAAGAGCCCTTGAACCTTTTAAAGTTTGCATGGTTTTTGGGGTTTACGTTACTTCCATTATTCCAGGAACGCTTCCTTTTGTGAGAGTTCTTCTGCTGCTTTGAACTCTCGATAACATGCGTCTTTGTTTCAAACGGTATGCGCTTGTCTGTTCCTCGGTTGTCTTCCTCAATTTTTATGCGGATGATCAAGTCTTCAAGAATCATCTCGTTACGCTTGTGTTTCATATAATGCTTGAAATCTTTCCAATTCGGAGGGAGCTTCCCAATAATAGCATCAACCTGAAAAGATTCGCTGATGTCAGCCTGCATTTCATGAATGAGAATTTGGATTTCTTGTCTATAAACTTGTCGACGACAAATTTCTTTAGCCCAACATCCTCAGGCTTATATTATTGTCTAAATAGCATTTTATGATATTGATACGGATTATATTATTGTCTTAAGATTGTTTTCCAACAATCTGTAACAGTAATAGTGAGGGGATAGGATAATCTGAGGCTTACTTAATGCAATGTCCTTAAGAAAATATTTGACCCGTTTCGGTGCAACGTTGATGGTCGTTAGTCTCTCAAGATACAACAGATTCGTCTATGTTCCTAATGCACTTTAGGACAGAAACTTAGGCGAATAGAAATAAGAATTGACTTTAAGATGAACAAGAAAGAACATGTTTTATTTGAATGTAAACTCTTCTTCTGAGTGTCAGGTTGTTGTTGTAATGATGAATTGCTAATCTTTTGGTTATCTCAAATGGCCAATTTGAGATTCTACTTATAGGAAATGAAACATTACATACCTGTTTCCAGAAAACACAATTGAACCAACACAACTGTTGGTTAAAGACTTACACAAAGGACCTTATGTAGTGACTTTACATAGCACACGATTTACTAATTCAATAAAATTGGAAATACACAATTTCCAACAGCTTCAAACTCTCCTAGCTAGGGAGGGCATAGAATGCAAGATATCTTACCATCACGGTGCGTTCCTTCTACTAATCTCAAATGTGTTTTATATAGAGTCTTCGTGCATATGGACTTCATTTTGAATTTCTATAATCATATTAGCTTGCTAATTCCCATAGTAGGATGAAAGGAATCTTTTTCTATCATCCTTGGTGGTGATGAAGTGAGAATGGGGAAACCATCTCCAGAGATGTGAGATCTTATAACAAGTAGTTTTTTGGTTTACATCATCACCTAGATCTTTTATCTGTATAATCAGTTTCTTATAAAAATTTGTGGGTGCTTTTTAGATTCCTGGAAGCAGCTAAAAGGTTGACCATTGAAGCCTCCAGTTGTCCTGTAATCGAGGACTCACTGTAAGATGTTCTCTTTATTAATCATTTTATTTCTTGCAAGGAAAGTCTCAGAATGTGTTATTTTAATTATTCACTAATTTGTTCTTTCAATACTCATTTCTCCCATCATTAGGGCAGCGCAATAGTTGACAAACATCTCGAGTCTTGAGAGCTGGATGCTTAAATTTCCATCATTATTTTGTAGATAATACTGTCTAATTTTTAAATGGCCCGTCCTAGAAATTTTTCGTTGAGTACACGACATATAATTAGAGCATAAAATCCCTTAGCGTACTGCCACTTGAAAGAGTTTAGTAAAGGTTGTGCTCGTTGTACATGGTGCATATTTTTGCAAAACTTGTATGGTAGTATTAACGATGTGATATTTCTGGGTTGGTGTTTAGGATTTCTTGATTATTGTTCTTATCCCTATTCTGAGCATCAAGGATGCACGGACTCGGATACGACACAGCGACATGATCAAACTTATTTTTTTAATATATATTTTTTTGTAACTCATAGAACATAAAATCATAAATAATAATATTGAACAATCCAAACATATCAATAAAACATTCATTCATTTAGACCAAACACACAAACGAAATACCTCCTTTTTTTACCCTAAATCTACATGAAATGTACCCACTAACTCCTATCAAAACATCTTAACACGTAAACAATCAGACCAAACACACGAAGATTTTGATCCAAATCGAAAAGGGGAAAACATGGAGTCGAAGAAAAACATGTAATTTCGAAAAAAGGAAAAAAACCGTCTCTTAAGATGAATTAGAAAAAAGAAAAAATCAAAGACTGATAGAAAAACGAAAGAAGAAAATCAAAGCAGAAGTAGTAGTAAAGATCTAAAACCAAAGCTATCTGCATCAGAGCTTACTGAGCTACTTGGTTGTGCAGAAAACTGTGGAATGAAGGGAAGAATGGATTGACAAAGTGAATCACCAAAAGGATTAAAACAGGGACTATGAAGACAAATCATTTGCTATTCCCAGAACCCCCACCATTAGAGATGGGTTCAAAGCAGAAGTAGTAGAGAATGAAGCATAGACTGATAAAAGAAAAGAAAATCGCAGGAAAAAAAAACAAACGAAAGAAGAAAGGTATCTGCTGAGGACGACATCGTCTCCTTCCTGCAAGCTCCCTCTCTCTCTAGCTACGTCCAGCAAACACCCTGAGCTTCTCGACCACCCTCGATCTCTCTGGCTCTGGCTCGATGAGGAAGCTCTTTTCTCTGATTCACTATCTTTTTTATCTGATTTTCTCAAATGGTTTAGGGTTTGAATATGATCGATTGAAGAGGATAACAAAAGGGATGTTATTTGCACCCATTTTGCAACCACGTGTCTAGACCGTGTCCAAGACGAGTCGGTGCCAGTCAACGAATTTTGACCGTTGATCACGTGTCAAATACGTGTCGGGTGCGTGTTCATGTCCGACACGTATTTGACACGTGATACAGGGGTTTTTCGGTGAGTCGGTGCATTCCAACTGAGCATGTTCTTACCTGTATCAGACTGGGAGTTACAGCCGGTAAGGCTGCTGGAATGGAAATTATAGCCATACCATCCATTCCGAAACAATCTGAGCTTTATACCTCAGCTGATGAGGTGCTCAACCCTCTGCTTGATCTGCAGCCTGAAAAGTGGAGACTGCCACCATTTCAAGATTGTATGTTCCTGAAAAACTTGCCCAAAGGTTCAGTCAAATTTATCATGATAATCATGGTTGTCAAATTGGATTGTAGGGATAGAGTGTACTTTACCGATTGAACCATGGTATATTGGCAGTCCTATCATTAAAGGATATGGGCGTGGCTCCAAGGTACTTGGAACACCTACAGGTTGTAAATTTTAGAGATTTTTTTTTTTCCCAATGGAATTACTAGACTCACTTCTCCTTAATCTCTGTATTCTTAACTGCCTGAGACGGGTTAGGCGATTTTGCTTTTCACAAAATAAATCAGTTAAATGGATTGGGCCAAGGCTGAACCTGATTTTTGCTTATGCACCTTGCTGTTTATTTTGGGTTCTTCATTTTTATTTTTATTTTGAGACTGTTCAACTGCTTTCAAGTGGAAATTAAGTCTCAAGTTATATGATCGTTTTTGTTCTCATCTTATATGGTTACCTAAAAGTGGTACATTTATGTCTTTTAGCTAAGTTATTGATCAAGAGCTGTTAAGCTGTCCTCTCAGAATATCCCTCTGGGGTGTATTTTGGATGGGCTGGACTGGATTATCAACGAG
This sequence comes from Berberis vulgaris, assembly GCA_963556465.1. Classification (NCBI taxonomy): domain Eukaryota; kingdom Viridiplantae; phylum Streptophyta; class Magnoliopsida; order Ranunculales; family Berberidaceae; genus Berberis; species Berberis vulgaris. The sequence continues at coordinate 9,358,077 of OY747136.1, read as the reverse complement.
GGGAGTCTATAAGATGGTCACAGAAAACTATAGTGAGTCCCACTTAACAACATTTCCCTTTCTTTGCACACTGCAATATGATTAAACTCTATACATTTCTGTATATAAATTTTTAATCTGTTGCAGGAGCCATGGTTGCTTCACGATTTTGACGAGGATTTTTATGGGGAGGAGCTACAACTTGCTATTGTTGGTTATATACGACCTGAGGTAGCTTAGCAGATATGCCTGTGACTGGTCCTTTCTTACTCCTACCACTGCTTTATTTTCTTATGTACTTCACATGGAACTATACAGGCGAATTTTCCATTCCTAGAGAGCTTGATAGAAAAAATTCATGAAGACAGGAAAATCGCAGAGAAAGCCCTTGAGCTACCTCTGTATATAGACTACAAAAGTTCCCCTTACTTTATAAGCGGTCTTAACCTAAGCATTAAAGAGTTCAGAAAATTTTCTGTAGCTCCTTCACTCGCATAAGTTAAATGAGATTTTTTTAATCATTCGATTGTTGGGGTTACAATGACGTTTCATTAATTAAAGAGATATTGGAGAAGTAATGAAAACTTATTCAATATTAAATGACATATTACAGGATATTTGAATAAGTATCTAACCTGTAATAAATTTGTCAAAAAATAAATGAGTTTTGTTGTTATTGAAAACGTCTTACCAAAGTATGTCATAAATTTTCTTCCAACACTTCATAAGAAACAAACCACACATAACAAGAACAAGCAAGCTGGGGTTCGGGGTTTTGAGGATATCTGAACCTTATCATTAAAATCAAGAGCATAAAGGTACATCAAATTTACACCATTCACTTTCCCTTCATCATTCATTACATCATCAAATTAAAAATCTTCTTGCTTCCAGCAGCGCGTAAAACTTGAATTTAAAATATTACCACAAAAGTAACTAAAATAATAAATATCCCGCTCAAAGCCGCTTTCAAATCACTAAAAATCAAAATCCCTTGTTATAAAACCACAAGGGAAGTTTACGAAATCTGAGTCAAACATACTTGAACATACTTCACACATAGTTAGCTATGGCTTCATACGACAAGTTTGTCGTTATGGCAACGTTTGTTGCTTTGTTAAGCATCGGTGTAGCCAATGGAACTTGCCAACTCTTGCAAACTCTCCCAGTGCCCAAGCCTAAAATGCCAAGTTTAGCTAAGATTGCATTACCACCACTCCATTGTCCACCATTCCCACATTGTCTGTGCTCACCACTCCAGGATTCACCTTGCCATCATTTCCCGTCATCCCTTTCTTTTCCCTGCCCCAACCTTTAGCCAACAAGTGATCTACTAATATGGCCTAAACTACGATGTACTAGTTTAAATCGAAAATAACTTCTTGCATACATTACAACTTCCTGCCAGAGTTCAGTATGGTATTGGCACTTAGCAACTGACTGTACTTACTAGTGGAATGGTGCCTGCGTTGTACATGCAAATATACAGAATTGAAGCACCCATGTAATTTTGTATTTTATACATTTTTTTCTTATGTATATATGGAAGAAGAAAAAAATCATTTTTTCCACTAGTTTCACTTATGTGAGAAAAATAAGACTAGTGTTTTACATCGCAATCAATATGGTTAAAATAATAGCAATCTTTTACTTTTAGCAATAGCAAGAGTAATAATAGCGAGAATAACAAAAAAATAAATGGGAATTATACCAGATAAAAACAAGTACACAATCGCTCTACAAAGAATAAATACTTCTGACAATACATAAAAAAGAAAATAAGAAATCTTGCAAATACAAAAATACAAGTACATTCAAGCAGTCTGTTGTGCAAAAAATTCTCTGATGCGCAATGAATGAGGAACCCTCTCATTAATCATGATACGAGCCTGCTTTTATACTTCAAATACTGTACCAAGCAAGATTACACTAGTATGTAGTTAAACTCTGACACTGAAGTGGGTAGAAAAGATGGTTGAGATAATCACAATTTAGGGAGTGGAAGGCGGTGGAGAGAGGAAAGGGAATGAAGTTGGGATGGAAGGGATTGAAGGCATGGTTGTTGGGATTGATGGCAGAGGAGGCATTGTGACTTTCGGAAGAGTGGGCATGGTGGGCAGGGTTGGCATACTAGGCAAAGAAGGTAACTGGCCGGTACTTGGCAATGGTGGCATTGTGAGTGCTGGCAGAGTTGGAAGTGTAGGAAGAGGAGGTAATTGGGCTGTGGGCATAGGTGGTAATGTAGGCTTTGGCAAGGTTGGAATGGAAGGTAATGGAGGCAGTGATGCCTTTGGAAGAGGTGGAATGCTGGGCAGTGTTACAGGTGGTGGAGCAGTCTGTAAGAGATGGCGAGCCGCTAAGCTCACATTGATGCATGACAATACCAATGCAATGCTCAAAAGTAGGGCAAAAGAGTGCTTAGAAACAGCCATGGTTATAAAAACAAGGTATCAAGCAGCTTTACCAATTCAATTAGAAACAATTGCGAGCTGATTTGTGATAATAACACACTTCTAGTTATGGGGTTTTTATAGATTTAAAGCATTGGAGACCATAAGACTAAACATAAGGTTGATGAAATATAGGCGGGGTAAGTAGTTGTTGGTTCAACTTCTCACTCAACCCCAGTGATTGTTTTAAATGATACTACAAAAAAAAATTGAAATTATGGGTTAAATATGGTTGGGAGATGAGCTAGAAACCCAATTTCTGGCTTTCCCCAACAACCCATCAGATCTAATTCAATCACCAACCTACCTACCCAAGTCTTATATCCTTCTCATTGCTCTTTTAACTATAAAAACCAAGTAAAGTTCATGATTACAACACAAACTCACTCGAGAAGACTTCAGAGAAATAAAGCCAAACAAAAACACCTTTAGAACATTTAGCCATGGCGTCATCTAACGGGTTCTTCATATTGTCACTATTGATAACGTTGTCACTCTCAAGTGTGAATGTAAGCAACGCAGCTCGCCATCTCTTGCAAATCCCCTCAATACCAACCATGCCTTCTATTCCATCTATCCCTACACTACCTTTTCTGCCCACCATTCCAACTTTGCCAACGTTTACATTGCCTCCATTCCCTTCATTTCCCACCATGCCAACAGTACCAAAAGTTGCACTACCTCCACTGCCTGCAATGCCGATGCCCAGCATTCCAACGACAACACCATCACTTCCAAACACCCCAACAACAATACCATCGCTTCCAACTATCCCTACTACAATCCCCACTGTCCCTTTCCTCGCTCCTCCCCCTTCTACCACTAGCCCATAAGTGTTCTACGGTCAGCAGCGATGACTTCACTAGTCTTTATTGAACCACATTTTCATAGATGTTTCAGTTTTAATTCCTGTTCATTTTCATTTGGTTATGTGTGGTGGATTGCATTTAAAATTCCGGTGTTTTACAATTTCTTTTAGCAGTCATATGATGAGCTTGTTCCTTTATGTTGTTTATGTAACCATCATTTGAAACTCGAGTTTGAATGTTGCTTGTTACGATGATATACCCTCATGTGTTAAAAAATGGTTAATTCCTTACAAAAAGACTAGATCAGTCACAGGATTTACATTTATTTATTTTAAGTCTATTGTTGAAAGTCCAAAGTGCTAATTCAGGTCCAAATTGGAAGTATGCCGGTTTTAATTTGTGTGTGATGTTTGAAACTTTTTGCGTTGGAGATCAGCCGGATGTGGTGTCGGTGGCCGGAATCAAAACTTCTCCAATTTAATCACAAGGGCAAAAACAAAATTATGAAAAATTTACAAGATTAAGTCAATGGAGTAAAATGTAAAAAAAATATTAAACAAGAGTTTTTAATTTGTTTTACATCAAGTTAAAATAAAAAATTAACTTGAAACAAGTTTTTTTCCAAATGTTTTCTTGAATTGGGCTAGAGCCCAATTCCATGTATAAAAAATCAGCAATTAAATTTTTTTTAAAATGCGGTATTTAGCTAATAACTTTCTAGCTACTAGTATGTGAGATTATTCAAACAGTAATAAAATATTAATTCTGTTAAAGTCAAAATGCGGAGATAAATACAATTTAGATTTTTTTCGAAAAAAATGAGGTCGTTATTATACACTCATTTAATGGAATCTCGTCCCTATTCAGAAAGTAAGAGAAATAAATGAATTTCGAAATACCATTGGGCGAATCAAAAAAGGATTTCAAAAATAAATTTTCAAAAGAGAAAACATTTTATTATTATTATTGATGATACATCAAAATAGAGCGATCATCACGACCGTACACGTGGCATAGAACATCTATCACAAGGATATAACGTCCAATCTATTGGGACAACTCATAAAACCCAAGAAGAATAAAGTCAATCATAGAGGCATGAACAAGGCTCACCAATGAGAAGACATAAACAAAGCCTGAATTCAGGTCCGAACGAACCAGAGCCCAAATCCAGGCCTAATACGAGTTCTCTCATAAAGAAGAGGAACATTGCACCAAAAAAAGTCGTTGCGAGAGTTACGTCTCCACGGACGCATATCAATTAAGAAGGAGACTGTTACGAGAAACATCTTATTCTGTTGCGCCTCACATGCTTAAGTCACACATAAAATTAACCGCGAACATTATGAAAGGTAAATGGAACATTTGACAAAGGTATGCAACTTTAACTGAGTTTTGTCCAGATTTACTTCATTCTTCAAATAGAGTTGCTGACTTAAGCATCAGAGTGCCTTCGGCCACCAAAAAGGTGGTTATTTGAAGTCTAACATCTGTTTTGCAGGTCAAACTCATAGGAGAACGATTTTTGGACGCATCAATTATTAATAGGGATATGAGGACGTGTAAAGCATGTCGTCTAATGCTTATGACGACGTCCATCGACACATCGAGGAATCAATGATCACTATAGGTGAGGTGCATTCTGCAAAGTGCATTTTGCATCGTCAAATCATATCATTATAGGTTTACAATGACTTAAGTTGCAAATCATAAGTGTCTTCAATGGCGTCCTTAGCAAGTCGTTAAAAAGGTGAAGCAATGACGTGCCTTGAATGTCATTCTGCAAGACGTAATTCATGAATAACGACATGTTGGTCTCGACTTAACTAATCGTTGAAGGCGAGTAGTGCATAACTTCTTATTGCAAATGACAACCCCCAATGCAGATCATCAAATGGTTTAGTTAACCGGCTCATGTAGCCCAAATCAAGGACCAGACTGAATTTATAAAGCCCGAAATTTTATGGACCGAGCCTTGCCCGGGTAACCCCGATTAACAGATATTTTGTGCTGGTCTTGGTCCAACCTAGTTTTTTCAGCCTATTTTAGTCCTGTTATTGTAACTGAGAATACTAATGTTACATCAATCAAGATAAAACTTACTACTTGTGAGAGTTCACTCCCCTTATCAATTGTGGTTTGACATATCTTTATCATGTTGCTTGCCACAACCCATTTTAATATCTTTGTTCTATAAGAAAATGTGTGAGAAGTCCAATGCTAACAGATACATGTTAGGAATGTTATTGAATCCGCCAAGACTTCAGTTAGCATTGGACTTCTCGGACAAGGACTTGGCAATTATGATACAAACTGAGCCCTGAAGACGGGGAAGAATCACCGAGTTCTCGTATCTGTGACACGATTCCTTCACTGACCTTTAGGCTTTGGTGTGGTTTCCGTGGCTAAGCACATCGAGGGTTCGACAACATTCAAGCTTCACATTAATGTCCAATTGAATAGATTGTTGAAGCTCTTTCGTTCAAGATCAGTGATTGTTGCTGCATTTGCATAAGTTAGTGAGGCCACCACTGATGAAGCAACAGGAGGTTTGGAGCGGGGACATGGAGCTGATTCAGGTCGGTTTTTTCTTTGAAGAGATGTTGGACTTTAGACCTTTTTGCCTTGTTGGTGTATTTGGGTTATAAAGTTTGTATATGAGAATTTTGATTCACTTGAATGAATAAATAATGATACAAATGTCTCTTTTAAAGGGCTAATACAACCATCTAGATCCTATAGTTTAGCTATTTTCAAAGATTGGTTTCCGAAACTATTGTTATCCTATATTCCAGATTGATTGGTTTCCTAAATTATTGTTATCATATCTTTAAGATTAAGCCCATATTAATTACAAGAATCAATTACAACAATTATGCAACTGATGGTGGTTGAATATCTTAACACACCTACTCAAGTTGGCGAGTGGATATCGTACACCCCCAACTTGCTAAGTAGAAAAATCAAGGGTGTTTTGCTTAGTGGTTTCATGAACAAGTCAGCGAGTTGCATCCTTGTGGGTTTGTACATTGTGGAAACCGGCCCAAAAATAAGATGTTGTTGCATTAGGTGGCAATCAAGTTCAATATGTTTTGTTCACTCATGGAAGACATGATTCTAGCAATATGCAAAGCCGATTGATTATCACAATAAAGTGTTTCAAGTTCAAAATGTGTGACGTGCAAGTCTTGAGGATGCATCTAAGTCATTTGAGTTTAAAACAAACATTTGCCATTGCTCGATACTCTGCTTTGGCTGATGATCGTGAAACAATATTTTGTTTCCTTGTTGTCTATGAGATCAATGAGTTGTCAATGAAGGTACAACAACCCCTCATAGAATGTCTTTTGATGGGACAAGTGGCCTAATTGAATCACAATAGGCTTTTAGTTTGAAATTGTTTTGAGCTGGAAATAAGTGAACTTTTAATGTATCGCAATACTTGCAAAACAACGTCAAGATGTGGCTGGTGTGGCTCATGTATGTAACGACTCAGTACATGGACAACAAAGCTGATGTCTGGCCTGGTCACTGTGAGGTATATGAGACGCCCTACCAAGCGGCGTTACCTAGTGGGATCATGTAGCAAATTTCTTTTTTTATGCTTGAGTCTTAGTGTGTGTTCCATGGCAAAGGATGGAGGACATGTTCCCAATAGACCAACATCATCAAGTAGTTCAACTGTATATTTACGTTGTGAAATAAATATGCCTTTTCTGGATCGTGCCACTTCTATGCCCAAAAAATATTTCAGGAGTCCCAAATCTTTGATACGAAAACGATGATTGAGAAAGTACTTGATGGATTGAATGGCTTGAGGATTGCTTCCTGTAATCACGATATTATCAATGTAAACCACAATGATAGTAAATGAGTTTTTGTTGTACCTTGTGAATACAGAATAATATGTCATAGATTGTACAAATCCAACTTCTCGAATGCCAGCAGTGAGTTTTGCAAACCCATTGAGGCTTGCTTGTTTTAATCCTAGAGGGATTTTGTGGCTGACATACTAAGTTTCCCCTGTGTCGGCCAAACCTGGCAGGAGGAACCATGTAAACTTCTTCATCTAAGTTGCCATGGAGAAAGACGTTTTGCTCGTCGAGTTGATGTAGAGGCCAATCACAAGTGGCAGCAATATTGAGTAGGCAACGAAATGTAACAAGTTTGGCAGTGGGAGCAAAAGTCTTAGTATAATCAAGTCACTCTTTTTGCATATAGCCTTTAGCCACAAGCCAGACTTTATACCTTTCGACAGTAACATCAGAGTCGTATTTAACTTTAAACACCCACTTACAACCAATAAGACGTTTGCCTGCAGGTAAAGAAGTGATAATCCAAGTCTTATTTTGTTCAAGTGTCTGTATCTTCTTTACCATAGCTTCAGGCCAAAGAGGATCGGTGGAAGCCTGGGTATAGGTAATGGGCTCAATGATTTTGGAGATGACTGCGACAAAAGAATGGTGAGTAGAAGACAAAACGTTGTAGGAAATAAAATGAGAAAGTGGATATTGTGAACACTTACCCGGTGTAATTGCAGAAGATGGCTCGGTATGAGCAGTGGACATGGAACTATTGCAGTGGAAGTCTGTGAGAAGAACAAAGGGTTGGGAACGCAAGTTGATCGTTGAAGATGAGGAGGGGCGGTGGAGAAGGAATATGCGACGATGTCGGTGTACATGGAATAGGAGAAGGGACTGGTAATGCGTGAGTCGAGGGAAAAGAAATGTCGACGTTGGGGGTTGGGGATGTAGGTATAGATGGGGTGTCGCAATTTGGAATTGGAGAAACCGGTACATAGGAGATGTCGTCGTTGGGGTTAGTGGTGGGTGTGGATAATGTGTTGGTAGGTGTGGTAGGGATAGGGCTTGTGGGTCTGGGCATAGTAAAGGGACAAAAATGATTTTCCTATGGAAGTGTAGAGTGAGTAGGTGGGTTGGCTGTGGGAGTGGACACAGGGAGAGTTGGTATTGGGTGGGGTAAAGGGAAATTTGATTTCGTGAAAAATAATGTCGTGGCTAACAAGAAACTTCATTTACGGGCTTGATTGTCGAATTCATTTGTGAGTTTGAGGTTAGTGGCATAACACAAGCAACCGAATACACAGAGGTGTATGTAAGTAGGCGGTTGACCAAAAATAATTTTCATAGGGTATTTTGTTTGTTAAGATAGGTGTGGGGAGAAAATTGATAAGATAAGCAGTAGTGAGAACACAATCACCCCAAAATTGAAAAATGGAGGTTGGCATGTAAAAGCATAGTGCTCGTGTCATTTCAAGGAGATGCTTATGTTTTCTTTCAACGACCCCATTTTGTTGAGGTGTGTCAATGCAAGTGTGTTGGTAGATGACACCATTGTAAAAAAAAAGGTTGTAAAGAGGCAAACTCTCCCCCCCCCCATCCCATTATCGATACGAATTTCCTTCATGTTGGTGTTAAATTGTGTGGACACAAAGGAAAAAAAAAAAGACTTAAGCAAATTTTGTGTCTCGGATTTTAGTTTCATCAAATAAATCCGTGTAGTTTTTGAGTAATCCTTGACTATGGTTAAAAAGTATTTGGCACCGGAGTGAGAGGTAATTTTTTGTGGTCCCAAATATCGCAGTGAATTAAATCAAAGGGCGTAATATTCTTTATTGAACTTGAGAGAAATGGTAATCTAGCTAGTTTGCTAAACTAATGGGCAAAATCACAAAATATGTTGAGGGGGGAGGTAACAAGAAATTGATTGGATAATAAACGAAATTTTCCATCGGAGGGATGTCCCAATAAAAAATACCACACATTACTTTGGATAGTCACATGGTAGGTTGAAGAAGAGCAAAGATGTAGAGCAAAATGGTTTGGATCGAAGTAGTACAAGTTCCCATGCTGCCTATCCAAGCCAATCATCTTCTGCATGTGCAAGTTCTTTATGTAACAAAATATAGGGAAAAAAAACAATGCAGGAATCAGTAAGGCGTGGTACGGCAAAAGATTAACATTAAAAGACGGAACACATAAAACATTGTTAAGGCGAAAGATGTCATTAAATTGTATGGTGTCTATTGAAGTGATTGGTGCTTTATCCCCGATGTGTAACCAAACTGATGGAAGAGAAGTGTGTGAATGAGTGGTAAAAGAGTGTGTAATATGATCAGTAGCGCCACTATCTATGATCCAGACATCTGATAAACACGTTTCAGCTTAAAAACTAAAATAAGAAGGAGAATTCAGACTTGCGTAAAAACTAAAACTAGAAGGAAAATCCATAATTTGCGTATAGTGGCACTACACCAAATTGACATTTTTGTAACAACCCCCAAAACAGTAACACTTTTGAGCTATAACAATCCACAAAGCAATTTTATACATTTTCACAAACAAAGTGATAAAAAAATAATTGTATCATCACGAAGAGTATGGGCCTACAAGTGATACTATTCATGGTGATCTAATTTATTGTATCATTTTTTTTTGTAACTATTTTTTATTTTTATGACTAAATCTAGTTTTGACTTAAAATTATTTGGTGGATTGTTATAGCTTAAAATTTGGGAATTGTTACAAATATGCCAACTTGGTGTAGTGTGGTCAAAAGTGAGGTGAGGTGCTATGGACTGTAGATGATGAGTCAGTTGTGTTGGTACCTAGACGTCATTGGCAGATGATTATTGTCAAGGACTAGATTGGTTGGGCTGATTGGTTTGATATGTACGACCGCTGTTGTTGGATTGTGGTGGAGGTAAAGGTGGTTGCCTATTGTGCCACTTCTGTCCAGGAGGAAACCTTTGATGAAATATCAACTTCCACATTGTGTGTCTCCATTATAGTAAACACAGTGTTTGGGCTCTCATTGGTCCTGTGACATGCTGGTCATTGATGGTGGAAGAGGATAATTGATATGAAGGTGTTTTCACAAGGACTACTCCAGGATGGTCTGATTGATGTAGGTAATATGAGTGGTCGAGGTTTGATTGAATGTCAGTAGGTGAAACAAGCCTTGATTGGTTGTTCCGCTGGTTGGTGTTATTTTCGGACATGGCAGGTGTATGAGAGATGAGTGGAGATGCAAAACCTAGTGTTCTGATACCATATAAAGTGTGTATATGAGAATTGTGATTCACTTGAATGAATATATAATGATATTGAATAGATAATGATACAGAGGTGTCCCTTTTAAGGGCTAATACAACAATCTAGATCCTATAGTTTATCTATTTTATAAATTGGTTTCCTAATCTATTGTTATCCTATCTTTTAAACTATTGTTATTCTATCTTCCAGATTAAGTACATATAACTTACAAGAATCAATTACAACAATTATGCAACTGATGGTGGTTGAATATCTTAACAGAATTTGCCATGGTTGATCTTTTAGAGCATTTCCAAAACTTTCCCATCTTTCCTTAATTAATTATTGTTGTTTTCAGTTATTTTTCTTAGGGTCTGATTATGGCACTCGAAATGGTGCTTAAAATGTACGAAACGTAAGGTAGAATGCATATATATATTCACACTCTTGATGAGATCCAAATGGGCCTAGCTAAAGTTTGGGTTGGGCCTAGCATAGCTGAAATTTGGGGGGTTTTAATAAAAAGTTAGTGGTTCCTCAACAATAGGCTCTATGGAATACCTTCTCAAATCTGCAAAACAGGCGAGAGGGGTTGCAAAGCACAGGCTTAGAGGAAGAAAGCCGCCGCCGACACCAGATCTGGGACGCTCTGGCCGTCACCGTGCTCACGGCTGCTCTCGTTCGCCTGAGCGCGGTAGGGTGCGAAGCACAGATTCAGCGAGAGAGGGTACGAGAGGGCCTGCGACCGGCTGCGAGAGGCTGCGCGAGCCCTAGGCCGTCCACTCCGCGCTGCTAGCTTGACCGGATGCCGTTCTGCCTGGCTGCGAGAGGGATACCTCTGCCTGGCCGCCGCTCTGTCCCCGCCGCCGCTGCCTGGCTGCTCCGCTGTCAGGATCGATTTTGGTCTGTAGGTCTGGCTAGGGCAGGGTAAACCGTGGTATGACGGCTGCTTTAGCCGTCAACACTTCCTCTCCCCCAATGGGGAGTAAGGAACCCGCGGAAGAGGCTACTAAGCCTTCTTTTGCCCAAATACTTGGAAAAATACTGGTTGATGAGGTTAAAGAAACAAATGTCGAGGGGACTAGATTCCGGAAATAAGGAGAGTTAGCCATTGGGCTTACGGCATCTGATGAGAAACGTGGGGAAGCTTTCATAGAAAAACATGTGATAGTTTTAAAGTTCTCCAGCTACATACCAACATTGGAAGCTATTCGAGATTCGATACATCGAACCTGGGGGATTCTAGGCGATTTCTCGCTAGGTTTGCTAGATCAACGTCATGTTCTTGTCCGGCTTCAATCTGAGGCGGAAGCAAAGACAGTCTTGGCAAGGGATTCGTTCTTGATTCGGGGAGTTCGATTCAAAGCCTTCCGATGGCATGATGGTTTCAGTCTGAAAGCAGATCCGATATCAGTTCCACTATGGGTAGAGTTGCCTAACTTGCCTTTGCATTTATTTCATCCCCCTCTTTTGAAAGCTATTGTGAACTCTTTTGGTGTCTTTTTGCGCTTGGATGATCATACTCGATGTCTTTCACGCCCGGGTTATGCCCGTGTTTGCGTGGAGATGACTTTGGCGGAAAAGTTACCGAGTAGAATTTGGATAGATATATCTAACAATAGGGGATTTTGGCAAAAGATTGAATATCCGGGTTTCAAATATTGTGATTATTGCTCATTGCTAGGGCATCAGGAGGATTATTGCAGAAAAAAGTTAGGTCATAAGGGCAATGTGAGAACACCCAACTTGGTGAAAGAATAGAAGACTGAGAAACAAAAGGTGGAAGCGAAAATCCTCAAGCAACAATATGTCCCAGTGGTCAAACAAAATAAAGTTTCAAAGCCAGAAGCTGACACTAGTGGTGTAAAGAATAATCAGGATGAGGGAATCCAGGAGGGAGTTGGTGCTGAGAGGCCGATGGTTAAAGATTCGGAGAATGTCATGTTGTCAAACAACTTCGAGTCACTTACGGAGAACATAGTTGAAGATGAGAGTAATCTAATGAATAATCAATTGCCTAGTAAGGAGACGGCTCCAGTCAGTGACATGGTAGAGCCAGAAACAACGGAGGAAGGACTTCTTGAGGCGGGGTACACAGCTGTTGAGATTGAACAAGCGATTGAAAAACAAGGAGAGACAATTTCATGGCTTGCTTCGTCCCAGCCAGAGCGTGTTCTGCCAACAACAGAGCTTGCTTTGTCAGAGCAAGTCGCGCTCGGAGCAGAGCATGTACGCTTTGTTTCTGCAGAGCACGTAGCGTCACCAAAAGAACAGGTTGATTTGGTGAACAAAACATCACATGCTGTAGATGATGATCCAAATAAGTTGATCCCTAGGAAAAATGCGAATGGCCAAGCTTTTTTGCAGGAATGTGATAATGCTTCAGGTAGCAGCTCAAGGCCGCAGAGAGCGCATGAGTATTTTAACCAACTGGAACCAGGGAGGGCGCAGGGGGTTTCGATCAAGGCTGTAGGCGGGGATGTCGGGATCTCTAGCCCAGGGAAAACGAAGAGCAGTGAGAATGTTTCTCTACAGATAAATGCAATGATTCCAGGCAGCAACTTCGGGCCAACAAAGGAGGACGCAGTAGCTGAAGATGATCACGTCGACAGTGGTTTTGTCTATGGCGCTGGCAATGGTGCTGGCAGTGGCGCTCACGTTGGTGCTCAGCCTCGCGTTCATAGTGGTGACAAGGTGCATGACCGGAAGGTAGGGGTTCCAGCAGATGCGGGGATTGTACAAGATGACGAAACTTTAGTGGACGCAGTAGTACTTGAACCACCAGACATAAAACATATTAACTATTTGGTTCGTAACGCTAACAGCGAAACCGACATTTCGGATACAATCAGTTCAGAAGAAGAAGATTTGGATGAATACACCAATAGGTCAAGAGTAGTGTCAGGTTTAAAGACAGACCAACTTCGAATATCGAAAAGATTTGATGCGACGGACTTCAGAGACATCAAGGTATATCCTCGAAAATCATCTAGAATGAAGAAAAGTAACAGTAAGTACATGCATTGATCTAGGGGTTTGGTCAGTATTTATTTTGGGTTTGCTATGATGTATGTCCTCTGGTTCTTTTTATCGGGTAAAGTCGTCATGTACCCCCGACTGATGTAAAAGTTTTTTTTTTTCAAGTAATAAATTTATTTAAAAAAAAGAAAATAAATAAATAAATAAATAAAAAGTTAATTTGAAATTTGGGTTGAGCCTAACTAAACTGAATAAGCCCAATCGACTTGGGTTTAGCCCTGCTCAGACAGGATGGCATGGTTCAGTCTCAGTTGGACCAGTTTTGCAAAAAAAAAAAAATTCAATCCCGAACCGTTAACGGAGGCAGTGATGCCTTTGGAAGAGGAGGAATGTTAGGCAGTGTTACAGGTGGTGGAGCTGTCTGTAAGATATGGCGAGCCGCTAAGCTCTAGTGTGAGAAAATTAAGACTAGTGTTTTACATCGCAATCAATATGGTTAAAATAATAGCAATCTTTTAGCAATATCCCGCTCAAAACCACTTTCAAATCACTAAATATCAAAATCCCTTGTTATAAAACCATAAGGGAAGTTTACGAACTCTGAGTCAAACATACTTGAACATACTTCACACGTAGTTAGCTATGGCTTCATACGACAAGTTTGTCGTTATGGCAACGTTTGTTGCTTTGTTAATCATCTGTGTAGCCAATGGAACTCGCCAACTCTTGCAAGCTCTCCCAGTGCCCAAGCCTAAAATGCCAAGTTTACCTAAGATTGCATTACCACCACTCCATTGTCCACCATTCCCACATTGTCTGTACGTGCTCACCACTCCAGGATTCACCTTGCCATCATTTCCCGTCATCCCTTTCTTTTCCCTGCCCCAACCTTTAGCCAACAAGTGATCTACTAATATGGCCTAAACTACGATGTACTAGTTTAAATTGAAAATAACTTCTTGCATACATTACAACTTCCTGCCAGAGTTCAGTATGGTATTGGCACTTAGCAACTGACTGTACTTACTAGTGGAATGGTGCCTGCGTTGTACATGCAAATATACAGAATTGAAGCACCCATGTAATTTTGTATTTTATACATTTTTTTCTTATGTATATATGGAAGAAGAAAAAAATCATTTTTTCCACTAGTTTCACTTATGTGAGAAAATTAAGACTAGTGTTTTACATCGCAATCAATATGGTTAAAATAATAGCAATCTTTTAGCAATAGCAAGAGTAATAATAGCGAGAATAACAAAAAAATAAATGGGAATTATTCCAGATAAAAACAAGTACACAATCGCTCTACAAAGAATAAATACTTCTGACAATACATAAAAAAGAAAGTAAGAAATCTTGCAAATACAAAAATACAAGTACATTCAAGCAGTCTGTTGTGCAAAAAATTCTCTGATGCGCAATGAATGAGGAACCCTCTCATTAATCATGATACGAGCCTGCTTTTATACTTCAAATACTGTACCAAGCAAGATTACACTAGTATGTAGTTAAACTCTGACACTGAAGTGGGTAGAAAAGATGGTTGAGATAATCACAATTTAGGGAGTGGAAGGCGGTGGAGAGAGGAAAGGGAATGAAGTTGGGATGGAAGGGAATATTGAAGGCATGGTTGTTGGGATTGATGGCAGAGGAGGCATTGTGACCTTCGGAAGAGTGGGCATGGTGGGCAGGGTTGGCATACTAGGCAAAGAAGGTAACTGGCCGGTACTTGGCAATGGTGGCATTGTGAGTGCTGGCAGAGTTGGAAGAGGAGGTAATTGGGCTGTGGGCATAGGTGGTAATGTAGGCTTTGGCAAGGTTGGAATGGAAGGTAATGGAGGCAGTGATGCCTTTGGAAGAGGTGGAATGCTGGGCAGTGTTACAGGTGGTGGAGCAGTCTGTAAGAGATGGCGAGCCGCTAAGCTCACATTGATGCATGACAATACCAATGCAATGCTCAAAAGTAGGGCAAAAGAGTGCTTAGAAACAGCCATGGTTATAAAAACAAGGTATCAAGAAGCTTTACCAATTCAATTAGAAACAATTGCGAGCTGATTTGTGATAATAACACACTTCTAGTTATGGGGTTTTATAGATTTAAAGAATTGGAGACCATAAGACTAAACATAAGGTTGATGAAATATAGGCGGGGTAAGTAGTTGTTGGTTCAACTTCTCACTCAACCCCAGTGATTGTTTTAAATCAAACACCGATACTACAAATAAAATTGAAATTATGGGTTAAATATGGTTGGGAGATGAGCTAGAAACCCAATTTCTGGCTTTCCCCAACAACCCATCAGATCTAATTCAATCACCAACCTACCTACCCAAGTCTTATATCCTTCTCATTGCTCTTTAACTATAAAAACCAAGTAAAGTTCATGATAACAGCACAAACTCACTCGAGAAGACTTCAGAGAAATAAAGCCAAACAAAAACACCTTTAGAACATTTAGCCATGGCGTCATCTAACGAGTTCTTCATATTGTCACTATTGATAACGTTGTCACTCTCAAGTGTGAATGTAAGCAACGCAGCTCGCCATCTCTTGCAAATCCCCTCAATACCAACCATGCCTTCTATTCCATCTATCCCTACACTACCTTTTCTGCCCACCATTCCAACTTTGCCAACGTTTACATTGCCTCCATTCCCTTCATTTCCCACCATGCCAACAGTACCAAAAGTTGCACTACCTCCACTGCCTGCAATGCCGATGCCCAGCATTCCAACGACAACACCATCACTTCCAAACACCCCAACAACAATACCATCGCTTCCAACTATCCCTACTACAATCCCCACTGTCCCTTTCCTCGCTCCTCCCCCTTCTACCACTAGCCCATAAGTGTTCTACGGTCAGCAGCGATGACTTCACTAGTCTTTATTGAACCACATTTTCATAGATGTTTCGGTTTTAATTCCTGTTCATTTTCATTTGGTTATGTGTGGTGGATTGCATTTGAAATTCCGGTGTTTTACAATTTCTTTTAGCTGTCATATGATGAGCTTGTTCCTTTATGTTGTTTATGTAACCATCATTTGAAACTCGAGTTTGAACGTTGCTTGTTATGATGATATACCCCCATGTGTTAAATGGTTAATTCCTTACCTTTTTCAAGATTATTCTCCGCTTAATCATGCATGTACAAAAAGATTAGATCTGTCACAGGATTTTCATTTATTTATATACCGTCACTCTCAAGCACCTACCCATGCTCGACAGCATATTTAGCAATGACATCAATTTCAACAAGTTTGTCCATCTTTCCTACCACAAGCCATCAACTGTTCTGCTAGTTTCAATGCATAGGGCATCAATCCACAACAAATCACATTTGGCTAGCAGTTTTATTTCATTTTGTTATCTATGGGGATTCTGATTTAACTTTCATTTTCAATCTCGCAATTTATTTTTATCCCAATCTCTTCTTTTATACTTTAGTTGTCATTTAGTTTGATTCTTATTTGCTTGTGTTGTTTATTTCTGTGTACCATCAGATAGTCTACCTACGTTTGAATGTTGTTCAATTGTACGAGCATGGGCGGACCTACTAAGGGGCGAGGGGCGAGGGGCGAGGGGGGGGGGGGGCAGCTGCCCCCCTCAATTTATAAAATATTTATAGTATATATATTTTAGTCTTAAAAAATCGATTATATAATGTAGAATACAATATGTAACTTATTTATGAAAATATTCAAATATGTCTTTGTTGGTGTAGTGGTTGGAGGTTTATCACTTTTAGTAAAAGACCTGAGTTCGATACTCTTCAAGTGCATTTTTTATTTTATTTTCAATGCAATTTTATTAGTAATTGCAAACATTAAAAAATGTTTAGTTTAATAAAAATTTATTAACATTAAATAAATAAATTGTTTTTCACAAGTAATATTAAACCCCTAACAAAAAAATATTTAAAATTAATATCTAAAATAATAACCATAGAATTCAATGAAAATATATACCATTAGCCAACTCGTATAAAATTTGAGCCTCATATAAACTATTTTTTTTTTGAAATTGTATTATGATCATATTAGATTCGCAAATTTCAAATTTTTTTTAGCTTCACCTAGAACTTATCCTAATTATTTTGTGATTCTCAATTCTAGACAACCAAGCTTTATAGCCACTTTTTTGTCAGGTTTTAAGTTTTTTACATTTCTATCCCTTCTATAGATAACATTTGTGATTGTATTTTAAAGAGAATGGGTAAAGGTGTAAAATACTCTAGCCTGGCCAAAAAATGGCTTTAAAATCTGGCTGCCTAGACAAACTCTTTTGTGATATTAGTTATATATTCTAGTTATTATGTTTGTTTGTTCTTTGCTAAGGTTATCAATAGTGACCTTATTTTGGCTTAAAATTGTATTTTTTATAGTTGATTTTTTTTTTAATAGTTACTAGCTTCGGTAAAAAAAAAAATTGGCTTCACCATTGATAACTACTATTATCAACTAATAAGTATTTTCCATTTCGCCCCCCCTCGACTAAAATCCTGGGTCCGCCCCTGTGTACGAGATTATTTTTTAGGCTTTAACTGTGACCTTAGTCTACCTAAGCTGAATGTTGTTTGGAGGATTTGAAAAAAATTGTATATGAAGATAGAATAGGAAAGACATATATATGAATGTAATCATCTTCATTTTTTTTTTTTTAATGGTTTGGGGATCTAAATAACCCCCGCTCGTTTTCCAATAAAAAAGGTTGAATGTTGTTCAATTGAATGAGATTCTTTTTTAGGCTTGATTAAATGTGACATTTCATTCTAATAGTAACTACATAATTTGTAGTTAATGCAGTGCTTCTTGCTTTGGCAAGCATCACTGGTGTAGCCAACAGAGCTCGCCATCTTTCTCAAGCTGAGTCCACCACAAAATACCTTCTTGCATACATTACGACCAGCTTGACCACCCCGAAATAACTTATTGTATGTTTTGCAAGTCAGTTATCTCCCTGTATTTACATGTGAAAAGGCATGTGCATTACCCGTGCAATATGTAGCTGAAGGGCATACATAATTTGTGTGTACTGCGGCTGAGATGATTAGAGTAAATAACTAATGTACATCCAACTATTTTGAAACCGATCTTAAAGAGCAAGCCTACCTAAAAGGATTTTCTATCAATCGATAAGCAGTAACAGAGTCAGGATTTATGTTGAATGGGGTGGAGTGATAAGTCATAGTTAATTAATGATAATATAATAATTAATCACTTTAAAAAAAAATTCATTCAAACAATACATAAATATTTATACAAAATATCAATTGCTAAACAAAACTTCATTTAATCTATGGGGAAGGAAATGAATTCAACAAGATATATGAGAGATGGGCTTTTTCTAAGTGCACCGGCCCTATGCCTGGTGTTGTGCCTGGTGCAAATCAGGCACCGTAGATCTGCATCGAGATAGGAATTTGCATCGAGATCTGCATCGAGATAGGAATTTACAACAAAAAATATTTACCACTATTTTGCTATTACTATTTTATTCCCAATGAAATAAAATAAAATTGTTATAAATAAGAACACAAGCCTTAATAAGAAAAAAATTTCATGGAAATTTTAATCAAACTTTAGCAACGAAATAAATTGGTACCCATAGTATCATAATTAACAATAAAACAATATTTTATTGTTAAAGAAATTTTATTCAATTTTTCAGATGACATAATATCATTACTACTAATAAAAAATTTCAACGAACTAATATTTTTCTACTGTAATGAAGGTTGGAGCTTTAAATATAAATAAATTTCATGAAAAAAATTTCATTATAAGTAATCAAATAAATCGTTGCAATAATGTGATAATTAACTAGAGAATATTTGGTTTCATTATTGAATAGACACGAACAAGTGTTATAGTGCATTTACCAAGAAAATGTTGTCAATAATATTAATCTTTATTAGCAATGAAACAATTTATTGCAAAGGCAACGACTGCTCCACACCACCATAAGTGCTTTCTCACACCATTTTACTCACTCACAACCTACTTTCTTTTCCACACCACATATATAAACAAAAAACCAACATTCCCCCCCCCCCCCCCCATTCAAATCAAAACTCAAGTCTCCCCTCCCCTCTCCTATTCAAATCTTCTCTATCTCTCGAATCTCTTGCAAAATCAAAACCAATATCTTCCATCTCCCTCAAAATCTCTTCTATCTCCTTCAAAATCGAAACCCTTAAAAATCGAACCTCAAATCGCAACCTCCCCCAAAAATTTCACAAAAACAAAGTAATCTCATGGAAACATTAGAAAATATTCAGAAATATTTTCAATCACAAAAATAAGTAAACTTTAGAAAAAAATTTTGAAATCACAAAAAAAAACTATTGTTCGCCTGAGACAATGCGAGGTTTTAACCTCGCACTGATCTAAGCGAACAATAAATTTTTTTGCTGAAATTTCATGTTCGCGCAGAACAATGCGAGTTTTTGCAAAAACCTCGCATTGTTTTGGGCGAACAACAAATTTTTTCAGACAAATTTGCGCGACTTTAGTAAAATGACCATAACTTGCTCATTTCAAAACATTTTCAAGTGATTCAAGTTGTGTTTATTAGAAAAACTAAGAGTACTAAAACTTTTGTGTTTTGATCAATTTGAGAATAGGTATTGATAGAGCACATAAGTTGGCCGAAAGTCAGGGACACTATCATGTTTATATTACGAGACAGATTTGAGCGACTTTAGTAAAATGACTATAATTTGCTCATTTCAAAACACTTTCAAGTGATTCAAGTTGTATTTATTATATAACTCGGATTAATACAATTTTTATGTTTTGTGAAACTTGAGAATCGGTCTCGATCGAGCGCATAATGTGGCCGAAAGTCATGCACACTATCCCGTTTTCATTGTGAGAAAGATTTGCGCAACTTTAGTAAAATGACTATAACTTTCTCATTTCAAAACATTTTCAAGTTATTAAAATGATGTTTGTTAGGTAACTTAGAGTACTACAATGTTTGTGTTTTGATGAGGTTGAGAATCAGTTTCAATCGAGCATATAAGTTGGCAAAAGGTCAAGGACACTATCCCGTTTTTATTGTGAGACAAATTTGTGCAATTTTAGTAAAATGACCATAACTTGCTCATTTCAAAACATTTTCAAGTGATTCAAGTTTTATTTATTAGATAAAGAGTATTATAATTTTTTGTTTTGATGAGCTTAAAAATGGGTCTCAATTGAGGGTTTAAATTGGTCGAAAGTTACCCTATTTTTAAGTTACTTTTTTCTTCAAAAGCAGTTTTTTGGGTGGTGTGAGTAGTCGTTGCCTATTGTAAATGTCGTTTAATTACTAACAAACTAAATTTTTTTGTTTTTGAAGGAATATTTTCCGCTGCCTATTTAGCAAAGAAAAGTTGCCAACAAAATAGATTTTGTTACAAAAAGTGACAACTTTTTGATTTTTCCAATGAAATTTATTTCTATTAGAAATAGTAACATATACTAGGAAAATAAAATTTGTTAGTAAATAACATATTTTTTGTATTGAGTATTCCAATTTCCAACAAAATAATGATTTTTCTCTATAAAATAGTTAGCGAGCTTTAACGAGAAACAAATTTTCATGAAAGTAATTATCAGTTTTTACCTAGAAAAAAATTTGTTAGTAATATAATTACCAACAAAATTTTATTTCTTTGCTAAAGAGATTTCATTAAAAAAGTTGCCAATAGTGTAACAATTTTCAACGAAATATTACTTTGTTGCTATAAATAAATAAACGAGCTTTAATAAGAAGAAAAAAAAACTAATGGAAAAAAATTAACAATCATTATTAACGAACAAAATTATTACCAATAATGTGAGATTTTCTAGGAAAACATATTTCCTTACTAAAGATAGATGAATAAATGTTAATATTTCGTTAACAAGAAAAGTAATTTGTTTCTAAAATTAGGCTTCATTAGCAATAAAATATTTCATTCCAGATGATGTCATAATTATTAAGGAACTAGTATTTTGTGGTCATAAAAATATTTCATTGTTAAATCAATTCGGTGGGAAATTAGGTTTGGAGGGAGTGGTTCCCGCCACCTATTTAACCAGGAAAATTTTCCAAAAAATATATTTTGTTGGAAAAAAGTAACAAGTTTATGGCTTTTTCAATGAATTTTTTTTTCGTTGACAGTGATACCCTATTGACAAGGAAATTGAAATTCGTAGAAAAGTTTTTGTTGGTAAATGATAGATTTCTTGTAGTGTGTTCTTTAAAGAGGATAATGAAGTCAAGCCTTTGATGAAATCAAGTAATGTTTCTGGTCTTAAAACCATTCCACGGATAGTCCACTGCAAGCGGGTGAACTCAGTCCATGGACAGTTCACCGCTAGCGAGCATGTCCAGTCCACGGACAACTCACCGCTTAAGAAAGCCTAGTCCAACCTCAGAACTACGATGACACACATGCGGACCGGACCCAGTCCATAGATAGTCCACTGTAGGTAGGTGAACCCAGTCCACGGATAATTTCCTGCTAGTAGGCGAGTCCAGTCCCTAGACGACTCACCACTCCTACGATAGCATGGTTCGACTACGGGGACCGTAATGGTGCACAAAGGGCAGAGCCTGCCCTCACTGAACGCCATGACCACTCACCGTACAAGTGACCTAGTTCGCCAAGGACTCAAGGAGCCAAGGTACAACACATGGGTTTGAGCCCAGTCCATGGACAACTCACCACTCGATTATAGTCTAGCCTTTACAGGCGTAACAGACTCGTTCCCAGCGCATGTCCTGTTCATGACTGAGCCAAAGGAATATGATGACCTAGCCCATTCGGGCAAGGATGGTTCCTCAATAACTCAACTCATGTTTAGGATTGAAGTTATTATAAAGTCTAGCCTTTATAGGTGTAATAGACTCCTTCCCAGTGCAAGTCTTGTTCAGGGCTGAGCAAGAGGAATACGAGGACCTAGCTCATTCGGGGAAGGATGGTTTTTCAACAACTCAATTCCTATTCAGGATTGAGGTTATTATGAAGTCTAGTCTTTATAGGCATAATAGACTCCTTCCCAATGCAAGTATTGTTCAGGACCGAGGCGGATGAATACGAGGACCTAACCCATTTGGGCAAAGATGGTTCATCAGCAACTCAACTCCTACTCAAGATTGAGGTCATTATGAAGTCTAACATTTACAAGCGTAGCATACTCATTCCCAGCTCAGGTTTTGTTCAAGACTAAGCCAGAGAAGTACGAGAGCATAGCTCGTTCGGGCAGGGATGGTTCCTCAGCAACTCAACTCCTATTCAGTATTGTGGTTATTACAAAGTCTAGCCTTTACAGAAGTAACAGACTCCCTCCTAGTACATGTTCACACTGAACTTGAGGAATACAAGAGTTTCGCCCGTTCGGGCAAAAATGGTTTCTCAACAACTCAACTCTTGTTCACGATTGAAGTATAGTATAAAGCCTATACAGATGTGAAGGACTTTTCGCAGCTTAGGTCCCCTCGGGGACTGAGATGGAGGAATATAATAGCCTAGTCCGTTCAGGCAAAGATGGTTATTCAGCAGCTCAGATCCTATTCAAGATTGAGACGTCTTATGAGATTTAGCCCTCTTAAGGATCAAACAAGATATGCACAGGAGCCGAGCCTATTCATGCAAGATAGGTCTTTCCACAACCCAAAGCCCGAACGGATCAAAATAGAAGGACTAGCTCTGATGGGCAAAAACTACTCCTTCTTAGCTCAAGACCTCTCAAGGTTTGAGCCAGATAGATACAAGGAGTCTAGCCCGTTCAGGCAAAGGTAACTCCTCAACAGCCTAACTCCTACCCTGTAGTGGAGCATATTATGGGAGCCCAGACCAGAAGGCAGAGGCACCCCACTAAAGTTTAAAGCCCTCCTCAAGATAAACAAGGTTGTTGGTATATGGTACTCAGTCTAAAAAGATATGGTTTGTCAGACAACCTAATTTCTATGAAGGTCATAGACCAGTAAGGAAATATAGTCTTCAAAATGAGGACAAGTACTCCTACACAGAATCAACTACTAAATGATATAGTACTCACATCACCAAGGGAGCACAACCCACACAAACAAAGGTAACTATCCTACAACTTAACTCTCACACAAATTAAATTATTATTGATGACAGAGTATGCTTAGACAAGCAAAGAAAGGGTTTCAATCCAGACTGAAACCCTAATTCAAGTGGGGTAGATTTACCCACCTACCCACCTATTCCGCCTAATCTAAGCAAGAGTTGGAAATGACAAGTACAACAGCTACAAGCAAAGATACAAACAAAAACATAGAAGGGGAAATTTTCTCATTGATAATTTTTCCTTTCATTGCAAAAACTACTCATTCAGCGAGAACAGAGTCAGAAACAGCTTCACAGGCAGCACAGTCTGAAACAAGCTTTGGGACAACAGGATGGGCAATCGTCTTCGCGACACCTGAACTAGCTCCAGGGCCACCTTTCGGGTCAGAGGAAGAGTCATCCGCTTCCTTAAACTGTGCATAAGCAACAGACCGGTAAACGGAGAGATCCCAATCGTTGTGGCTCTTCTGGATATAATCTATTAGCTCCAACGTTTGATCAACAACTTCACGGGCTTGAGCTTTATCAGCAGCCTCGTGAAGCTTCTTCTCATAGGCTTCCTGGACTGCCTTAGAGCTATTCAGCTCCCTAACTGCTTTGGCTAGGCCCTCTTCAGAGACCCCAGCTTGCAAGCTACCTCGTCACGATAAGCACACTCGGAGTCACGCTCTTGAGTGAGTTTAGAAAGTTGCCTCTGAAGGGCCTCCTTAGGCGAACTACCGCAGCACACTCACTGACTAGTGCACTCCGAAAATTAATGGCAGACTTGTCAACGTTCGACACGCGCTTAGCAAATGCAGCATGCTCATCTATCGCCTTATCCCGTTGTTCCCGAGCATCCTTCAATTCAGATAACAGCTCAGCTCGAACAGTATGGGCTTCGTCCATACTCCCTTGGATCCCTTTCAATTGGGATTCTAAAGATGACTGAATAGCCAAAGCATTGGTCATACCCTTCCAGGCTTCAGCCAGCTGGGCCTCCAAATTGGCCCGAGCAGACAATTGCTCGGTCAGCGAGTCCACCTCCTTATGAGCATCAACAAGTTAGGCCTCCTAGTCAGCCACCTTTGTCTCCTAGGCAAAATGCTTATACCGTGCGAACTCCACCTCAGTACCCGCTATGCCAACATGGGTCAGGTGGGTCATCCCCTGATTACAAAACAACGCGCAGGAATGAACAACAAAGTACATTGAAAATTAAGTGGCATAATAACCATGTTGTCAATTTACTAGCATCAGAAGCTACTGACCGCGAGTGATGCGTGCTTTCGCAGCCGCCTTCTCTAATGGTAGCCAGTTAGCCACCCAAGAGAAGTTCATCTTCATATGATCAACGGTGGTGGCCTGTGATCTACCTCGGTATGCACCAGAGCGTGGGAACTAACTCCAGCCTCAGTGTGAGGAGCCTCGGAACTAGGGGTCAACACCATCTCTTCCCCTGCACCTCCTGATGCGGGCTTAACCGGCCTAAATAAATAGGCCAATTTGACCAGCTTGTAATAATCGCAAGTGCACGGTGTCTAACTGGTAGACAACGACAAGTACGGGTCGATCCCATGAGGAAGGTGGATTAAATTGAATTTAATAATTTAATTAAACTATTTTGGAGAAAATGGGGTTACAGTGTTTTTAAAACTAAACTAAAAGTAAATTAAAAATAAGAAAAATAAAATAAAAGGAAAAAATAGATGAGATGGATTTTATGGGGCTTGGACTCACCAATGAGTTAGCAAAAATATTTAAATCTAAATTACTGAAATTATGAACGAGAAGCTTTACGGATGAGGATCCCTTGCTTACACCGAAGATGTGATCATTAAAATCCAATTCCAATCATATTAAGTTTCTGTCAAACATTAACAATTTATCTCAAGCAAATACACTCTTACTAAGCATTAAGTGTCTTTTTAAGGCACACTTAATCAAAGTCTAAGCTTAATAATTTTTAGCACATGCTTTGAATATTGATAAAATGTGAATCTAACTACCAAACATATCAATTTTTTAATCGAACATGAAAGGTGAAAGCAATTTATCAATTTTCAGAAATAAATTGTTTATCAATTAAGCATTTAAGTCAGTAAAATAAATTATACAACCCTTTTGGTTTGTCGCAAACTCGATGTGGTGGTACTCAGCGGATCAGCAGGTGGTACGAACACAAATCCCGAGAAATTGTTGCAAAATGCTTTGTGCCTGCTCAGAGAGAAGCTGGGGTGCCAATAACCAACTGATTCGAAAATCAGTTGGTTCCCGCCAAAAAATATGCACTGCACCGCACCTTCGTCTCCAGCGAGCAGCGCTGCTCGCGTTGCCTCATCTTCGCTCCTCGCGAGTTCCTTCGTCCTCCAACCGGCTCCGGTACATGCAAAAGAGATAGAGGGATGGAAGAACAGATAGAGATGCGATAAGAACAAAAAAAAACAGAGAGAGAGATGGAGGCACTGCTTTGTTTCTGCTCCTGTGGCAGTGGTGGTGTGCGAGCTCACGTTGCTCTGTGGTGGTTGCGTTGCTGAAGAAGAAGAACAGGCAGAGAGAGAGATGGGAGAGAGGACGAGAACGGGTGACTGAAACAGGGGCGATGCTCCCTGTTTCTGCTCCTGTCGCAACGGTGGTGTGCTAGCTGACGCGCCGCTTGCGACAGTGGTCGTGAGAGAGGGAGAGAGGAAGGAGGCCGAGAGATAGCTCGGTGCTGGCTGCTGCTTCCTCTATTTCGTAGTGGCGGTGATGGCAGCTCTGTTTCGTGGCGGTGCTCGGTGGTTATGGCATTGACAGGGATGGTGTCGGATGAATAGATGGTGGATGATGGAACAGGGAGATGGTGGCGACTGTGGGTGTGCGAAACAGGGTATGGAGGTGGTGTCTGATGGTGGTGGCGGTTGTGGTTGTTGGACGGTGGCGAGGTGAAGTGAAACAGGGTTGTCACGCCCCTGTTTCGTGGTGGGTAGTGGCGGTGAGAGGTGGTGATGGTGATGAGAATCACTGTGTGAGGAAGAGGGTTTGATTTTCTGCTTATTTTTTTCTTCCCTTCTCTTCCTCCCCTTTCTCATTCATTTCTCTTGTATTTATAGAGAATGAACAAAATGAATAGAGATGAGATAAAGGGATGATTCATGGAGTGAATTAAATCTGGATATGGGATAATTGGGAGAATATTCTTTGGGTTGGATTGGGCTTGGCATTGGGTTTGGGTTTATGGGTTAGGTTTTGAGTTTAGGTTATGGGCTTAGGCTATTTTCACCTCCACTTTCTCTGAAGTCACCATCTGGGATTGTACATTGCATTTTTATCTTATTTCTTCATTAAACTCTACATTATACAAAAACACAAAAATTTAATAATTAATCTAAAATAAGATAAAAATGAGGATTAACAATAATATAATAAGAGGTAATAATGTTATAATTATGTGATTATCACCTCCTAAGGAACATGACTCAGCAACCTGCTTCCCATTAGCAGCAGCAGTGGAAGGAGGTTCAGACAAATTTCCAACTCCCGAGCCCATGCAAGGGTCACGGGCAGTGCTCTTAGGTGCGAACTGTCCTTCCGCAGCAAATGGGCCAAGAGCAGCAACCTCTGACGATAGTCGTTCTATTTCCATCTCCGAACAAGCCAGGGCTCTCGGAGACTCGTCGTCAATGGTCAAGTCCACAATGTCCCTCTCCCCACTCTGAGGATTAGCTGGAGGAGTGGACCCTAACTTGAGCCTTTTAGAGCGACCGGGGGGAGTAAGCAACCCCTTCAAAGCTTTCTTATCCAAAGGTCTAGGCATCTTTGGCATCTTCTTCTTCTGAGACCCAAGTGCTGATGCCTCCGCCCTTGAAGAAGAACCGGTAGGCATGGATAGGGCACGCCCACGTCACCGACCTCACTAGATAACAATCCACTTCGCTTAATATTTTCTAGATGGATAACTTCAAGAATACACAACGGTGGCAGAGCAAGGAAACCAACCTTCATCTTCTCCTCTTTAGAAGAAATGATTGTAGAGTCGGGTACCCCTAGTCAAAGACAACACACTGACGAACATTAATGAAAAAGTTAAAAAAAAATTGCGGGGAGCCCCAGCGGCGGATGACTTTCAAGCCATCAAAAGAGAAGTACTCAACCTTCGCATAGGCAAAAAATAGTACATTTGCCAATCCTCCGGATCCTCAAATTGGCCAGTCAGGCAACAAGGCTTCCACACCCAACAAACACCCTAGTTATTCATTCTGATGGAAGCTAGATAATGAAGCAATCTCGCTTTATCTGAGCTAGAGCAATGCCTAAAGAAAACAAGTAGCGCTAGATGACGCTAGGCACAAGTAATCGCAGGTCAGCCTCGAACATGGCCTTGTACATGTAGATGCGCCTCCCCCGAAAGAACAAAGTGAGAGTCCCTTTCTGTGAGAAGCGCCGCCCCTAGATCACTTGGGAGTTCGTATTGCTTACAGAGGGTAGTCAGGTCCTCTTCGGACAACAATGACTTTATGAAAAAGTCTAAGCTTCCATGATGCCTCCCTCATGAGAAGTTAAGTGGTGCAAACATGATTAAACCAGAACTCAAGCTCAACTGGACCAGAAAAACATAGTACGGAACGAAGATAAGCTCTGAGAAGGTAAATGTGAAAAGTCCCCCCAAAGCAAACTTATATAGGTTTAGCATGAAGGGGAAACGTTTACCTAACTGCTGCATAAACATTTAATGCGGTGCAACAGCCGAAAATATGCCATCATTGCATACCATGAACCCCCACACGTTGTCTATTAGTGGCCCAACGCGCAGACCCACTAACTAGGGAGTAGCTGATGAAACATCAAATAGTAACTCAATCACAACCATACACGTGGCATGGAATAACCCTAGCACATAAAATTCTTCAACGCAGTCCCAAGCGGACCCATGCGCAAGACTACTGTTCAGCCCGTAAGTCAGCACCCAGGCCCAAGGCACACTAGCCCCAGAGGCATGGGTCTTAAAGCTTGGCCAAGGATAATAAATCCCTAACAATGAATCTCAGAATTATCACAGGCTCAAGATCCACTCATACAAAAGCAGTTCTAGCCCAATCAAGCATTATGTCCTAAACATAGCCAAGTGCTGAAGTACTCAGTCATGCACAAGTAAGATCTTATGCAAGATCTCCTCCCTCCATCACGCCCTTGATCGCAGGGACAGTTGGTGAGAGGAGACTCGCTATAAGAGTCGGTGAAATGAGTAAGAAGGGTACGCAAGTATACACACTGCAATTTTACATTCAATCTTCATTCTTTCTAGAACTGGTATCTGACTTAAGCATTGAACTGCCTTCGACCACGACAATGGTGGTCTTGGTCTTAACCACTACTTTTTTTGCAGGTTAGATATCATTAGGATTGGCGAGGACATATTTGAACGCGTCAGGTTGTATTTATGATTTTGTCAGCCTTAGGCATCACCTCGCCATCTCTTGCAAATCCCTACTATACTAACTATGCCTACATTACCTCCTCTTCCTGTCATGCCAACCATGCCCAAGGTTACATTGCCACCACTCCCTTCATTTTCCTCCATGCCACTTCACCAAAAGTTGTGTTACCTCCATTGCTTGCAATGTTGGCGCCGCCCACCATTCCAACAACATTACCATCAATTCCAACCATCCCATTCATTCCTTTTCTCTCCCCTCCTCCTCCTCCTACCACTAGCCCATAAGTATTCTAGTGTTAATGTCGGGGATACCACTAGTCCATTGAATGACATTTTTCACTAGCTGATAGTTTCATGCATTATGACCAACGAACAACCAATCGCGTTTAAGGTGGACACTCGAAGTTGAAGAAGATGTTGGAAAATTCTAAAAAATTACATTTTTGAATGTATGTAGAAAGATGCATGACATGATCTAAATCCAATTGATAGAATTTGAAGTGTAATTTCAACAAAGTTTGACGAATGTGAATAATGAGCATAAGTCATTTTTTTTTAAAAACCTTTATGGCTTTGTGGCGAACAAGGCTTTTGATGAGATGTTATTGGAAATTCAGAGGTGTGAATGGGTGGGTATGACCATGTCAATTGTGGATGTGTGATTCGAACCACTAATGAGTTGCCTTGTGCTCATGAAATAGCGGGGTATCGGGCCCTCAATTGACAACTTCCATCGGTTACCTTGGAAAAGCATTGGATGCAACTTGACAAAACACCTATTCCTAAAGGTACATATGTGATTATAGAGTTGGTAGTCGACACCATTAAGCAAAGATTTAGTGAATCCTCGTGATCAACAAATGATGTTGAAGATGAAGCTTCTAGAGTTGAGTTGTCTGAGTTCACCTCTAATGATGGAACCATCTGAACCTGTAGCGGGCAAGGGAAGACCTTAAAAGAAGAAATTGTCCAAGCATGAGAAGTCAACGAAAAAGAGTCCATCGGATCATGAGTACGCCAAGACCCAAGATGAGCTAAATATCAACAAAGTATTTCTAAGCCAAAGTTGAAGCCGAAAAAGTGGAAAATTGTACTCAAGAAGCAAATTCCGTCATGGATTCAAAATTATGTTGATAGCATTGAATATGTACTCATAAATGAGAATTGTGGTGTACGATGCATAACCAATTTCCTAAATTGTGAAAAGGAAAATTGTTGGAAGCGGTAAGGAATGAGCTACTAAACAAATGAAGAGGTGGGTTGAAATGTAGCATGAGTGTGGGATGAAGGTGGTCAAGGATGCATTGACAGCTCCAGAAGACAAGGTACATATTGACAAAAGAAATTAGATGCAACTTGACAAAACACCTATTCCTAACGGTTACCTGTGTGTATTTGTTTGTTATGGGAATCAAAACAGTACGTGTTTTCTATATGCTGAGCAGTCATCATAGCTGAAAGTCACACGGGTATGTTTCATGGCGTACCGTGTATTAATCTTGGTATGTTGTACTAATAGAGTAAATGGCTTTAGTCTTTTTTATAAATTTAATTTGAGCTTGGTCCCTTGTCGGCTTATGCATGTGTTTCTCACATGATGTAAAAAAAAAACTGAAACTAAACTCATTTGAGGGAGGGGTAGAAAGGGTATTCCAACATGCACAACTCTCTGTTAAACGAGGGTAATCTAGGTTTTTTCACGTCAAGTAGGAAACACATGGACAAGATAATGGTTGACTAGATGGTCAACTGACGGTGAGAGACCAAGCTCAAATTAAATTTATAATAGGAATTAAGGCCATTTATCCTATTAGTACAAGGGACCAACATCAATTTTACCACAATTACTTTCTTAAGGGACGAGTTTTACTTTTCTTCAGTGGTTGGACAACTAATGTCATGAAACCACTCCAACTATTCCTTATTGCACTCCCATGGATGCCTCGTCGATACACCTTGGTTTTCACTTGACACCAGATGATTCTCCCAAATTTCAGCAAACAACACAAATATCTCATGTTTGGTCGAGTAGTTCTTACCGGATGGACATATGTTCTTCATTTAGGTTCTAATAAGGGATTTGAAATCACCTCTACTCTCCCTATATGTCTCATCAATTTATCTGGGTGATAAGGTTCTTCGACGTTGGGGCATAGCAAACAATCTTGGAACCATGTGATGCTTTGCAGTGGAGTTCTTGACTTTGATTTCACATAAGGTCTCAAATGACCTTACCGTACAAGCATGATAGTTATTAAATTATTAAAGAAAAATCAAAACAATAAATGGGAAAAGAGAAGTTGGGGACATTCCTAGTTAATTACTACATTATGCATTCATAACAAATTTACCTCTTCAAGATATATTCATCGAGATGATTCCTAAGAGTGATGATTTCTTCATTCACGACCCCTACAAGTTGGGAACATTCTCACTTAGCCATCGTCCAAGGTGATAGCTATCTCTCCAAAAGGAAGGTGGAAATTATTGGTCTCAGGTTTCTAGCACTCCGCGAATGCACACTGGTAACATTATCGACATAATTATTGCAATGGTCGATCAAGGGACGTAGACCACTCTTATTGACAATTGTCCTTACTTCTCTCTTTTCCACTCTCAACTTCCAATTTAAAAAGTTTTTAAATTGAAGCCATCTAAATTCACCTCGTTCCTAAATACAATAAGCAACAACAAATTTTATTCAGTGTTCAAATAATATAAAAACTAGACATTCATCTATTTATAGAACTGAAATATGTTATTAATTACCTCCTCACCATCCAAATGTCACGAGATTCCTCTAATACCAAATCATCCTTGGGACCCTCAGGATATGAACTAGTCCCATCGTCATCATCGGGACCATGTTCAACAGGAACAATTGGTTCCTTTTCGTCCCCCGTTATCATCCTCATCATCTCCTTCCCCGTCATCCCTGACAGCCTTCTCACCCTCTTCCTCAGCCTCTTTTACATCACCCTTGCAACCCACAACACCTTGACTTTGCAACTAGAATTGACTTTACTTTGCGATTAAATCATGAATCTCGTTACTTCGTCTTCTCCAATAAGTTCACTTATAATTTCATCCCCTCATCTTCTTCACCGCTTCATTCTCCAGTTTTCCTTGTTGCTTTCCTTTTCTTCTCTTGTTGACCATTTTTAGCAATCAGCTTTCAACTAGACATTATTATTGGTCGTCTATCAATTGAATCATTGCCACTACCACTACATATAGAATAAGAGACAACATTTGTTTGTCTTTTCCATACTGAACATTGAAAAAATATATATAACTAGTACTTATAAATAATTGGAAATTCCCAAAAAAAACACAAAAGTAAATTTGTCATGCGAAATGGGCATTTCACGGGAATCATAATAATAGGATTGTATGTAAGAGAATTTAGGGAATAAAGATATGCATTTAGATTTATTCACATTTAATTTAACATTAATGATACACACATCATTATTATAATTAATATGGAGCGGATAACGGGAATCGAACCCACATCGTTAACTTGGAAGGCTAGGGGTTATAGTCGATGTCAATTCATCATTTTTAATGTCTCTAATTCAAAACCGAAAATGAAACTTTTATTTCATTCGGCTCCTTTGCAGAAGATGATATGGAAAGATGGATGGATTCCCAAAGCTAAGCAAAAAATGAAAGAATTTTTTTTTACTCATAACATCTATGTTTGTTTTTCTGTATGAAAAAACAACTCGCTTTCTAGATGATCCAATATCATTCTTGCATGAATGTATGCGATCCAGATACATATTCTTGACACCCTATTGCGAGCAACAATCCGTTATTCGCACTCTGCATACCCTAATGCGAACATAAATGTGGTATTCGCGCTGAATTTATTTCGATTTTGATTTGTGTTCGAGTTCCATTTCAGGTTTGTAGGTCTTTCGATTTCAATTGTAAACATGCAATCTAAAGTTGGGGCAATTTATTTACCTTTGTCGTTGTGTGTTTCATTCGTTGAATGAGAGAAACCCGCAATGAATTGCACACACACTCCCTCGCACATACACAATCAATTGCACCAAACTCTCCAAACCATTTTGTTTTGTTTTGGTAACTTAGGTTTTATTTGGTTCAATAAAATAGAGTAGGAGAAAGAGTAGAGAGTAGTGGGTGAGAAAGGGTTTAATTGCTTGAAAATGAAGATAAAGATAATTTTGACACTTTAGAGTTTATATTGATGATGTCAAAGAGGGGGAATGATTGTGTCAAAAAGTCAATGTATTTTTCCATGTTGTAATTTGTGGTAGTGTCAAAGAGGAGGAATGGTTTGTATGCCTTTTTCATTATGCTGGTTATCTGCTCGTGACTGGGTCGTGCTGATTGCAACTTTCTGGATTCCCGCTGGTTGGATTCGGCCCTTCCGCCATTTCGATGTTTTTTTGGTTGACTACTATCTTCCCGTGGTCCATCATCTCGTCTTCTCTCTTATTTCCTTTTCTGTTTCCTTGAATGATTTTCCCTTTCCTGTTCATTTTTTCTCCTGGCAGCTTTCATCTCTTCAAGAGAAATGTGTTTTTAGGCTATTTTCAGCAAGACCGCCATGCTTTTTGGAGGTTCCAGGTTGAGAGCGTAAAAAGGGCCTATCTTCAACCCGACAGTGAAAGTTACAGCAGTTGTATTATCGCTGCACCCATCGGTCATTGTCAATTCGTTGGTGAAACGAGTGACATATTTCCATATCGTCTTTTCGGGCTTCCGCTTGACACGGAGGAGATAGTGCGGTCCTTTCCTCTTTCGATGAATTTTGTGATAAAGGCGGTGGCCAACGCCTGGAAGGAGTCTAATGACCTCGGTGGCAGGTTGTTGAACCAATTCATTGTCATGGAGGTAAGGCTAGTTGGAAATGTTTTGCACAGGATTGAGTACGTGGTTTCCTTTAATGCCATCATGTGGTGGAGGTGTCTCGGGTGATATGTTGGGTCGGTAGTGGCATTGTACACTTCGAACTTTGGCGAAGAAAACTTTCGACATGAAAGTTATCATGAGGGCGTTGGAGAATGGTGGCTTGGCTAACTCGTATAATACGTTGGGATCAATGACTCTGATTCTGAATTGGATTTCAACCATCATTCCGTCGCACTATGAAGTCTTACCCTGGAGAAGTTCATTGCTCTCGCGGTTTCCCTGTTAGGGTTCTGCTGGAACTTTGTCACTCCCTTGAGTCCGATTGGTGGAGTTTTGCTGGGGCGGTGCCTGGACAAGATCAACTGGTTGGATGCACTCCTAGGTGAATTTTTCTAGCATCTTCGTCATATAGTCCATCTGGACCATTAGCAGGCCTACCCGAGGATTCATGGCAGCGCCACCGGATGTCTGGGTTGTTTGGGCTATTGTATGTTGTGGATCTTGATTGTCGGGTGTCATTGGCCCGATGATGTGGGTTGCGTCTTGAGCTGCTTGTGATACATTGTCTCCAATAGGAGAGTTATTGTCATCGTCGTCAGGTTGAGGATATGTAGGGCGCGCATGTCATTTGTCTTGACAGCTTGTCGATCGTTTATCAGATTTTGGTGAACTTCGTCATTATTGATATTCTTTTTAGAAAGGAAACTTGTCGTTTCCCACGGACAACGCCAAACTGATGTGTCCAAATCTCGTCCTCCTATGAGTTTGACCTGCAAAACATATGTTAGATTGCCAAGGACCACCTTTTTGGTGGCCGAAGGCACTCTGATGCTTAAGTCAGCAACTCTGTTTGAAGAAGGAAGTAAATCTAGACAAAACTCATTTAAAGTTGCTTCCCTTTGTCGAATGTTCCCTTTACCTTTTATAATGGTCGTGGTTAATTCTCAGCGTGATTAAGCATGTGAGGCACAATGGAAGGAAATGTTTCTTGTAACAGTCTCCTCCTTGATGGAGATGCGTCCATGGAGGCGTAACTCCCTTCACGACTCTTTTTTGTACAACGTTCCTCCTCTTCATGAGAAAACTCGTGTCAGGCTTGGACTTGGGCTTTGATTCGTTCGGGCCTAGATTTGGGCTTTGATTATGTCTTCTTATAATGGGCCTTGTTTTGGGCCTCTATGGTTAGCTTTAACCTTCTTGGGTTTTATGAGCTGGCCCAATAAATGGGACATCGAATCCTCGTGATAGGCACTTTCTGCCACATGTATGGCTTTGATAACAGTCTATGTTGATGTTTCATCACCTTCAATTCCATATATTCCTACACTACCTTCTCTGCCACCTTTCCCACCCTGTCGACACTTACACTGCCACCATCCCTTCATTTCCCACCATGCCCACTGTAGGCATGGGAGGTAATTGGTGGGGGCATTGGTGGCAATGTAGGACTTTGCGACTGAACTTTAGTTTGCGATTAAATCATGAATCTCTTTGCATCTTCTTTTCCAATAAGTTGACTCATCATTTCATCCTCTCTCATCTTCTTCGTTGCTTATTTATCCATTTTTCCTTGTTGTTTTCTTTTTCTTCTCTTGTTGACCCTTTTCAACAATCGGCTTTCGACTAGACACCGTCATTGGTCGTCACTCAATCGGATCATGACCACCACCACCATCAATAGAATAAGAGACTACATCCTTGTTCGCCTTTGCCAAACTGAACATTGAAATTTTTTTTTATAAAACTAATACTTATAAATAATTGAAAATTCCACAAAAACACAAAAGTAAAATTTGTCATGCAAAATGGGCATCTCACAGGAATCATGGCAACAACAAATATCATTATTGCATGAGTGTATGTGAGCCAGGTACACATTCTCGCCCACCCTATTCCGAGCAACAATATGGTATTCGCACTCTGCATACCCTAACACGAGCATATATGTGGTATTCACACTGAATTTATTCCGATTTGAGTTTGAGTTCCATTTCAAGTTTGCATGTCTTTTGATTTCAATGTAAACATGCAATCTAAAGTTGGGGCAATCGATTTACCTTGGTTGTTATGTGTTTCATTTGTTGAATGAGAGCAACTCGCAATGAATTGCACACACACTCCCTTGCACATAACACATAGTCCCTCGCACATACACATTCAATTGCACCAAACTCTCCAAACCGTTTTGTTTTGTTTTGGTAACTTAGGTTTTATTTGTTTAAATAAAAGAGTGGAAGAAAAAGTATAGAGTAGTCGGAGAGAGAGGAGTTTAGTTGCTAATATATGTGGCGTTAATGGAGGGAAATGGGAGAGAAGATGAATCAAGATTTTATGAATGGGGGGAAATTTGTTGAGAATGGGGGAGAGAGAAAGTTTTGAGATTTAGAGTTTATATTGGTGGTGTCAAAGACGGAAATGATTGTGTCAAAAAGTCGATGCCTTCCTCCATGTTGTAATTTGTGGCTAGTTTCACTGCCATTTTAATTCGATTGGAATTACACATGTGTTACTATGAACAGGGAATACTGATGTTCTAGAATTAATTGAGATTTGAATATTTGTTCTAGGCCTGATTTTAATTGGTTATGATGAATTTTTCTCAAAAAAACTTCACATACTGTATAATATACTCATGCATTTGATATTCATCTCTTACAGTTTTTATTTCATTCATATTTATAATACACAAACTTGCCTGTTTATAGGCAAGGGAAAAGAACCCATAGCTTGACACCTCAATATCTTAAGGTTTAAGATGTTGCCACCTCAAAGTATGAGGTGGCTAGGTGAACATCCACTATCTTCCAATATCTTCTAGTGTATTCTACAATACTCCCCCTTGGATGTTCACCGCACGTTGTCTCCCCATGATGAAATGCTCTAAAATGTCATCATTGTTGCCTCATAAAAACCTTGCCAGTAAAATCTAGTGAGGAAAAAACTAGACGAAAGGAAAAATAGTACAACATTCTTCAGGAATATGGAGAGTGCACATAATGCTGCCTCGTTAAAACCTTGACAAGAAAACCCAATGGGATAAAACCATGTCGAAGGAAAAAGAGTACAACCACCAATTTGCATACTTTGGGATGCTCCATGCGTATCATGTTGCCTCGTTAAAACCTTGACAGAAAAACCTAATGGGATAAAACCATGTCGAAGGAAAAAGAGTACAACGCGCACAAATCAAAGATAACACACTTCTATATGATCTCGAAGCATACTTCTGGATGCACATCGAGGGATATACTTATGGACATTCCCCTGATATTGACTCCCCCTAATGATAGCAAAATTTTACTTATTTTGAAGATTTAGCCGACGCATACCAATTTTGTAAACCAATTTTTGAAAAGTTGATTTAAGGAGTGTTTTGGCGAAGAGATCTGCTAGGTTGCCACTTGACCGAACCTATTTGACTTCAATCACATTATCTTTCTGGAGCTCATGTGGATAAAAAAAAACTTTACTGGAATGTGTTTCGTTTGATCTCATTTGATGAAGCCTTCTTGCATTTGAATAATACATGCAACATTATCTTCATATATTGTAGTCGATTGATTAGTAACTGATGGCAATTGACAGTTATTGCTTATATGTTGAATTAATGATCTGAGCCAGACACATTCTTGGCTAGCTTCATTTAAAGCTATAATTTCAGAATGATTTGAGGAAGTAGCCACTAATGTTTGCCTAATAGATCGCCAAGAAATAGTTGCATTGCATAACCCATTTGTGAATGACCCGCATGAGGATAAGATAGATAGCCTGAATATGCATAGCCAACTAGATGAGAATGGTTAAATAGATCACGGGAACAAAATA
The DNA here is from genome assembly GCA_963556465.1 of Berberis vulgaris. Taxonomy (NCBI): domain Eukaryota; kingdom Viridiplantae; phylum Streptophyta; class Magnoliopsida; order Ranunculales; family Berberidaceae; genus Berberis; species Berberis vulgaris. Next base: position 9,320,626 of record OY747136.1, on the reverse strand, counting down.
AACCCATATCAATCGTCCCACGAATATATCAAAATATGTGTTTAACTCCATTCCAATAGAACTATACCTTGCCAATAGATTCACAAAAGATGTTATATCAGGTCGTGTACATTGTGCCAAATATAACAATGCACCTATGGCACTTAAATATGGTACTTCAGGACTAAGAATTTCCTCATTTTTTGCTTTTGGTCAATATGGATCTTTATATCTAAAGGTTGGACAACCATCGGCGTACTAAGTGGATGTGATTTATCCATATTAAAGCGTTTTAATATTTTTTTCAGTGTATTGTGAATGATGGACCAATATTCCACTAGTACTTCGCTCGATCTGCAGGCCAAGACAAAATTTTGTTTTTCCAAGGTCTTTCATTTTAAATTCTTTATTTAAATAGTTAGCAGTTTTTTGAACATCTTCGATAGATCTAATCAAATTTATATCATCTACATAAACTGCTGCTATGACGAAACCAGTAATAGATTTCTTAATAAAAACACATGGGCAAATGAGATTATTTGTATATCCTTTTTTACACAGATATTCACTAAGACAATTATACCACATCCTTCCGAATTGTTCAAAGCCATATAAGGCACATCTTAGTTGTATCGAATAAGTATTTCTTGGCTTTGTCTTAGGCAAAGTAAATCCTTCAGGGATTTTCATATAAATATCTGTATCTAAATTTCCATATAAATAAACGGTTACGACATCCATTAGTCTCATATCAAGTTTTTGAGAAAGTACAAGACTTATTAAATATCGGAATGTAGTCATATCCAAGGATTGTGATTTTGTTTTTCAAGTTCATTTCGGTATTCTGATTTTAAGAAATATTTCGGTGTGTAAAGCAAAAACGTTAAAATTTCGAGGATACATAAAATATATATATATAATAAATTTCGAGAGTATATCAAAATGTGAAAAAATAGATGCAAGTAAATAAATTTATTAAACATATTAAATGAAGCCTAAATACCAAGAAATGAAACAAACATGAAATCAATATATAATTAGAAAATCGGAGTTTCAAAAATCAATATATAAGTAGAAGATATGATAATTAGAAAATCAGGGTGTGGTTTTAAAAATCAATAAATAATTAAAAGAATTGATAATACGAAAAAACCCAAAATTTACAAAAAAAACTATGAAATTTTTTGAAAAAAATCTAATTTTTGGTAGCTAGGTTTTGTATTTATAGGCAAGGGAAAATAACTCATAGCTTGACACCTCAATATCTCAAGGTTTAAGATGTTGACACCTCAAAGCATGAGGTGGCTAGGTGAACATCCATTATCTTCCAATATTTTCTAGTGTATTCTACAATAGGTTAGCCTCTGTTGGCAATTATTGACATTTATTTGGGGTAAGTGTGGCACTCAGCTTCCGTGGCAGCTTTTGCTTGTATTTTTTTTCTTCTGAAACATATGTAGTATGCTTGGAATTATTGCATGCAAAGACTAATGAATCTACCTTTTGCGTACTAGGACTCATAAACTCAAATGCAAAGCAAGGTTCTAGTTCTTTTCCATTTCATCACAAAAGTTCATGTCTGAACTCGATACCCAGCTTCCTAGCGCTTTTGGTATGTTTCTTTTTCTCTTTGATTTTTGTATGACCATGTTATTCATATTGTCAAAGCAATTCCAAGTTTTTTGAATTTTGATGGTTATGATGCAAATTTTGATATGGCATATCCATTCGCTAATGCAAATGCTGAGGAGGGAAGCAACCCTCTCTACTGACATTATGGGTAGGCACGGGATGGATTGGGCCCCATTCTTAACCGATCATGTTTGTTCAGGATTGAGATGTGATAGACATCATCCCGACTTCATCCCATCCCAAACAGGTTCGGGACGGGACGGGGTGAGCATGTATTAAATAGTCCTCCAATGAAAAATAACAAAAGAATTTCATCTCACATTACTCACACCAATAATGTCTATGTACATATAACTTTCATCGTAACAATATTAAATGTCATATAAATTTTGTGAAGGCTTACAATGAAATTAAGTTTGTCAAGTGAATGATGAGAGATGGAAGGAATCCCTCCGTAGATCTGTCTTGCATGTTTCCTCAAGAGTTGAAATATCATTCATACAAGATGCAATTAGGAGCAATGTTCTCCAACTACATAACTTATAGTGCAAAACTAACGTAACCATCATTTGCCTTTATTTTCTACAAGAATAATTGTCCTGTAACCAATCTAAAATGTGAAGAAAACATAAAATTTTCACGGTTCTATTTGACCTAAAATATCTAAATTGAAGTTTCTACTTGATCAAATTAAGGGTACTAAATCAATCAAGTAATTTTCAAATAGTAGATATTTTGATTTAATTTCAATACATCGTAAAAAAATTTTAGAAGAGTTGTTTGATTAAAATTAATAATAATAAATAATTCGGGACAGGACGGGATGGGCAGGATTGAAAATCGCAATCCCGATCTCATCCACTCTAGATCAGGACAAGATCGGATCGAGATTGCGAGATGTGATGCCCGCCCCTAACTCAACTTATGAATTCTTATTAAATATTGATTCTAGATATTATGGCTTCCTAAAGCACTTGCAATAAGGATGGTTTTAGTTCTCTTTGTGTACAAATATTTTTAATATGGCCATAGGGGATGTGAAAGTTATATCAAGGTAACATGGGTTTGGGGTCCTTCACTTTCTAGGTGCCTATGGCTTTTTGAATGATGTAAATGGGATGATAGAAGGAGGAAGTGAGTACCCTTTCTTTGGTTCAGTTATATTGTTTTTAAGGGTGGTGGCCTATCAATTCCTTTGGTCCTCTTGTGGTGGAGTTTGCTTTCCAAAAGGGGCACACTGTTAATTGCACAACGAAATTGATTGTAGGTTCAAACGAGGAAAGGATTAAAAATATAAAATAAAAATCCAAATTGATTGGAGGTTCAAACGAGGAAAGGCTAATAAAAAAAAAAAAAAAAAAAAAAAAAAAAAATCCAAACGCCCACCGTGGGGCTCGAACCCACGACCACAAGGTTAAGAGCCTTGCGCTCTACCAACTGAGCTAGACGGGCTTGATGAATAGAGTAAACTTTTACGTTATTTGTCCTATGTATGTTTTCATTTGATCATGAATAAATAATAACATAAAAGAAGGTGAATCGAAGAGAATTCAATGATCTATTTGATAGCCTAGAAGTAATTTATTTCTCGACCAAAAAAACTTACAAAAATAAATCTTAATAAATATTTAAATTTGTGATTGTGAGGGCTCTAACATGCTCACCGGTCATCGCTCATTATCTATAGACGAGCAAATGACAAAAGGCATCCAAAGCTGAATGCCTTAATGCTTGAATGCTTTAGCAGACTTTAATGACTTCTGATATTTCTCTGTCCACTGTGAGGTTGGATTGGTCTGAAACAAAATGACATTCAACTTCATTTTGTAACTCAAAAGGGCAGAAATGATATTTCTAGGCTCACAATAATATTGTCATAAAAAAAAAAAAAATCTTCACCACAAGCATTTCCACTGTTTATCTCAAGTGTTTTTTTCCAAGCAACAAAAAGTTTTTTTTTACTACCATCAAACACTATAAGTTGTGGTTTTGATGTAAATGAAGTCCATTGAAACTTTGTTCGAAAGCATAATGTGCTTTAAGTGAAAAAAAATCAAGCCCATGCTTAGTTCATTCAAATTTTTTAGTCGATATGGCTTTAAGTTAAATATTTGAGTTAGTTTTAGAAATAAAAATTAAGAAATTGAAGCATTACATTCTTTTACAACTCACGACAATAACAAAAATAGGAGTGAGTGGTTGCATTTGTGAGACGTGTGGGCCTAGCACATTATAAGAGTTCGGGTCCGTCTGGCGGACTGAATTGAATGGACTTAGAACCGCTTGGGGCAGATCAGTGTTGGGGTGATACTGGGGCTCGTAGTTTTTCGATATCATCTTGACACGTGTATAGCTCAGGATGTGACCGTTTTTATGTATCATCAAAGACTATAAATGCATTTCCTCTTTCTCCATCCAAGTTTTTATGTTCATTCGGGATCGGGATGGGATGGGACGGGATAGACCTCATCCCATCTCAAACGGGATCGGGATGAGATGGGATTAGTACGTACTAAATAGTCCTCCAATAAAAATAACTAAAAGAGTTTTATCTCACATTACTCACACCAATAATGTCAAATTTATACTTACATCATGAATAATAATAAATATTAATTTTTTTTGAAGGCAAATAAATATTAAATTTCATTTAAAATTAATGATTCAATTCATTTAGATTTCATATAGAATTTCATCTTACATTGACTTAATTTCAACACATCCTAAACTTTAATTTAGAATAGTATTTTAATTAAAATTAATAATAATAAATATTAAATAAATAAATTCGGGACGGGACGGAATAAGTGAGATTGAAAATCTCCATTCCGATCTCATCCACTCTAGATCGGAACAAGACGGGATCGAGATGAATTTGATCAATTTCAAAAGAACCCAAAAAATCGGAATGAGTTCGGGATCGCGGGATGAGATGCCGCCCCTAGTCTCGCCCAGGCCTTTTGTCTCTCTCCGTCTTCTTTGAGTTTTTACTGCTTGCTTCCTGACTTGAGGTTCGGTTTCCTTTCTGATTCCTCCTCCCTTCTCGATCTCGTCTTCTTCGAATCTCCAATCTCCAATCTCAAACACCTGTGGTAAGTCTTCTTCCCCATCTCTCTTCTTCTTTTTTAATTTATCAATTAGATTCACCAATTCACTTTCATCTTCGGTTTCCCCTTCGTTATTACATTTCAAATCTGATGTAAAGGTCTAAACTTTTCAGAACTCAATTACCCAATCTCTTCATATTTAAAAGGGTTTTTACCTGACAAGACCTCATAAAAAGGGGCAAAAGATTTACATTCTCTTTGGCTTCTACTGACTATATTGACAACAAAGATTTATCATTATAACAATATGTGAGAGTCGTTTGATTCAAGTTATTTTCTGAAAGCATGTGTTTATGAATGAGTTCAAATTAGAGACTTTCCAATTTAGTCTTGTAAAAAATCTCTCTTTCTCACTTTCATGTCTTTATTCATGGTTTTACCTTTGATTGATTTTTTTTCTTACTTTGCAGTTAGGAATTTTTGAGAAAGAAAGGAGATGGCAAACCAGGGTGCGAAGAAACGGAAAGAAGAGAACAGCCGTCACATGGCTAAGCTACTTCGCCTCATCATAGCCTGCAATGTAATCTCCGCGTATTTACCATATTTGCACCAATATTTAGGCCCTTTTTTACTTTACTTTATTATTTGTCATACAACTATCCATCTGTTCAGTCTATTTTCATTTTCATTGATCTGCATCATTTTATATCCTTAGAGATTGGTGAACATTTAACAGTCTCCTAGCCAGTAGAACCATCCGTGTTCCTAGATTTATCCTTGTACAGGACCAAAAATTTGGAATTTAATTCCAAATTGTTTGAGTGCTGATTCCCCATCTCCTTATTTTGGTTAGGCTACATTGCAATAATTAGAGAATCGTTAAGCATTCTGAAAATGTTTGGTTTCTAGATATCATAAGCTCTATGATTTTTATTTTATTTTTTATCATCAAAACACAACAACAATTTTTATAAAGAGAGCTGCCTGTGGGAGTGACTGACATAAAAAGGGAAGCATGCTTACAATGGGTTTTTTTTTTATTGCATCAGACTACCCTAACAAATTTTTATTCTCTTCCAAAATTATGTGGTTATGCTCTTTCCATATCTTTGCAACGAGCAAATGATCCCATAACCAATTTCCTGTAATGAAAAAAAAAAAAGGTTGGTGGAGAATTTGAAATATATCCTACTGATTTTCAAGCTTGTGCGGGACTAAAAATCAGTTTTTTTGAAAAGTGTGGTCTATGGTATTGGTGAAGAAGCTTAGTGGGCTAGGCATTGTTGTTTTGGTGTGTCAGTTATCTACTTGGTGCTCCCCTTGGGCTTCGGGATCCACTTGTGGAGATGATTGGAGAACGACTTGCTATGTGGCAGGTTGGTTCTCATTAGGAGTGTGTTGGCTAACATGCCTATTTACCACATGGCCTTTCATATGTGTGACTCAACTGCTAGAAGGATGAAGAAGATGATAAGTGGCTTCTTATAGTGTGGTGGGGACTCGGGAGGAGGATAAAGGGTTTCATGCTTTGAAATGGGAAATGGTTTGCATATCGAAGGATGTAGGTGGATTGGGTATTCACCCATTGATGAATAAGGCGTTGAAGTTGAAATATTGACTGGAAGGAGAATGTTTATAGAATAATATCATAAACACAAAGTATAATCAAGCTCGAATCCATTAATACCTAAAGGCACATATTCTAATTTTCTAACCAAACTAGTATGGACTAGAGGGGTTTCTTCTAGGGTGTCTTTCTTCATGTGGACGACAATGTAGAGCAAGCTACCATCCACTTTAGAGCTGGCATATATGGGAATGGAGATTGAGGTGGGGTGCACCTTTGTGTGGATTAGAACCAGAGAGTATTGTTCACAGTCTTCTTCGTTGCGGATTGATCAATCTGCATTTCTTTTGAATGTTTGGGTTGAGGTTGGTAGTACCTGCTTCGATAGATATGCTACTTAGAAGTTGGAAGATGCCAGCTTATCTTTCGTCAAAAGGAATGTAATAATTAGGTTTTCTGTGACAAAGCATCAGAGATTTTGTGGTGATCATGGAGGTAGGTGCTTAGTACGTTTTTGGGGTTGGGTGTCCCATCATCCTTCCTTCAAGGGATTGTTTTTCGATAACTTGTGTGCCAACTGAGACATGCTAGTGATGAGACCTTAATGATCTTAAGGTCAACATTATGTGATAGTGATTCTCGAATCATCAATAAAATTTTCGCCTTAAGAAAAATGAAAGCATTGTTGTACCCAGGCTCCTAGAGAAGTTCCAAGGGGGAAGACTGGGAGAGCCTCCACAATCCAAAATTATTAGACTCCATAGACGAAGGCCGAAGGGGCAGCTGAAGAAAATATGATAAAACAGATTTTTTACTATGTCCACAAAGACAACAACAATATCTTGAATGGTGAGCCCCTTGTAGCCAGGTTGTCAATGGTCAGAAACTCAGAATGCGCCCATGAGCATTAGTCCACATGAGGAAATTTAGAGGAGGGTATCTCTCATCCAGAGAGCTTTGACATTACAATTGAAGTTCTCCATCACTCCCTGGGCAACAAAATGGAGAGATAGGTTGTATTAGCTCCTTTTCCTCGAGAAAGAGAACTTGTCCTCCACACCCAAGCGTCTTCCTCTTCTTCACACATCACTTGATCATATAACCGCTTCATTAAAAAGTTGCAACTTTCTGCACTCTCACGTTAAAGTCTCTGCATGAGCCAAGCCCCACACAATCCATTCTCCAAAAGCAATCTTTGCACAATTCGTTGTTTGCAAGATGAGGTGGACACATCTACATATTCAGATTTTAAAGGCTGGCATTTAGCCAATTTTTGTCGAAAATCGAACTTTGTTCCCTCCACCACGTCTGAAAATGGAACCTCGTCTTGAGATTCATAATTGGTCTCCAAAAGGTACAACCATAAGAGCTGGAAGTATCTTTATTATACTACCCGTTTGCATAAGGGCTGGAAGTATCTTTATTATACCACCTGTTCGCATGATTGCATCATCTGCCTCATTATTTTTAATTCTTTGATTGACATAAAATGAAAGCCTGTATGCATGATTTACGAATGATAATTAAACATTGTCCCAGATTTCTAAATCAACCAGCCAGTACAGTCCTAGCTAAGAGTGTTCCAGTTCTTAAACGCACATTGAACAATGTATGCTAGAATAAGTCATTTAATTCTATGTTCTTTTTCCCTTTTTCATGTTCTTAGCACCCTTTTTTGGAACCCATAAACTCTAAAGTTTTTATATCCAGGGTTGTTAGAGGCCTACATCACATATGAACAATGTGATATGGATTGACCTACATCACATATGACCATTCTGGTACGAATTTGATGGATCAGATGCAGCAGAAAACATGTAAACAAATTAATCAATATCAAAACGAAAGAAAACGAAACCCTAGTTTGTTCATTCACAATAGTCCTGATTTTCCTGAGATTACAATCAGAACTAACTTCAAAATAAAAACAATCTTATCCTAAATACTTCTTACTAACATGCTAAATGGTACCCTCCTTATTACTGGACACACCAAATAAAGTAACATGTTATAAATATTGTCACCTTCCCCCATTTGCGAAAAACTTAGACTTCGGGTTCGCACGCACATATGTCGTTAGAAGACAATAGCTGGTACGATATCCACGAATTTTCAATAGTGGAATGCCTATTCCATTGGACCAAAAAGTGGCTAGGAACGCTATCAAAAGGATGAACATACATTCCTTGTGATCAGTCACATGAGGGGGTGGCAGAGAGCTGGCAACTGGTAGCAGAATGGGATGGGCAACAACACCTCAAAATGGAGACAAATCAACGAACTATCCGGAAAATTAGCCTCATATGCATTATCACTGTTCACTGATCTTTCTAACAATAGGAAAATGGCCAATACATCGCATAGGGAACTTTTCCTTGTCCACAGTTCCCATTTCTGAAAATCCATAACCAAATCGCTCAGTGCAAAAGAAACATAAAGCTTATGTCTTATGACGGTCCTCCACAATTCTCTGCTATCATACATATTGGCCAAGCGGTGACAAACCTGCTTTAACATTTGCAACACTGCTTACTGGGCCAGTCCCGCCACTGACGCTTAATCCATAGGAGAAAAACCCTGCATAACCTGGAAAGGCAAATGACCAATGCTACGGCCTACGGTTGACAGTGTTATTGTAAATGAACTCCGCATGAGGTAAAATGGTAGGCTAGGAGTGACCATGGTCTGCTATCAAACATCGTAAGATCACCTAGACTAGGATTAACAACCTCAGTCTGTGGGTGGATCGCCGAGGAAAATTTTAATGAACGATGTAAACTTTGCCATAAAGTTTCCCAGAAGTGGCCTGTAAACTAAAGACACTCAGTATCACGATCAGAAGTAAACTCTTAGGCATCCCATGAAGGTGTAATATAAATAGCCATGTGTGGTGCATCATCAACCTTCCTGCAAGGGACTAAGTGAGTCGTCCTAGAGAAGCAATCAACCACAACAAAAACTGAATTGTAACTCTTGAGACATAGGAAAGCCTAGTACAAAATCTATAGAAATATCCAACCATGGTCTCTTAGTATAGGCAATGGAGACTACAACTTAACATTTGACAAATGTCCTTTGGCCGTTTGGCAGACATAACTCCTCCGCACAAAATTGTTAACAGCAGTACGCATGATATGCCAAAATGACGCTCTCACAACAAAATGAGCACATGATTGACACCTAACCCACTACTATGAAATTTAGCAATTAATTTTTCCCTAGTTGGAGATGCGGGGATGCAAAGTAAGTTTTTCGAAACAAGAAATTGTCCTGTAATATAAAGTCACCTTACTGATGTGGTAACAAAGTCACCTTACTGATGTGGAGCCACCTAACTGGCATGATAAATACCAAAAAAAGGATCTACCCATACAATGTTGATAACTCATCAAGCCCTTCAATAGAAGCTCGAAGTACTATGAAGCACGTCTGCGAAGCGCATTATCTACGCGATTCTATGAATTGGCGACATGCTCCAAAGAAATGGTGAAGTTCTGGATTTCATTAACCCACTTATTAATCCTGCTACTCATGCTCTATGAATTGAGAAAACGGAAAGCTTCATGATATGCTTGAATCACAAACTCTCGATAAAGGAGATAATGTTTCCAGGGATGAAGGGCTTGCACCACAGGAAATAATTCAACATTATAGGTCGAGTAATTCAACTGTGATTTCTGTAACTTCCCATTGTAAAACGCCACAGGCAGCCTTCCTGTGATAAGAAAATCCTACATCTGTCTTACATGCATCCCAAGATAATTCAAAAAATTCTCAAAATCAAGTAACGGTAACACCGGAGCAATGGTCATTTAAAACTTAACGACATCAAAGGCGGCTTGACACTTCATTCCAATGAAATGTGACATCTTTCATAAGTTCAGAGGTGCTACAATAAAACTAAAACCCTTAATTAAACGTTGTAAAAACTGACTAATTAAACGTTGTAAAAACTGACCAAACCATGAAAACCGCGTACCTGAAAATAAGAGGTGGGCATGGGACAATAACGAATAGCAACCACTTTAAACTGATCAACTGACACTCCACCACCCGAGACAATATAACCCAGAAAGATCACCGAGGGCACCATAAATGCACACTTCTTCAAATTCAAGATAAAGCCTATGCTCTCCGTAAGACATTCAAAACAACTTGAATATGTTGACATGCTCCTCCTTGGTCTGAAGAAAAATGAGAATATTATCGAAATGGACAACAACAAATTTATTGATAAAAAGTCGAAGAATGTGTCATTACCTGCATGAATGTCAAAGGCGCATTCATACAAACCCTTGTTCGTCTTTAAAGTTGTTTTACATTCATCTCCAACTCGCATACGAATATGGTGGTAACCCCTTTTGGGATCCAACTTCATACACCATAGCTCCTTCTAGGTTGTCAAACATGCCTTCGAAATTAAGAATAGGAAATCGATACTTGATGGTGATCTTATTTATTACTTGAGAGCCCACATATATGAAAAGAACCATCCTTCTTGGGCACTAGTAAAGCAGAGACAACAATGGGGTAAGTACTATCTCGTATGTACACATTGGCTAATAACTCATTCACATAGCGTTGTAACTCTTCGTGTTCTTTGGATGTCATGCGATAATGCGACTTATTGGATATGGGGGCTCTACGTACTAACTCAATAGCGTGCTGAATAGTTTGCAAAGGAGGGGATTGACCACTTCCCTCACTACACACATCCTCAAACTTAGCGAGTGGTTGTCCCATTTGGTAACTAAAAAGGTGAAGTAACAGTCCTTGGTTCCACTTCCACCACTGTGTCAATAAGTTCATGTAATATGACTAGTGATGCCTCAAGATGTGGCACCCCAATCTCATCTCTCGTTGATGTGAGCGTAGTGCCTATAGTAAAAATTCTTGGCCCTCATCATCACAAAAACTGCATGTATTCATATACCCTCGTGGATCGATAGCCATTGAAATTGCCATAAGAATCGATACTGACCAATAGAAAAGGGCATTAAACACCTCAAGGTAGCCCACGCTGTCTTGCTTGGATCTAACCAACCTACATCGAAAGGAACTGCGAGTGGCTCTTCCTTCAACCCCAATGAATCAACCATTAATTCGAAACCAAGTTCTCATTGGATCAACCATCAATAATCATATTGCATATCTTTCCTTTACAACTACAACGGGTGTGAAAAATATTATGCTCTCTCCAACTTGTCATCTATCAATGCTTCACTTTGAAGGGAAGAATAGAACTTGAAAGATAAGCGAAGTGGAAAAGTTGTTATACACAACACGACAATGCAAAGAATCCCTCAAGGGGTGAACGAAACTAATGCGTGGAAGGGTGGGAACCCTAAAAAAAATTCGAATCACCCATACGGAATGATCGGCTGATCGCTGATGCATGGGACGGTGTCGATCATTGTTGCCCATTGTCTACGCGATCGGACGCCTCCCATAGCGTTTTCTTTCCTTCGTCGGGCCCTCTGATCTCACTCGTTCTGGTACAAGAAACTTAGTTTTCATCTTCATCCCCTTTGTTCTATTGTCTTTATCCATTTGCGGTTCACTATAATTGTCGAAACCCTCCCGAAGCGTTCTTGATTTGTGGATCAGGCGTAGCAGAAAACATATAAACTGATTAATCATCAATACGAAAAAAAATGAAACCCTAGTTTCTTCATTCACAAGAACCTTAGTTTTCTTATTACAATTGGCTTCAAAGTAAAACTACTCTTCTCCTAAATATTGCTTACTAAAAGGCTAAATTACACCCTCCTTAATACTAGACACACCTAATAAAGTAATATATTCTAAATATCATCGGAATTGGTATTAGTTGGGACAACATCATTGAAAGAAGAACAACTGCTCTGCAACGTGGAACAAAAATGCATTTTGAAAGCGGATATGTTAGCAGCTCCTTAGGAAGTATCCCCGTGTCCATGATATCCACCACCCCTATGTTGGTCTTGGTAGCCAAAAACATTGGAGGAAGTTCGTAGTTTTTTTTTTTTTTTGGGACACTTCCAGAATCAATTGGAAATTTGTTTGTAGTATGAAAAATGATGGGGGTGTAGGGATCAAACTTTTGAAAACTTTTAACCAAGCGTTCTAAAAAAATTTGCTTTCTCAGTTTGGAGTTGAAGAGCAAGCGCTTTGGAGAATCATTGGAGAGAAATATGGTCTAGAGCTCACTGCTTGGTTCTCCAAGCTCCCCTCCTCCCCTTACAGTTGTGCGCTTTGGCACCCAATAAATCTCAATTTAAAGTTCCAACAGAAAATTACCTTCAGGCTGGGTAAAGGCAACCATGAGTTATTTTGGTTGGATAGATAGCTCAATGGGAGGGTTCTAAAGGAATATTATGAGGATATTTTTCTTTGTCATCCCATTTGGAAGTTCAGTTAACAAGTTCAGATTACTTTCAGAGAATGGAGGTGATGTTTGATGGGATTTAGCTCCGAAAAGGGCACTAAATGATTGGGAAGTCTCTAGGGTAGTTGAGCTGCTTCACGGTCTGTATGACTAAATTTGCAATTTTTTTTTATCTTTTTTTTTTGGAGTCCCTTCCTCCAAATCCAAATTTCAGCCAATGTAAAAAGCCCTTTGGCTGAAGCAGACTCCAATGCGCCTCAACTTTCTAATTTGGTCAGAATTTACCACCTAGCTAGAAGAGTTCTTTTGCCTAACTATAACCTCAATTTTGGATCTCTCTGTCGAAGGAAAATGACTGTTATAGCATCTTTTTGCAGCTATCATGGTGTTTTGTGCAAAGAGTACAACAGGCGCATTTTCAAAGGGAAAAAAAAAGAACAATGTGCAAATTGTAGGAGAAATTAAATCTTGTGTGTGGATTTGCAAGCAGGAGTAATGGTCTAGTTGACACTTCCATTAGGATCACCTGATCCAAGCTTAGTTTTTTATTTTTGTTCCGTTTGAGTGTTTCTAGCTGGGTTTTTCCTCGGTGTTTCTGGTGCTTGGCTAGGTGTTGGCCCTGCCCTTGTAATCTCGTCTCTCTCCTTGTGTTTTATTGATAATTAATAGAAGGTTTTCCTCAACTGATTGGCCATATGAACTATTCTTATGTTTCCATCAAACAAATACAGAGCAATAACCAACATTGTGCCAACAACCATTATGTGAACAATCTGATTACGTAACCTTTCACTACGCAATTGTAACTCATTGATCATATGAACTACTCTTATGTTTTCATCGAAATATAACAAGGCAATAACCAATATTTTACAACCATTGTGTGAATGATCTGATTATGTAACCTTTCACTATGCAATTGTAACCTATATTGACTGAAGCTCCACCTCAATGACACTTCACCTTGCCTAGGGGTTATCTACGAAAATGTTTTGCTTGACCTTGGACCACCATAGTGCCTCTTCTGGGGTACTAAGAAACGCTTATCACTAATTGTTTATACTAAGTACACTAAAAAATATGAAACTAATATTTCTTATGGCTTCGCCGTGACACATCGGTCACCACTCTTGGGGCTCCCATGGTGACTTTCAATGCCTTGTTGCCCTAGAAAACCTAGATTAGAACCGTGAAATGCAATTTCTAATGGTTGATGGTAATTTTCAAGCCATCAGTGCCGTGTGAGTTGAATGGGAGTGAGGTTTGCTATATTTTAGCCTATGCAGTTCAGATGACGACCAACATAAAAAAGGAATTCAGCCGAGAAGTGAAACTCAACTTGATCTTCATGAAATAATCTTGACCTAGTGCTTGGTTTAAAACTTTGAATACTGTTGGAATCCTTTTATTCCTTACAGTGAGATTTTTGCAGATAATCAACACTTGACTGATCTTAATTGCCTATCTTGGTATTGTGTAGGTTATATATGTTGTGGTAAGGATGCTCATCTTCCATTCTACCATCACCTGGAAGCACTGGGTTGGCCTAATTGTGACATCATTGGCTTATGGATTACCATATCTACAACTGGCCAATATGGCAAAGCCAAGCTATGCTGATGACGGAGAGCTTCTAGATGGAGGGTTCGATATGAGCACTACTGGAGTTTGTGGGTAAATCTACTTCTCCTGTTCATGTGTTTCATTTTCCTTGTTTATACAGGTGACCATTTTCTTCTCACATTTCTCCTACCCCTTTTAATTTTAATCAGGATAATTTCTATGAAGCATGCGAAACAGGATGATTATGATGAGTCATCGTAACAATTAAAGAATCACCACCAACTAGCCATAGTAATAGCCTATCTCTTCGTTTGACCCATTTAAGATTATGTGAATATACAAATTACCTTGCCGCCAAAAAAAAGATTTTTTTTTATGAATTTTACCACCACTACTAATTCATGGATAAAGGTTTTCCCACTGCCAACACATTCTATTTGTTGTCTTCACAGGTAAATAGTTTTTTGAAACATGCAAGATGCATGTCCAAAATTCAAACCTCGTAATATGCCAGAGTTAGTGTTTCAGTAGGATCATTAATCTTGATAAGCTTTAACATAGACATCATGGAAACAGTCTCGCTTTCTGAAAATGCTTCTGGGACCAGCTTTCCCTGGTTCCCTGGACTATGCCATAGCACCATTCTCAGATTTTTTTACAGTTGCTGTTTGTTGCAGTTATTTACATGATGTAATCTACATTACCAGCTTTGTACAAGTGATGTCAATCCTCTCTGGGAAGTTTTGGTATACGTATCTAGTGGTAAGTCTTTCGTCCCAATTTTCTGCTAAACATGCCTGACATTTTGGAAACAATTTGGTAATGCTTGCTCAATATCATGTACTACTCAGTATTAAGCTTGCGCGGGGGATCCTATGAGCTTATGTTTATCAGAGCATACATAGAATGTGAACACAAAAGTCTAAGACAAGAAACAGATTTAAGAAAAAGATGAGATGATTGAAGCTTTATTTGTTGTATTTAGGCATCGCAATGTAGTTTCACTGAAAGGAATGCCTATCTTAACAGTGTGTATGGCCTAGTGTGTAAAACAAGCTGGATAGTCTAAGATTGCCCGAATCTAATTTCCAACTGTTCCCGTAACAAATTTATCATGTGTTTTCAGATACCCGTGTTTGGTGCGTATCAAATTTTTGGTCTCACAAAAGGATTTTTATCCCAAGGTTCAGAGGTAATTATAGTGGATATTCCTTTTCTAATGCTTATTGCTGCAAGCACTAAAAGAATGTGTGCTTTATTGTTTTATGTTGTTTAGGGTGGTGAGGAGGATGAAAAGAGTAGGAAAAAAAGGGAAAAGATGGAAAAGAAGGCTTCAAGGACCAAATTTGTGAAGACAAGAAAGTAATTGACAATTCTTGGTTTAACCCAAGCCTTGTTGCGAAAGTTGGATTTATCGGTTTATCTGATCAAGTGAAGGCAGCAAAAACCTTAGTACTAACTTTTCAAACAAGCTTCTTGTATCTTGGTATAGATGAAAATGCCTATCTTGTTATGTTCAGAATTATGTCTTGAGCTATAACCATTAGGGAACAAGGCATATACATCGAATACTAGCAAATCGTTATTTCGCAGACTTTTGTACTCATTGATCTGCATACAAGTGTACTTGGGTGTACATTGAACTACCAAGACCTTCATCAGAAAAGCATATATTGCACAGCAGAAGTATCATTATGTAGTGATCAATTCAATAGTGGTTTCCATTGTTAATATTGGGATACTATATCGTTTCTCATTCTAATGCCTGCGAGTTGTGCCATTTGAAATCTGTAGCTAATTCACCTAAGGTGAATGCAAAAACACAGCCTAGAAAAAGTGCCTAGAGAGGAAGATGCGAGTGCCAGGTGATAAAATTAATTAAAAGAAAAAGTATTTGGAAAATTAATCAAACTAAAGAAATATACTCTTATCAGGTTCGGCGAGATACAAGTTGAATCCTGACCAGTGCAGGCTGGGTTTGATCGAACCAGTTGAATCCTGACCAGTGCAGGCTGGGTTTGATCGAACCCCATAGTTCGCTCTGAGCATCCTGTAATCGGAGTCCATTGTGCCAAAATTTTCAGAAAAAAATAAAATGGACACATTCAGGAATAGAAACAGTTTCTAAAACTTGAACTTTCCAAAGTCATAATCAAACATAACCTACTCCTTGCTTGATCATAATGATAACCCTTTCAAATTTTCCAACTCCTTTCAGTATTACTACTTAAGCTAAGCTTACTATATAGCTCAAGTTCAAGTTTCCCACCCCCTCACAGTTCTTACAAAACTCATTCAATGGCTTCTAAACTCCAACTAGTCTCCTTCCTCTGTTTGCTCGGCCTTTTAACTCTTTGTTCGGCAAGAGAAGCTCCAGCTGAGAAAATCCCCAAGTCAATATCCAACGCTGGTTACATCGCGCTCATTAAGCGGAAAACACAAGAATTGAAGACATCATTCAATCTTGACACCCTTCTTCATGACCACTCTCCTGTTGTCTCTCCATCTGATGATGCTCCATTGTATGACTATGTGGTTGTGGACAACACCAACATCAACAACAATGTGGATGTTTCAAGTGATGAAGACAGTGTTTATGGTATTCCTGAGAAATATTTTGATATATTTTGTATTAGCCTCTTCATTCTTTTGGCATGGAGTATCCTCAATGCCTATGGGTATCATGTCCATAGGCGTTTTGGGAGTTTATTTACATCGTGTTTTCCTTCCCCTCTACAGTCTTCCCTTCTACAGTCTACACATCGTCCTACGGTTTGATTTTTAGGTATTTGGTTTGGAATTCAGATCAAAGTCGCAAAAGTTGTAAAATTGTTGAATAATGCTATTTCTTTTTCTTGTGAAGTTTAAAGCACAAAAACATGCCAAATAAGATTTTCATGTTGAACCTATGCATACTGGATATGCTAACATAATGCACAAGCAATATGTGGTGGACTGACTATAAACTGATTCTTCTAAAAACACTTTTACAACTTGAAGACTTGATACAAGTGATGCTGTTCTATGAGATTCACTTGTTTAGATCTATTATTCACCTTTGAACCTTAACTATGAAATTCACTTTTCATTTTCTTTTGATAATATTTATTCTTATTTGTTTCATTGATTTGAATGGGAAGCATTACGATAGTATAATCAAACAGGTGGCTTGATGCGGGATTGGGAACCATGGGACGAGATCTGGGTGGCGCGAGTTGGTAGGAAGTGATGAACCAGAAAGGAATACTATGAACATGCATATAGAAACCAATACAAGAATAACATCATAATTAGTATTCCTTTAATGACATTTAGAGCATTATTCTTTGAAAAATTATTTCATTTTCTTGCAGTTGCAAAATTCAGATTTCAAGTAATTTTACGTATTTTCACCTAATACCATAACTTTGTTGCAACTCTAAGAAAAATGTTTGTTTACTTGTTTCAAAAACCCTCCAAATTTATATTTTTATAGTTCTCAAATTTCTATAATTAATAGGAATTTTTATTTTCAGGAACCCAAGCATATGGTGAAGATATTTCGGAAGAACTCACTTGAGGCTATATTCACATATTTTGACAAATAATTGAAGTTCAAATTTGAGACTGTGGGTACCAAATATGGTATCCTCTCAGTATCAAAAGGCCATACTGGACCTGGGAACTGCACCAAGTAAACAAGCATGGCAGGTCCAAGGAGAGACGTCAATTTGTAGCTGGGCCTACGACATTTGGGCGTAGAGAAGAATGAAGCTCATTGGAGAAGCCCAAAGAGGAGATATGTAACATCTAGCTTACCGTTGTAAATATCTAGCTTATATAAGAAAATGAGAGATTGAATGTAGAAGAGGATGAAAAATGTAAACACATGAGAAATGATGAATACAGGGCTCAATTAGATTGAGCGTTATGGAGGAAACCATGTAAATCTTTTTGTGGTCTCCTGAGCTATATTGTATGATTTATGATTGTGAAAATACCCACTCCACAATACTTACAATATTTCAAATCCCATCATTTTGATGCACTTGTTTGCTGTTTGGTTGCTTTTAGTGAGAAAAATGATTCTATTTTTGGTTGCTAAATTTGGAGCTTTTCAAGAACAGTTAGGATTAGAGTTCATTATGAGAGGGCTGATCACCCAATGGGTTAAGCTCCTAAGAAATCAAAGAAGTGATTCGAAATAGAGAACATATTCAAACAAGTTGCAATAAAGTTGAAATCAATGGATCGAATTTGATAGATTAGAGCTGCCGAGATGTACAATGGAGGAAAGAAATTGGGCTTTTCGGTTGACAAGGGTGCTTGAGAAATTTGCCTTGGCCTATATAGAGTTGGTTTATATTCAATCATTACATATAAGATCCATTGAGATAAGGAGGAAACTCAGAGACTCATGGGCCGATGAAGACCTCGAACTATTTTGGTACCGCTGTGTTTGGCCAGTTTTGGGTACAGAGGTAAGATTTTAAGCTTGATCATACTTGAAGCTGAGCCGAGACTTCGAATGGTATCATCTCGACAATAGTGGGCTCAATCCGAGAACTCAACTCCATCTTATCATTTCAGAGACAGTGGGCTCAGCCCCCTCCCAAACACGAGAGCTCAACTCTTATCTTATCATCTAGAAAACTTTGGACTCAACCCTCTCCCAAATATGAGAGCTCCGCTCCGTCTTATCATCTCTATTGATATATGATTAGATATATTTGGGGAAAGTTGATTTCATTATCGTTCTTTTGTTTCAAGGAAAACAATTGTTGATTGCACGAAAGCTCACTCAAATGAGTGATTTTTCCTGCTTTGTTTGAACAGAAATTCTAGGGAGTGAGGGAAGGACCGAGGGTAGAGCTGAAAATCGAATCGACTTAGGTCGATTTTAAAATTTTCAAACTGAAATCGAACCGACCATTAACAAAATCGATCCGAAATCGAACCGATTCTAATTTATGCAAACCGTAACCAAACCGAACCGACTAAAATCGAACCAAAACCGAAATAAAACCTAACCGAACTGAATATTTTAAACATATTATATTATATATATATATAATATATATTATTTATTATATATATTCGGTCGGTTCGGTTTGGTCGGTTAAAATCACATAGAAACCGAAAATCGAACCAACCACTTCGGTTTTGAATTTTTTAAAATCGAAACCGATTCGAACCGAATTTAAACCGAACCAATCGGTTCGATTTTGATCGGTTCGGTCGGTTTAATCAATTTGATTAGTTTTTTGTTCAGCCCTAAGCGAGGGTAAGAGAGGGATGGGTGGTTGCCTCGAGATAAGTGAAACTGCCTCAAATTGTGCAACATCACTTATCTCGAAAGAGGCAGTTAACTTGACTTAGTTAAATTGATGTTTCAAGAGACTTAGTGAGATTTTCATAATTTTCTGGATCCATGATTAGGTATCATAAAAGTTTCTAAGATGCTAAGTAATTATCAAGCATGAATTTTCAAAACTTTGAAGTGAATATTGTTGGCAAAAAAGTCAGACAAGTTCTCGATTGTTAGTGCTCGAGAGTCAGTATTTCGCAGTTGTTCTTTGTAGTTTGAATAAGCTAAGTGGTGAGATATTCATTTTTATAGACTTTGACTTTGGCTTTTTTTTTTTTTTTTTTTGGTGGTAAGCATGGTTTTTATAGGATTTCAAAATCCATAAAGATGCCGCAAGCTGGGTTTTAAATCCATGACTTTGACTTTCTTAATAATGAAGTAAAGAATAAAACAGTTTAAACAAGTGGTAAAATAATCAGTACTGTTGACTTTGACTTTAACTTTTTTTATCGATAAAGAAAAGAAGAAATGAGGTTGAAAAAGCTTCCAACAATCCAACCTCCTCAATTTAGGTTCCCAAGTTGAATCACTTGAAAACCATATTTGAAATGTGAGGTTTTGTTGAAGTCACAGTGAGATCTATTTATTTGGGAAATTTGAAATTTGTTTCGTATGTTTGTCAAAATTTCATTTGTTTGATTTGGGTTCTTTCTATAAACCAATTTGTGAGAGAATATGTAATTTGTTAATTTGTAACCTCTCATTTGAAACAATCCCTCAATCTGATTTAGCCTCAATATGTAATATGATTTTGAAGCAATACACAACAATAATAATTGTTATTTGTTATTTGTCTGGTGGAGTAGGGGAGTTTGCCGATGTTTGTAATATGATTTGTTGAAACAATAATATTTGAAGCAATAATAATTGCTATTTTGAAGGTAGGATTTTTACTAATTAGGCTTTATTGTTCAATCCTTATTAATATGTTCTCAAGCTCAAATTGAGCCGCATCTCTGACATGTAATTCATTATTTCGGAATAGTGAGTTTTGCAGTTGTTAACGCCTATAACTTTCTCCAAATTTGGAGTTTTCAACATAAGATGGTATGTTGTTGCATGTACAATTGATAGTTCGACATAAATAAGTGCAGAATGAGTGCAATGTGGTTTATAAAAGTAGGTAGAGTGAATAGTGTAGGTGCCGCGGTAATGCAATCAAGAAAACTGTGATGAAACAATTGCAAGTTGTCATAGTAATGCAATCAAGAAAACTGTGATGAAACAACTGCAAGTTGTCACGGTTGTCAGGTTTTGATCTAGGGAAGTGAATATGATGCCATATCAATTAGAGTTAGTGTTGCCAACCTCATCACTATTAATCAATTTTTTCAAGTATTATGGTATCTCTGTTTATACTATGGTTGATGTTAAGATGTGACTTAGTTGCGGTAATTAGTTGTTTTAGCACAGATAATACATAAAGGATGAATGCTGAAAGGGTAACGGTCAAGTCATGTTTGGGAGGATTCGTTATATGTTCTTGGTAATACACAAACACTGAGCTTAAAACTGAGTCACAATGTCATTCTGCCAATTAGAGAGTTGTGTAAGATGAACTAATTAAAATATGTCGACATGAACAATCTTAAATTTGAATTTATTGATAAATTACAAAGTAAAATAACCATAGATGAACACACCCTCTACAATGAAACCAATACACAACAAATCTACCACCTCCTTACAAATACAGTAAAATCGATAGAATGACAAGTACCAAATGAAAGGTACACAATTACAGATATCCAATGCTCTTCTCAAACTAAAATCAACAGCTTATGCAACTTATGGGGTAGTGGTTGAATGGGGTATTATGGGGAGAGATGAGATGGGTAAGTCCTTAGTAAGGGTAGGGATGGTAGGAAGACCAGGGACTGCTGGTAGTGGTGGCAATTCAGGTTTTGGGAGAGGTAGTTCAGGCTTTGGCAGGGTTGGGATCATTGGTAGAGGAGGCAATTCAGGTTTTGGTAGAGATGATAGGTCGAGCTTTGGCTTAGATTCAACTTCAAGCTTTGGCAGAGCAGGTAGTGGTGGCAATTCAGGTTTGGGCAGAGATGACAAAGGTGGCAGTTCTGGCTTTGAAAATGATGGTAGTTGTGGTAGAGTTGGCAGTACTGTTGGTAGAGTAGGCAATCCAGGCTTCGGTAAAGTTAGGTTGAGCTTTGGAGTAACTAATGATTCAACCTTTGGTAGAGTGGGAAGTGGTGGTATTTCGGGTTTAGGTAAAGATGACAAAGGGGGTAGCTCTGCCTTTGGCAATGTAGGTAGAGATGGTAGTGAAGGTTTTGGCAGAGTTGGGAGCGTGGGTAGAGGAGGCAATTGGGGCTTGGGAAGAGATGATAGGTCGATCTTTGGCTTAGATGTTGCTTCAATCTTTGGTAGACCGGGTACTGGTGGCAAGTCGGGTTTGGGCAAAGGCGACAAAGGTGGTAGCTCTGGTTTTGGCAAAGCTGGTACCAGTGGCAAAGATGCCAAAGGTGGCAACTCTGGCTTTGGCAATGCATGTAGAGGTGGCAACTCCAGTTTGGGCAAAGGTACAGGGAGACTTGGTAGTGGAGGCAATTCAGGCATAGGAAGCCCTGGAACCTCTGGCAATGTCATCTCTAAGAGAATGCGGCCTGCATGAACAATCACATTGTCGCCGTTCATCAAGGAGGAGACGAGCAACAAAGGTAAGATAAAATGGAGATAAGCCATGTTGGATGACAACCAAGAGCTGAGGATGCCTTAGCGACGTAAGGGTGCAATTGTTCTTGCCAGACTGTGTACAATCTATTTGGTATTGCATGGTTTTATAGAAGAGTTATGCAAGGAACTAGTGACAGATAACAGTGTTTGCTATTGGTTGGCTGTACATGTGGGTGAGAAGCATGGGCGGACCTATTAAGGGGCGAGGGCTGGTGCCCCTCAACTTTTAAAATTTTTTTTTTTATATATACTTTAGTCTTAAAAAAAATTTGATTATGTAATGTAGAACACAATATAATAATTGTTTATACAAATGTTTGAACATG
This sequence comes from Berberis vulgaris, assembly GCA_963556465.1. NCBI lineage: Eukaryota > Viridiplantae > Streptophyta > Magnoliopsida > Ranunculales > Berberidaceae > Berberis > Berberis vulgaris. The sequence continues at coordinate 9,298,107 of OY747136.1, read as the reverse complement.
TCTTTGTTGGTGTAGTGGTTGGAGGTTTATCATTTTTATTTTATTTTCAATACAATTTTATTAGTAATTGCAAACATTAAAAAATATTTAGTTTAATAAAAATTTATTAACATTAAATAAATGAATTTTTTTTTCACAAGTATAAAACCTCCAACAAAAAATATTTAAAATTAATATCTAAAATAATAACTATAGAATTCAATGAAAATACATATCATTAGTCAACTCGTACAAAATTTGAGCCTCATATAAACTCACTTTTCTATGAAATTGTATTATGATCATATTAGGTTCACAAATTTCAATTTTTTTTTAGCTACACCTAGATACTTATCCTAATTATTTTGTGATATTAGTTATATATTCTAGTTATTATGCTCGTTTGCTTCTTGCTAAGATTATCGATAGTGATCTTATTTTGGCTTAAAATTGGACAACACTGAATCCAATTTGGTATATGCAATGTATTTTTTTATTAGTTACTAGCTCAGATAGAAAAATAATTTGGCTAAATCCTAGTTCGTCCGCCCTGGTGAGAAGCTGAAACAGATTGTGTGGTTGGTTGAACTTATCTATCTCATAACCCCAAATAACTCACATGCAAACAACTTAATCAAACTGACAAACCAAGACGATTTATGGTCTCTAGGATCCAAAACGATTCCAAACTAACTGTACAAGTTTGCGAAGTAAATGAGCATCTCTCCAAATCCATTTGGCGCAATTTCTTGGTGGAATTCGGTTTTAGTTTGATATTTGAAGGTTCCATTCTAAATTGGCTAAGTTGGTGGTCTAAAGCTAATCCTTCCCGTCGGGGGGAATGGTTATGGCGTAGGGTCCCTCACGTTCTCATGTGGTGTGTGTGGAAAGAAAGAAATAAAAGGGTTTTTGAAGGACTAAACAGATCAGAACACTCTATCTTTATCGAGATTAGAGAATTGTTGTGGAAAATGGGTACGGCATGTAATTTATTTACGGATTTGGGTTTTGACACTTTCATAGTTTCTTGGCATTCCTTGACATAGGAATGTTTCTTGTTGTAACTTGTTTCCCTTTCTTTCATTAATAAAAATCTTCTTGTTTGACCGAAAAAAAAAAAAAAAAAATGAGCATCTACAATATGCAACTTCAAAAGTTAAATTTGAGCTTTGAGGGCATGTTGGCTCAAACAGAAGATCTAAACTTTAAAGTGCATTCTATTTAAGTTATTGGCACAAACCATGCATAACTTCTCTCTTATTCATATAGCAGGAACTTTCAATCTAGATGCAATTTGTGCAAATATATGGCTACATTATATAATTATATAATTATTCCAAAATAGAAGGGGGTTGATCATGAGTACTAATGGAAAGATCTGCATGGAATTGAATGAATAGAAATATTCTCTAAAGAGAAGCTTGAAGAACTTGGAACTCACCAAACATGTTAGATGTTACGCTTCTACGTTGCCTAGACACAAAAATTGATATTTTCCATGAAACATGCACAGCCAAAATTAAATAATTATTCCAGAATAGAAGGGAGGTTGATGATTACTAATGGAAAGATCTGCATGGAATTGAATGAATAAAAATTCTCTAAAGAGAGAGAACTTGGTGAAGCTTGATAGAACTTGCCTAGACACAAAAATTGATATTTTCCATAAGACAAGCATAACTAAAATTAAATAATTATTCCAAAATAGAAAGGGGGTTGATGAGTACTTATGGAAACACTGCCAACTTTGTTCTGCTTATATATGAGAAGGTTTTTCTTCTTTGTTTATACAGCTTTGTCAAGGCAAACTTCTTCTCTCTTTCTCCTCCTCCTCCTTCGTATATACGTATTCGGATATGTACGTTCAGGTACAGTACTAAGCAGCAACATGGGCACTGGTGGGGTGCGATTGTATGTATGGTTCTTGTCATTGTTGCTGGTTGCAGAATTCTCTGTGGGAATTGGAGTGACGTTAGACATACAACACGACTATGTATTATTATTCTTCCCTCTCTCAATCTTGCATATATTATGCATTACAATATATATTAGTATTCAAGGAGATAATTTAAAATATGTAAACAAATAACATTATATCTTTCTAATCGTCTTATGCAATTTTTTTTAAAATTTATTTCCTTGACTATTGCTTATATATAATTGAACTCTTGTTAATATATATTTGAAGGTCACGATGGATAATGGCATAGTACAAGTCACATTGTCAAATCCCCAGGGAATGGTCACCGGCATCAAATACAATGGGATGGATAACTTGCTTGCAACAACACTGGGTGAACCCAATAGAGGGTAAGTGATAATATTTCTATCAAGTTTTTTTGAGATTAAATAAAATTTGGAGATCCCTGAGATTTTAGAGGTCAGCTATATATGTTCCTCTTTACTCTAAAGTCGATGCCTGATAATCATGCAGAACAACAATTTAAACAAATTAATGAAGACAATATTATACTCCGCTGCTCCATATAAATTGGTAGAAGGATTAAACTACTACAGTTCCATTATAGTGTTGTATCACTGTTTGCTATAACCCGTTTCCTTGATTGTATTATCATATTGTTGCATGTCCTTGAATAATTTTTGAAAGCAAATTTGTTGGCTCCAAAGTTATTACTGCATGGACTATAGCTCAATCATCTACTAAGTGATGAGAGTTTGGTTTTAACTTAGAATTGTTTGATTATAGGTATTGGGATCTTGTTTGGAATGATCCAGATGGAGTTAAGGGCAAGCTAGAAGTGTAAGCTTCATTCCTCACTATTAATTCCACCAAATCACATATACTGATTTTCAATCAAAAAAAAAAAAAGGACCAACTGATGGATGCTCTTTTGACATATTAATGTTGGAATGTGCAGGATACATTGCAAAGAGTTTAAGGTTATACTACAAAATGAGGATCAGGTGGAGGTTTCCTTTACAAGACCATGGAATCATTTTCTTAAAGGTGCTTTAGTTCCCCTAAGTATAGATAAAAGGTATTATTATTTTTTATTTGATTTGATTTTTTATTAATTTTTTTTCTTTTTTATTAGTTAATAAAATAATAAATTGGTTTTTCAGGTTTATAATGTTGAAAGATTCAACTGGCTTCTACACATACTCCATTGTTGAACACTTGAAAGGATGGCCATCCTTCAGCCTTGTCGAAGTTAGGGTTGCCTTCAAGCTTGGATTACAGTAAGAAATAAAAAACAATTGAGCCCATTTAAAATATTAAGATTTTTTGCACAAGATTGGTATGTTATATGACATGCTTATCGTGATATTTGCAATGCAAGGTTTGATTACATGGCAGTGGATAATGATCGTCAGGGGAAAATGCCATCAGCAGATGATCGTAGTCGAGGCAAAGTGTTAGCATTTAAAGAGGCCGTTGAACTCATTAATCCAATTGACTATGAGAAGGTACTCTACATGTTAGGATGTGATTGACATTCTAATTAGAGTGTTGATTGGATATGAGAGTGTAAATTATAATAAAATTTATTATTATTACATGCAGGTTGATGATAAGTACCAGTGGTCTGCGAGAAATGATGAAAATAAGGTGCATGGATGGGTGGGTAATAACCGCGATGGGTCTCTAGTTGGCTTTTGGCAAATCACACCAAGCTTTGAGTTTAGGTTGGGTGGTCCATTCAAGCAGGAACTTACGTCTCATGTTGGTCCAACTTCTCTTACAGTAAGAACTCTGCCATTTTATATTCTTCGCGCAAATTACAATATTTTTGTTTGTTGTGTAAATCTAATGGGATGAATGTGATTTACGCTTGATTGATTGTAAAGTTTAGTACATGATGATTTTCCAATCCTAAAATTTTCTCACATAAAAACACTCTTGTCAGTCTGGCGAAATCCAAATACTAATCAAATATGTTTTGCTACATTCAGAATTTTCTCACTGCTCATTACATGGGTAACGATTTGATACCTACATTCACAAATGGAGAATACTGGAAGAAAGTTTTGGGACCAGTTTTTATATACCTCAATTCAGGACCTTCTGGAACAAACAAACGCACACTTTGGGAAGACGCATATGATAAGGTTTTACTATATCCCAATTTATTTGTTATTTCAATAATATTGTATAAATTGGAAATTTTCAAGTCTTGAAGACAATACTAACAATTTTCATTTATTTAGATGAATGAGCAAACTCGTATTTGGCCTTATAGCTTTCCAGTTTCAGAAGATTTTCCTAAATCTAATCAAAGGGGTTCCGCTCATGGTAGATTACTCATTCAAGATTGGTATATCTCTACCTCTATTTATATGCATTATCTTTTGTAATTTGCATTGCATTGAGGATTTCAAGATTGTTTACACATCCCTTAATCATTTATGGCTAACTACCATGATCTTAAATCCTGACCCTTCAGGATCACCACAAAGAACTCGAACGAAAGTTTATCACTTGACTAATATTTGTTTCATTTCAGGTATGTCAACAAAAAACTTATACCAGCCGCATCTGCCTATGTTGGTTTAGCTTTACCCGGAGAGATTGGATCTTGGCAAACAGAAGGAAAGGTTGCATATTATAATTATCCTAGAATTTGTACCTTTTTTTTTATCATGTATATTCCATAAAATATCACATATTGCAGCATTTATCTTATTGTTGTTTGTTCTTAGGGTTACCAATTTTGGACGAGAGCTGGTCCTGATGGCATTTTTTCTATCAACAACGTTCGAGCTGGAAAATATAATCTTTATGCAACAGTCCCTGGTTTTATCGGAGATTACATGTCAAATACATCAATATTAATCATGCCAGGTATTTACGTTATATATAACAAACCTTTCTATATAACTGAAGGTATTTAGGAACCCTACATTTACAATGCATTTTTTAAACAGGACAAAATATTGAATTGGGTGATTTGCAATACAATCCACCAAGAAGTGGTCCTACGTTTTGGGAGATTGGCTATCCGGACCGTACGGCTGCAGAATTCTTCATCCCAGACCCTAATCGCAACTATTTTAATCCACGTTTAGCCAACCAAAGGTTACTTTCTCCCCTTAATAGTCAATCTAGTTTTCTTCTTCCCTTGGAGTTTTGACAATAAAATGCATAAATTGTTGTGAAACTTTGAATAGGTTTAGGCAATATGGATTGTGGGAGCAATATAGCGTTTTCTATCCAGATAATGATCTTGATTTTACTGTCGATAAAAGTGACTATAGAAAGGATTGGTTCTTTGCTCAAGTGACACGGTGAGGACTTAAAACTCATTTAAATATATATATTTTTTTTATTCTAAGCTATAGATCTTGTTTTCATGCAAATTCCATCATTAATTATTTTTACCATGCAGAAAGATAAATGAAAGACATGCACCAACCACATGGCGAATTAGATTCAATCTCGACAATGTGCAACAAAATGGATTATATACACTGAGAGTTGCACTTGCATCTACTACATATGCAAAACTACAGGCATGATGGTGCTCGACAATATATATTAAAAACTCTTTAGCCCAACTATCCTAAATTTTAAGTAAGAATATTCTTCTGTAATCAACTTCTGTGGTGTCGAAGCTCTCAATCAAATGATTTTATTTTTTTATGTAGGTTCGATTCAATGACTTGCAAGCACAACCTCCTCACTTCACAACTGGAACATCAATAGGGAGAGATAATGCAATAGCAAGGCATGGAATTCATGGGAAATACACTTTGCTGAATATTAATGTGCAGAATGCTTGGCTAGTCAAAGGAGAAAACGTGATTTTTTTGACACAAGATACCAGTTATGAAGCTTTTGATGAAGCAATGTATGATTATATTCGTTTCGAAGGTCCTTCCAATAATATAGCTGATATCGCTAGGCAGGGGACTATGATCTCTAGTACTGGTTATGTTAGGAAAACTCATCACCCAAATGTTCTTCTTTGTGGTGTAATTTTCATAGTTTACAGGTTCTACGCAATGTAAATCATAAACCAATAGTTCACAAATTATCTCTATTCTTTATTTTGATTTTTTGTTGTTGGTTAATATCATAAAGTTTTCGAAGTGATTCAACTCTTCATTATTTTTACATGCTTTATTTTCTTCTCAACAAGTTGGATGACAATAACAGATGAAGGTGGCTTTATAAATTTAAGGGTGCAATTGTTCTTCAGTATTCAATAGATAGAAAATGAGGGAATAGTACCCTTAAAAATTTCTCTTTCTTGTTTAATCCAAAAAAATTAATTTATTATTTAGTCCCTTTTTTTAAAACCCTTGTAGGTGACTTCTTTCCTTTTCTCATCTAGTCTTCAACAACAACCTTTCTTCTTTCCGATATTGCCACCACTACTCCAAACCCTAGATTTTACATTTTTCTTGATACAGCCACCAACCCTAACCTTTTCTGAAGTTAGGCCTGTGTGAGTGAGCAATCACCATCTTCAGTCCTCATACCCTAGCTTTATAAATATGTCTATGGATTGCACGTGAACATATACTAAATCGACAATAAATTTTTTTGATCTTTTTTTTAGTATTAAAGTTTCATAGAGGTACCATCAAGGCATTGCCTCTTCAAAAAATTGTTTGTTTTAAGCAAGTGAAAATTACTTGGAGCGTTTCCAAGTCTTTCTCATCATTCTCGTATATTTTAAACTTTTTTATGGTTCTAATAACTTGCTCAAAAGATTATTGCCGTCAAAGTCCAAAATATAGAGGGCTTATATTGGATTTTCATTATTTTTGCACGATCAATATTTCGCCACTAGGAACTTTGTGTGGTTTAAGGCATCTTGAATCGTTTATTTCTTAGACAACTGACTTTTTCCAAAAGACATTTACAATATTCCACATATGCACATTTTTTTTAATGGATGGGAGATCTATGTCGAGATAAAAGTGTAGAGAATGATACTATAATTTTTTGGACTGAAGACATAAGATCCATCAAGTCACAAATAATGAGAGGAATAAACGATATCTCCAACATTGAAAAAAATCATATCCTATTATGTTTATCAAGTAATTAACCAAAAAACCTCTGATTTCATGATGTCAACTTAAGCCAAAAGAGTAGATTGTAATTAGGTTTTTTTTTCTGAGTTTGACATTCATTAGTTTATAACTATTAGAGTTTAGCCTTTGTTTTGAAAATTAATTGAGTCTAACACTCGTTTTGTATGGAACCGTTAAGTCCACATCCTTAACCGGTGAAGACTAAATTTTGGACGATTTTACCCATACCTTGGTTTTTTTTAATTGAGTTTAATTTTTTGAACACTTAAACCCAAAATTGCCCAGACCCCCTCCTTTCTTGTTTGTTCTTTCTCCTTCTCCTTGCAGCTCGTCTCTCTGCCATATTATTGAGAGATAATCGTATTGCTCGGGATACAGTTTATGCTTCATAACTTAATGAAATGAATACATCGGCTCATAAAATTGTCAAAATCCTCACCAAAAAGAAGGCATATACACATTTTCTAATTGGAATATTGCTAAATTAATTGATAAACCATCATTCTAAACCATCAATGAATGATTTTCCCATGCATAATTTTCTTTTTCCTTTCTCAACTTTTAATTGGTTGTCTTCTTCATCATTTTCTTCCATTTTACATTTTTTTCAAGTCAATATGAATTCATCCAAATTAAGCCCTTGCAAAATTGAATAACTAAAAGGAACAAAGTGAAAAATGAAGTAGAAATATCCAACTAGTATAAAAATTGGACAAAGTAAATAACCATACAAATGAAATACAAATCCCTCAAAGGTGACTGAAACACACATACACCACCACAACCCAAAAGAGCTGTACTACAAACCATAACAAACACAACACCATTGGTTCCAATACCAATGTCCAGACTTACTAAACCTATAAACCATGCATCACTACTATCAAAGGGAATTCATGTATATATGGAAGTTCAAGGGGTGGTTGGGACGTGTATTTCAGGCTTTGGAATGGTAGGGATCGTTGGTAGTTCTGGCACCTTTGGCAACTTTGGTTTTGGCACTTCAGGTATCTTTGGAACTTCTGGCTTTGGCACTTCAGGAATCTTTGGAACTTCTGGCAACTTTGGGAGTTCAGGCTTTGGCACTTCAGGAATCTTTGGAACTTCGTGCAACTTTGGGAGTTCAGGCTTTGGCACTTCAGGAATCTTTGGAACTTCTGGCAACTTTGGGAATTCGGGCTTTGACACTTCAGGCATCTTTGGAACTTCTGGCTTTGGCACTTCAGGAATCTTTGGAACTTCTGGCAACTTTGGGAGTTCAGGCTTTGGCACTTCAGGCATCTTTGGAACTTCTGGCTTTGGCACTTCAGGAATCTTTGGAACTTCGTGCAACTTTGGGAGTTCAGGCTTTGGCACTTCAGGAATCTTTGGAACTTCTGGCAACTTTGGGAATTCGGGCTTTGACACTTCAGGCATCTTTGGAACTTCTGGCTTTGGCACTTCAGGAATCTTTGGAACTTCTGGCAACTTTGGGAGTTCAGGCTTTGGCACTTCAGGCATCTTTGGAACTTCTGGCTTTGGCACTTCAGGAATCTTTGGAACTTCTGGCTTTTTTGGGAGTTCGGGCTTAGGCACTTCAGGAATCTTTGGAACTTCTGGCTTCTTTGGGAGTTCGGGCTTAGGCACTTCAGGCATTTTTGGAACTTCTGGCTTTGGCACTTCAGGCAACTTTGGAACTTCAGGCAACTTTGGGAGTTCAGGCTTGGGCACAGATGGAATCTCTGGCTTTGGCAATGTAGGGATTTGAGGTAGAGGTGGTAATTCTGGTTTTGGAAAAGTCGGGAAAGTTGGAAATGGAGGAAGTGTCACCTTGGGAATTTCCGGGATCAATGGTGTATCTAAAAGGCGGCGAGTTGCATGAACGAAACCATCTCCATTCATGGACAAAGCAATGAGTAAAATCAATGATAGGTAGCGAAGAGAAGCCATGGCTTGATGCGAATAAGAGCTCAAATTGGTATAGATGTTTATGATAGAATGTGTTATGGATTGTGTTGAGTTTGCATAGAATTTATAGGAGTTGTGCAAAGATGTGGCGTATGGCAAAGATTGTTATTGGTGTAGGTTGGTATAAGGGTTGAGACATTTTGTTGTAGTTAGTTGAACTTCTCTATCTATAGTTTCAACTAATAGCTTACATGCAAGGTTGGATTACATAAATTATTTGATTAGTGAACTAAGCAATGAAGACTTAGTTGCTCTATGTGGTATTTTCCATGTTTGACATTTTCTGAGGGTTGTTGATCTATCAAGTTATATTCTATTTTGGGAGAAAATATGTTGCTTAATTATTCATGTTAACTTAGAGGTTGACTGTACATGACAAAGGTTAAATTTCAGTGCACGAGAATAATCTTAAAATCAAATTGTGTGAAGGTGCAATTTTTACTTAATTTAACTAGACTAATACGGGTAAACTCACGGTCATGAATATTATTTCATGAAAATAAACCAAAGGCTTTGGAAGGAAAAATGCATATATAGTCTTTTTTTTCTCGAGTGTCACCCCTCTTGAAGAAACTTAATCTTTTCATAGTTCTTCGAAATTTTTTAGTTGTTGGGTTATATCTACTATTATAAAGAGGCTAGGCCTCATGAATCTTGAAGACGTAAATACCTCACGGTCAAAATAATATTTTAGCAAAGCCATTTAAGTCATATTCTTAGCTGAGCCACTTAAATGAAAAAAGCTTATTGGCTCAATTAATTTGCAATTTATCATTTTGTTGGTATTCTAAGTTATATATCATTTCTAATTCATTTTAAAAGTAAAGAAAAAACTCCAGAAATAAAAGAAACTTTATATTTTTAGATTAGAAATAATTGATAATAAATTTTTTGTTTGTTATTTTAATTTAACCTAATTATTTTCCATTCAATTATGCATATGCACTTGTGCGTGCCTTCGATGACTATGACTAGCACAAAAAATAATGTGAATGATTGGTTTATGTTATTGGGCTTAATGATTAGAAAAACACTTTAGGCCCAACTTCTGAGAACAGCAAACCCGATATAAAAGACGATGGGGGCTCAACAACAATTGGACTGGACTTTTATCCAGACCCAATTGTTAAACTCACCCAGCAACTTATTTCCAAACTCGTCTTTTTCTCCTACTCTCCTCACTCGATGAAATCATGTTCAATATTGATAATACAGATTAATTTCCAATCCTAAAATTTAGTTCAAACGCTGATCATTAAAGCCCAAGTTAACTACAAAACAGACTGGACCAAGGCCCAAGAATGTTGCAAACTTCATTTGTCTGGCCCAATAACAATCCATTTAGCCATGATGCCACTTGCTAGTATTCCAATGAAGCTGAAGTGATTACAAGACATATTCTAATTGGATCCAAAATTTAAGAGACCTTGGACATGCAATTAAATGGAAATTAAGCCTTCATTGATTTATGGGTAATTGATGATGGTCCCTTGTACTCTTTTTTTTTTTTTTTTTTGTTGAAGCATAGCGCATATATATTAATCATAATAAGTGTCCTACAGAAGTAGTCAGCTCGTGAGCTTCAAAGTTTAGCTCGTGAGGGATATAATTACATAACCAGTCTTTACTAATAGAAAGTAAATTACTAATACTGCCAGTGTTCTAAAAATCGTTAGGCGCTGAGCGGGCGGCGAGCAGGTGCCTAGCGCCTAGGCGGCGCCTAGTTGGTCTTAGGTTTTGTATTATAACTTTAATAATTTACAAAAGTTAAGCATAATACCTTATCAATTACATCCAATTTAATGCCAATATACATATGCATAATTTAAAAACATGAAAAATTAACAATCATGAACAAAATTTATTAAAACTCAAATGACTGAAGTTGGTCATGATGGGTACTTTATATAAATTTGAATTTGTGTACTCTTTTATTTTTCTTCAAATTGCATGAATAACCTCAGTTATGTTTAATAAAATCTACATTAGTAAAATTGGTACCGGTAGATCCTTTGAGAATTCCATTAAGTAATCATCATTTGCTACATTTAGACATATACTGAGTAAAAAATAATTAAATAGTTTATTTCTAAAAAATAGGAAAGAAAAATAAAATAAGAACACAATCAGCCTTATTAAAAAATAAAAATAAATAAATAAAATAAAAAAATTAAATAAATAAAAATCGCCCAAACCGCCTAGACCCCACCCAGAACCGCCCAGACTGCCCGCCCAGCCATTAATCTGGGCGGTATTCCACCTTCTAGCTCCTAGGCCGATTTTTAGAACACTGAATACTGCTGATAAGCGGCCTCCACATCCAAGAGGCGTCGTTTTGATCATCCTGTTGTGTTTTGCTGAGTGTTGTCACCAGCGATCCCGGGTCTCCAAGTAGAATACATGTCGGCCATTGTTTCGATTGCACAAGTAGAAGTGTTGTCTCATCTGCCCAACATTCTGCCATCATGCAGTCGAAAACTTTCCCTGGAATTGGGGAAGCCACTCTGGCCAGGATTCTGCCACCATCGTCCACCGCCAAAATACCTATAGTTCCTCTCTGGGAAGAAGAAAAAAAAACACCGTAAGTGATCACAATCATTCCACTGACAAATGAGGGGGCTAGGGAAAGTATGTTGATTTTGTGATTTCTAGCCGCCTGAAGTTGTTGGTGAATGATGTGAAGTCTAAAAAACTGTGTTGTTGAGATGTGGGGTGTTTGGTGGGTTGAATTGGTTTGAGGCATGTTATTGTTGCTATCATGGTTGGGATTGGTGGTAGTGATGGCAGTTTCGAAAATCTGGTGGTAGGAGAGAATATTCAGATTGTGTTGATCATGACGTGGTACTGTGAACCATTATTTTGCCCGGTAGGCCCAGGTGGCGTTAAGGGAGATGAAGAATTGTTCGGGCTTGAATTTAATCTTACGGAAGATGACATTGTTACGGACATTCCAAATTGTCTCGATGATTGCTGTAAATTGGGATAACATCTCTTCAGTCATCAACACATGAGCTTTTGTCGTGTCCCACATAAACATGAAGGCATCTGTGATCGTGACATTGGTGGGGGTCAGTGTCATTGACCAATCGATGGGAAGAAGAGATATTTGCCATAGTCTTAAAATGACAGGGTATCGGAAGAAAAGATGTAGGGCATTTTCCCGATGTTTGAGAAAGAAAATACAGCAGTTGTCCATTGGGACATGAATGCGTTGAAGATTTGACATGGTCGGGAGTAAGTCTTGAGCTAATCTCCAGAGGGGGATCACTTCAATTGTTGGGGCTTTGATCCACCAAAGCTCCCGAAACATTTTGGGGGAAAGGAAAGGTGGTCGAGGGGATGATGTTGAGGTTTGTTGCGCTAGAGTTTGAAAAACCTTTGTAGCGTTCTTGATCGAAAAACGTCATCTCTTTTCTCCTATCCAGATAAGAGTGTCTAGTTCGATTGTGGATCTGACTGTGACATCCATAATATCCTTAGCTACTGGGAGCAAGAAGATGGAAATGATAAGATCTTAGTTTCATTGAGGACATTGGTGGAAATCATAGTACCAGAGGTCGAGTATAATAGCCGGGTGTTCTAATGGCGTATCAGAATTTGGGCTAGCAATGAGATCGCATTCTCCCAGGTAGAGTCCTAGTTTGACCTAGCAATCATGCCACAGAGTCCTATTTGACCCAGATGATCTTTCATGAGTCGAATGAGAGTGATATTTCCTTTCCATGCAAAAAGGCATTGGTGGGAGAGCAGGAAATTTGGAAAAAGACTCTTGTTGTGCCAGTAAATGGACTTGAGTTGAAGGGAATGTATGTTCAGTGGGTAGGCCAACGCATGCTAGATGTTCTTAGCCATGAGTGCTAAGTTTCTGGTTCTAGAACTTGGGATGTTAACCATGGAGCGGGTAATAGAGATGCAGTCCCAAGAGCAAAGGTGTTTGGCCTTACCAACCTCAGTCTCATTTTACCAAAAGTTTCTGGCGATGTTATCAAGTTTGGTGGTGATGGACCAAGGTAGAAGGAAGGTCTGCATAGTATATACAAGGATAGAATTGAGAACCGCCTTGATCATAACAATTATCCTTGCTAGAGATAAAATCTTAGTTTTCCAAAATGAAAGTTTGGTTTCAATTTTATCAATCAAGAATTGGAAATCATTTGATTTTTTCTTGGATAAGAACAGCGGTGAGCCGAGATATTTGTTTTGAGTGTTAAACCTCTTTGACCCAAGGATTATGATGATCATCTTAGCATGTTTGGGATATACATTAGAGCTGTAAAACACCGATGATTTGTCATAGTTGACTATTTGCCCGAAAGCCGTACAGTAGGAGGTGAGAATTTATTTAACATTATGGGTTTCGGATAGCGATGGTCTGCAGAAAAGAAGGAGATCGTCCGCGTAAAGAAGATGGTTCAGCGAAGAAGATCTATGGTGAATACTGGTGCCTTTAATCTGCCGATTACTTTCAGGTTGAGCCAGAGTTCTGGATAAGGCTTCTGCCACCAAAATGAAGAGGTACGGTGAGAATGGATCACCTTGGCGAAGTCCTCGAGAAGGATGGAACTTTCGAAGGGGGTTGCCATTAAGTAGAACACTGAGGGAGGTAGTCGAGATGCATTGAAATATCATTTGTATCCAGCCAACAGAGAAACCCATAAGAGACATAATTTGTAAAAGGAAAGACCATTCTACTCGGTCGTAGGCCTTAGCCATATCGATATTGATAGTCATCCATCCTTGTTTTTTCTTTTTACATTTTTTTATCTGATAAAAGGTTTCATGAGCCAGTGCTACATTGTTAGTGATTGATCTACCTTTCAAGAAAGTGCCTTGGTTTGGTGAGATTATGTCATCAAGAAGGGGTTTGAATCTATTCGCAAGAATCTTGGAGATGGCTTTGTAAATCACATTATAGAGACCGATTGGTCGAAATTTATCCAGAGTGGTAGGATTAGAGCATTTAGGGATAAGAGCAATGAACGCTTCATTGAGCTTTGGATTCAAAGAATGAGTCCTGAAAAAGTCAGTGACAACTACCACATCCGGGCTGACCGTATCCCAGTATTGTTGAAAAAAAAAGCGTGGAAGCCATCTGGGGCAGGAGCTTTGTAACTGCCCATGGAGAAAATAGTGTTTTTTATCTCTTCTTTAGAAGGGATACTGAGAAGGTCAGCATTAACTTGATAAAAAAATGATTGGAGTGAAAAGCCAGGCGATATCAGGGCTCGAAGTTGGATTGGAAGTTTTGAAAATGTTTTCAAAATACTCATTTACAGTGGCTACGATGGAGGAGAAATTCGACTACCAGTTGTTATTTGTGTCGCGAAGTCGAAGGATGAGGTTGCGCTTTTGTCAGAGCATTGCTGATAGGTGGAAAATTTTGGTATTTCAATTCCCGTCCTTGAGCTCGGATTCTCCCTACTTGTTATTCACAAAAAGTTCCTTATGGAGGTACAACTCCGAGAGCCTATCTTCCAATATTGCAATAGCTGTGGCATTCTCTTTGGAGATAGGAGCATTTTGAGATTTGTCTAAGGCCATCATGGTTTATTTGACGTTCTTGCAGATGTTTCAAAAATCACTTTTATTCCATCGAGTCAGGTTGTGACTAAGTTTCTTGAGTTTAATGTAAAAGTTGTGACTAGGTACTATGTGTTGACGTGGAGACCAGGAAGAGATGACAAGTTGTTTGCAACGTAGGTCGCTCGTCTACATGTGGAAAAAACGGAAAGGCTTAGGACCGGATTCGAAATTTGAAGCCAAATTTAAGGTAAGAGCGTGGTGATCCGAAGTGGAGGTGTGGATTGTACAGGCAACGGAGGATGGGAAGAGATTTAACCAATCAGTGGAATAAAGGATTCGGTCCAGTTTTGCTTTTATCCCATTTTGATCATTTCTCTTGTTATTTCATGTAAACTTGGAGCCATTCAATGGAAAGTCAATCAGATGATAAGAATCAATAAAAGAGGTAAGATGTCGGAACTGAGCGCGAGTCATGCGGCGGCCGCCTAACTTGTCATCCAGATGAAGCATTGCATTGAGATCGCCCATAATAATGGAAGGGCCAGTTTGAGAGCTATAGAGTTGTGACAAATTGTCCCAGAAAGGGGCACGCAAGGACGGGTTTGGTTCCTCGTAAACAAAGATAATATTCCATGGAGTGTTTGAAAAGTAATTTGTAATAGTGCAGGAAATATAATATTTCATAGAGAAATAACTAAGAGATGAATACCTTTTTTCTAGAATAACGCAAGACCTCCCGAAAAATCGTTTGTTGGAATTGTTGCTCCATGTCTGAAGCCGAGTCTCCAATGCAGATGATCTATTTTGGTTGTCGTTGCTTTTGTTTCTGAAAGGAAAATGATCTCTGATTTGGATTTTAGGGAGAGGGCCTTGAGATTCTACAATGTGCCGGGGGACCCTATACCCCTAGCGTTCCAGCAGAGTATCATAACCACGGTGGCGACCCTTTCCTTGCGGTCGCTAGTTCATGTTCATGTTCATGTTCATGTTCATGTTCATGTTCATGTTCACTTGGAGCATTTGAAGAGTGGTCTAAAAGTTCATTTGGTAACTGTTTGCCTTTTGAAAAGAGGTGTGGATCATTCCGAATGCAAAGTAGATCATGCTCATACTGTGGAGAGTGGTTTGGAGATGTGGAACCATTATCAGATTGGCAGTTCGAGTGCGTGTCTCTGATGAAAAAACCTTGTTGTTTCCTGTACCCACCTATCTTAGTTCTCCTTTCATGATCCATTTCCATTTTTCTCTTTCCCCGTCTAGTTTTCTTAGATTGCATGGCCATACATCAGGCTTGTTTGTTGCTCCGTATTAGCTTCATTACAACCTTTGTCAGGAGGAGACAAAGTGAGATGAGTGTCTAGGTTCCCCATCGACTTAATGGTGTCACCATATTTGATCTGTTGATTTTCAGGAGCCTGAAGCTCAGCTTATGTATGGTCGGGGTGTCCACTAGAGCCTTCCCCTTACCAAGGTCCACTGAAGTGGGTGGGTTACTGTGTGGCTGTTGGTATACGCCGGCCAAGGGAGGAGGTGAAAGAAGATTCTCTTTAGGAATCAGAGTTTGCTCCGGAACATGTTTCCGACGATGAAGAGAATGAACATCGTTAGTAAAATTCTCTAGAATAGTGGGGATTGTAGCAGACGAGGTGTCAGTCTGACCCTGAGGAACATCCTCTGTACTGAGTTTGTTAGAGGCAAGAGCAATCTCACTTTGTACTTTAGCATTGCGCATGACTGAGGTAAGAATATTGAGATGACCAGACTCGTTCGTGATAGGTTGTACATGTTGTTCGAGTGAAGAAAATAAATTGTTGTTAGCAATGTTTGTGGATTGGTGAACGGGCTGAAGTACTGTATTAGCATATGGGTTGGTCCCATTCTCTGCTAAGAGGAGAGAGGAAGAAGAAGAGGTGGGGTCGAGAGGTTGTTGTGTTGGTTTGTGGCCGACAATGGAGCTTTGGGAAGCAACAGGTGTAAAGGGAAGTTGGTGTTGTGCGGGTGTGGCATTGTGTTCCAAGTCGTGAAGTGAATGAAGAGGGGGATGTTGTTCTCCACGTGGAGGGGAGGAGTGATGATATGAAGATAAGTGGTTGGGAATGAAATTGAAGTGGGACGATGATTGTTGTTGGAAGATCATTGAAGAATAGGGAATTAATGCATATGTAGTTTTAGTAGGATGTGGTTGGGGGCAAGTTGTTGTTGAATTGAAAGCAAAAGATTGATGTTGATGGGTTGTTGGTGAAGTAATTGTGGGCATGGGGTTGGCTCGATTGGGTGGACTCAGTGAGTTACCTTGCTGAGTTAAGGGAGTTGAAGTAAGAGTGCTCAGTTGATCAACCGTGCTAATCCTGGAACAAATGTTGAAAAGAAGTGCTCAGTTGATCAACCTAGCTTGTTGCATTGAGAGTATTCCGGAAGAGATTTACCAACTGCATATACTTGATGCATTCTTTGCTAGCTGTGTGACCAATAAGACCGCAACAGAAGCAAAAGTTGGGCATGTCTTCAAAACAAAATTTGAGATAATATGTTCGACCCGATTGATTCCCAAAGTCCGCTTGTAAGTTGCTTGATAAAGGATTATGAATATCAAACCAGACTTTAAACCTTATGTAAGGAATAGATAAATCATGCAAGGACTGTAGATCAACCTCCTTAAAGGTGCCAAAACTATCAGCGAGAAGCTTTATATCCTGCATGGAGATTTTTTTAATGGGAAACTCGTGAAACCTAACCCAGATGGGTATCATCGAGAAATCAATGTTATGGTAGTTTGCTTGCAAACATTTCACCACTATAAGCTTGCCATGGGAAGACCATGTTCCCGAGTTTAGCACCTTGAAGATATCTCCAGCATTCGTAAATTGGATAAGATAAAAAGAGCTATTGATTTCATGATGTCTCGCTAGTTTTTTAGCGTGGAAATCATGCAGGGTATCCCATTGGATGGCGACTTTGTGTGCAAAGAGATCGTTCATCGGTCCTTGGTTTGTAAAGAACTTAGCTACCGCACGAAGGTCACGGCTGTCCATATCGTCCTTGTAACAAGGAGAAAAATAGGGGACAAAGAAAGTGAGTTGTTCAACCAATTGTTTTTGGAGAAGTTCAATCAAGGTTTCTTGTGGGTTTTGAGAGGATGAGGCTTGGAGAGATGGATCAGTGGAGGTGTTTGCTAAATTTTGCATGTTGGAGGAGAAAAAAGAGATAGAGGTTCATATAGAGAGTGAGCGAAGTGGGTGTGAGGTGGTGTTTGAGTGTGAGTTGTAATGTGTTCAAGTAAGTGGGAGTGTTGTATTAATGGGGATGAGGGAAAGGGGTAAGTCTGTTTGTAGTTAGGGTATTATAGTAATGGGGAAGTGTCTGGTTAGATTGTAGTGATAGTTGGGATTGAGTGGAATGGATGTTATGAAAATTTTGGAGAGGGCGAAAGATCAACTGACGTAGGGATGGCAACGGGGCGGATTTGAGCAAACCCATCCCATCCCCGCCCCGCACATCCGTTTATCATTTTTTTTAAACCATCTCCGCCCCGGACGGATAGGCGGATATCTGCCCCGCCTCATTTAACACGAAAAAAAAGATCTGAGATCTGAGAAAGAAGAAAAATGGAACCCCCAATCTCTTCTCCCCATTCTCTGAGAAGAAGCAGGAAGTGAGGAAGAAAAAGAAAAAACAGATCTGAACCCCTCAATCTCTCTTCTTCTTCTCCCTAAACCACCGAACCCAACTTTGAACTGAACCCCCAACCTCCAACACTACCATGGATGTTTGAGAGAGATGAACATCATCTCTGGTTTGCTTGCAGTATCTAGTACAAAGTTGGATGTGTTTGTCAAGAAAATATCAATAAAATTGCAATCGCAATCTTATATTTGGAAGAACAAACCCAAGTTGTTAAACTGAAGTAACTCTCCAACTACCGATCACAACTTCGACGACTAAGCAAAGCAAAGAATCAGATCTGAAAACAGTTTGATGATGAAGCAAGAAAATATCAATATTTCTAATCAAATTATTAAAGACTCTCGCTTTGAGTTGGATGTGAACTGCTTGATGATGAACGACATGTCATTGGTGGTGAGCATCGATCAAGAAGATCAATCAATGAACGACTTGTGTTTGATGCTTGATGCATGGCGGTGGTGCCGACACCAGAACTTGTTGTTGTTGTTGCTGATTCTTGATTTTGAGATGTCTTCTTCTTTTTCCATAGAGATCTCAAAATCATATGGGTATTTTTTTTTCTTTTTCCAAAGAGATCTTAAAATCATATGAGTATTTTTTTTCTTTTTCCAGAGAGATCTCAAAGATCTCAAAATCATATGGGTATTTTTTCTTCTTCTTTTTCCAGAGTGATTTCAAAATCAAATATGTCATGTAAAAGTGAGAGTTTGAGAGATGTGAGATATGAGATATTGAATGGGTAAGTTTTTTATTTTTTTTCCTTTTAAAGGAACAAGGGTATTTATGTAAATTTTCATACTTAAACGGATATACGTGGGGTGGATATGGCCAAATTCGTATCCGCCCCAAAAATTCGACGGATGTTATTTGGATATACGTATCCGCCCCGAAACTCGTTTAGCCATATCCAAATCCGCCCCATACGGATTGGGTGGGATGGATATCCGTGAAAATCCACCCCACTGCCATCCCTAAACTAACGGGACGTAGCACTGGGTGATGTGGGTGTTATGGGGCTTTAACTTTGAGGTGGTGAAGGAGGAGGAAGATTCAAATCTAGAGTTGGTGTAGGAGTAGATTGTGGAGGATGTATATGGTGAGGTGCGTCCATAGCAAGTGCACAAAAACAGTAATGAGCTTGGAACTGGAAGGTGGTAGTCACTGGGTTTGGTGTTGAGTCTGTAATTTGAAGATACACTGAATTCAACGAAAATATTCAAAGTAAATAAGATGAATATTGTTGAGATGGGTTATTGGCTATGGGGGTGGAGTGGGAATGATTATCCATAGAGCTAAGCTAATAGATGTGATGTATCGATGGGATTTAGGTGGTTAATAAAATTAAGGGTATCAGTGGAGTGTAGTGTGATGAGTTGCTCGACAGCAAAAATTCAGACCACTGCGTTATGGAAATCTGCAAACACAAACATAAAGAAACAAAAACATTGATTCGTTAATTGAAATTCCAGTGGTCACAACGTTATTCGGGATCGAAAGCAGAGGAAGGAGAAATGGAAAAAGATGAGTTGTGGGAGTTAAAGGTGATTGAATGGTATTGAAGAGAAGATAAGAAAGGGGAAGGAGAAAAAATGTACTAGTGATTAAGATAAGGATAGGAGGAAAGGAAAAATTGGGTTCGAGTTTGGCAAAAGCAGAAACTCAGACAATACCTAGAAAATCTGAAATACCTTTAATTCATCAGTCCCTTGTACTCAGGGATTGTGATTTCGTCCGTAATTTTGGTATTCTGAGTTTAAGAAATATTTCGGAAAATATTTCGTTGTATGTAGAAAAAACGTAAAAATTTTGAGAATATGTCAAACATATATGAATATGTAGAAAAATAAGATACAAGTAATTAATCTAATAAACACATTAAATATATTAAAGGGTTATTTGCTATATACCCCCTACAATAAATAGTTAATTGAGATATGCACCCATCATTAATCACTGTTGCAATTACTTCCAAGACTAGCAGTCAACGTGCCTTGACCATCAATTTTCAAATGAGATGACCAAAATATCCTAGACAAATCACAGGCAGGGATTGATTGTTTCGTATCTCGAACATCTCATCTCAAAGAAAATCCTAGGGCTCAACTAAAATCACAAGCAGAGATTGACTTTTTTTGCATATTCAAATTTACATTAATATGCAGAAAAGTATGATACAAGTAAATTAACCTAATAAACCCATTAAATATATTAAAATGAAGCCTAAGTACACAAATATCCCTATATTATAATTTTCTGGGTTTTACTCGAAAGTAATTTTTTTTTTGCCAAACACGAAATTTTTTATTGAAGATAAAAAAGGAAACAAAACATAAAGGGAATCATTCCAATAGCAAGGAAGGCTAAGACACCATTAAGATGTCAAAAAACAAGTCTCTAAAAAGATTACAAGCCGAACCCATCATCAACAACAATTCCCTAATCTCTAAAACGATTACACGAAAATATTGAAACCTACAAAAAATGACAAAATATTTCGTCCGAAAATATGTATTTGCTTCATAGCTTTTTGAGGTTTACACAAAATATTTGAAATTTACGAAAAAAAAAAAATCGAAATAATGTACTTTTCGATTTCAATATTTTAAATTTTGAAATCTTAAAAATAGAAATATTTCGTGAAATCACATAGCTACTCTCTATTCTCTTGCTAGTAATCCACATATCCCCTCATGCTCAGACAATTACTTTCTTATCAAATCAAACTCATTTTCACCGTCTTAAGAAAAAAAAAAAAAAAAAAAAAACTCATTTTCACCATCTACATTTAGTTGTAGCTAATTGGAGTTCTTACGGATATAATTAATTAAGTTGGCATCACATGGATCAATTTAACATTCATCTAATAAAATTGTAAGAACAAACACACTAAGATTTTTGTCTTCTCTTGAAAATCACATTATTGAATGTTCATAGTATGACCATGTGAGCAGTTATTTGTTTGTCAATAATTATTAGCCAATATTATATCATAAACAAAAATTGAGAATATTGTATCAAATTAACCTCAAAATTTAGATTCATCAGATCTATTCAAAACTTTTTTTACCCCCTGGGCCAAGATCCTGACTCTGCACCTAGGGTCGTGTATTAACAATTTGGGAGCCAACGCTGATTCATGTATAGAGAGAGCTTTCTTTCAACGAGGCCAAAGTCAAGTCTCCAACAACTGGCGATCCACATTTCTGTACCACTTCCGATTGTAGCGCTCTAAAAAGGAGTTAAATGGATGATTTAGATAGCTATTGATGGCAAATCTCTCAACCCAAATCTCGCAATTCATTCAGTCAAAAAAAATGAGAGATTTCGTCAAAAAGAAACATAAACAAATCAAAATAAGCGAAAGGGAATCGAAACACACACGACGAGAAGAAAAAACCAAACGAAGGACAAAGAAAGTCCAATCTATCTGATTGACAATTACCCTGGCTATTATGCACATTGTATGGTGTGAAAGTGTAATAGATCTTCAGCTATATGCGAGAATCTTGCCGTGTGATTGTTTATAGAATGTGTGTGTCAATTTGAAAGATATTATTAGCTAATCTCAATCTTCTTTTTTGACCATGGACTTATAAATTTTGTTATCAATTAATCATTCATCAACCACTTGTTAAAAATGAAAAGTATTTTATCAAAATAAATACAAATCTTTATCTTTAAATATTATAGGTTATTGACATTTTGCGTATACAAAATTTAGACATGTATCATACTGAATATCAAAAGTTTAGGATAATTACACATTAACAACAAAAAATTTAGTATAATTACATTGAGTATTTGATTGTTTGTTCAGCGACGTTGACCAATGTCAAACATTTCAAAAGTCGTAAAGGCTGAAGTATATACCAATCACTGAGACACGTATTGATATCTCGAAATCACAACACTTTTCATTTCTGAATCACGTGCATACTAAATGAAGGGCATTTTAGTCTATACAATTTCTGAGATGTTTGACCTTGGTCAGTGGTGTTGACAAACAGTTAAGACCAAATTTGTACTCAATGTGTAATTATGTTAAAGTTTTGTATCCAATGTGATATACGCATAAACTTTTGCATAACCAAATTGTAAATAACCCTTATATTATTTATTGTATTTTTCTTGTTCTTGAATTGAATATCCAAGTACTGAGGGGTTTTTTTTTTTTTTTTTTTTTTTTCATTATATTGGTATTATATCTTGCTTGGACTTAGGGGTGGGCAGGGGATGGGATGAACCTCATCATTTTTTCATTCCGTTCGTTAGGCTTCATCCCGACCTCGTTCAATCACAAACGGATTCGAGACGGGACGTGATGGGCATGTACTAAATAGTCCTTCAATGAAAACTAACAAAAATATTTCATCTCACACTGCTCACATACCAATAATGTCAAATTTATGTACATATAACTTTCATCATAGCAATATTAAATGTCATATAAAATTTTATGGAGGCTTACAATGGAATGAAGTTTGTCAACTAAATTATGGGAGATGGAAGAAGCCTAACCATGGATTCATCTTTCATATTTTCGCATGAATTGAAATATCATTCATACAAAATAAATTAGTAGCAGTGTTTACCAATTACATAACTCATTGTGCAAAACTAACATAAACCACATTTGCATTTATTTTCTACAAGAATAATTGAAGAATGATTGTCATATAACCAATCTAAAATGTGAAAAAACATAAAATTTTCATTGTCTCTATTTGACCTAAAATATTCAAATTGAGGTTTCTAACCTAAACAAAGAGTATCAAATCAAGCAAGTAGATTTTCAAACAGTAGATGTTTTGATTTAATTTCAACACATTCAAAACTTTTCTTTAAAAAAGTAGTTTGATTAAAATTAATAATAATAAATATTAAATAAATAAGTTCAGGACGAAATAGGATGGGCGAGATTGAAGATCTCCATCTCAATCTCATCCCACTCTAGATCGAGACGGAAATGTGACGGGATTAATCAATCTCACAAGGACCCAAAAAAATTGGATTGAGACAAAATCGGGATCGCGGGATTGGATGCCCACCCCCACTTGAACCTTATGGCAATTAGGTAAAAAAGTTATGTTTCTAAATGGCTTTGGCGATTTACAGAAGAAGATGACACTTTATGGAGATCATTCATCATTAATAAATATGGGCAAAATAGATGAGACTGGGATACTAGAACCAAGTATACTCCCTATGGGTGCTCTATGTGAAAGTCCATCTCTCGGTATGCAAGTAGCTTCTACCCTCACACCTCGCTTCGTTGTGGCAATGGCGATATCATATCTTTCTGACACAATTCTTGGTGTAGCAACCAACATTTGAAAGATCTATTTCCAATGTTGTTTTTCATTAGCAATAAGAAAAATGGGAGAGTTAGCAATTTTTGGTCCAGTGAAGATTCATGGGATCTTTCTTTTTGTAGACCTCTAAATGATGGGGAGCCAGATGAGACCGCCAATTTAATGCATTTATTGGATATTCAGATGCTCTCGGAGGGGTCTGATAGTTTGGTATGGAAGGATTAATGTGTGAGTTTCTCGGCGAAAGAATTTTCTGATCTGCTGGTTGCATCTCATTATGAGACTCACTCCAACCCCTTCATTTCTTCTCACAAGAATTTGGTTTGGGTGAAATTTTTTTTTTCTCGAATTAATTTATTTTATTGGTCAGTATTGCATGAGAGGATCCTGACTAAAGACAAGTTGAAGAAGAGAAGAATCCTCACAGGAACTCTTTGTGTGCTTTGTAATGAGAATGACAAGACTCTTGATCACTTGATGCTTCATTGAGATTATCTAAATCCATTTGGAACAGTTTCTTATAAGAATTTAGTCCGAGTTTGATGTTTCATGTTCCTTTTTGGATTGGCTAAGTTGGTGGTCTCAAGCTAATCCATCCCTGTGCGCGGAGTGGTTATGGTGTAGGGTTCTTCATGTGCTCATGTAATTATGTGTAAAAATAGAGAAATATGAGGGTTTTTGAAGGCTTAACAAATCGGAGCACTCTATTTTTATCGAGATTAGGGAATTGTTGTGGCAGATGGATTCGGCTTATAATCTCTTTAGATACTTGTTTTTTTTTGACACACTTATGATGTCTTTGCATTCTTTGATATCGGAATGAGTGTATTTTGTTTCTCTTCTCATCTTTAATAAAAAAATCTTAGTGTTTGGACCCCAAAAAAAAGGTAAAAAGTTATGTTCTTTAATAATTATTTTGAGTTTTGCTTCGCTTCGCTATCTCATGAGATCATCATGCCATGCCGAATGCTCTTGGATCATTTAACACTAATTTGCTAAATTTCACGTAACTGTGACTAGACAAGTTTTCCATTCAACAACATGACTGGAATTTAGAAAGAAATAGGTGCTACAAAATCTAGGAGAATATAATCAAACCATTTGAGCAACATTAATGAAATCCTGACCGTGGTTATACAAGGTTTATGTGGGGTTTATCTCAATCATTGGTGGTCTAGAAAATAAGATTAATGAATTATCCATCCAGACACGTAAACTAAGATAAGCATCCTATCCTAATTTTTTTTGTTTGTTTAAACCCTAGTATCACTATACCCCTTCCATATAGTCCAAATTATTTTGTGTTAAAAACTCAAAAGTTCCAAAACAAGAGTGGAAATTATTGATGCATGTTGTTGTGACCCTAAAAAGTTTTTCATATATAACAAACTGAAAATCGATCCACCATTAGAGTTAACATTTACATTTGTTCCCCATATCTCCAAAAACTATCCTACACCCTAAAATGGACAAAAACAAGAACAAAAAACACAACTAGAAACATAAACTAAAACATAACCTGCTGCATAATATAACAAGTCACAATTCTGCTCATCATCCCTCATTTGAGACACAGACCTTGGCAAAGAACCTAATAAACAGGGTGAGCGAGACGCGGCCGCTTACTCCCCAGCAACACCTGACTCGAACCAGCAGACGTCGTAGACAATGCATGATCTCGCTTCTCCACAACACATTTCAAAGCTCTATTCAACCTGCTCATCAACTCTTCCACCTTATCATGAGACTCATCTTTCATTTTCGCAAGTTGAATCACAAACTCGCTCTTTGTCCTTCCTCCTACTGTCCCCATTTCGGCCTTCACCACTTTTCCACCATCCCTCACTGTCGACTTCATTGCCTTGTTCACATCACTCAGCAAGTCATCTCTGTCTTCACAACACATTACTATTTTGATCATCAATTGTCCCTCCTCCATATCATAATATTCTTCAGACTCGCAGTAGCTCAATTTCAACTCATCCGCTTCGCTAGGTACAATGAACAACTGGTTGTCTCCCTCCTCCCACTCACTCCCACTGCTGCTGCTGCTGCAGCCTTGGCTTACAACCTTCTTCAGGTCTCGCACTTGCTGGACCACCTCCGCTAGCAAAGACGCTTTGTCCGTCTGCAAATCCATTTCTCTCATGTCAATAACTTTTTAATTACAATTCTATACAATCAATATTAAGAAACACACATCTTACTTTGGTTGTATTGGGAAGAAGAGTGCGAAGAGTACGGAGATGCCCATTGATTCGTTCTCTACGTCTCCTCTCCGCTTCGCTGTGACTCTTACATGCTGCAGCCGATTTTTTCTCTGCTGTGGATCTTGAAGTAATAGAAGAACCTGCTCCTCCTCCTCCTCCGCAACCAGCATCCATCATCATTGCATTTATATCCATCACTGTTGATTCTACTCCTCCTCCTAATAAACTGCTGTTGGAGCACATTACATGGATCAACACAAAATATGTCACAATAAGACATTTCTCATATACTGACTATGTTTACTAGTTTATTGTATATGAAGTTCTACTCGAGCAAATTCCTATATGCAAATATAAAGCATAAATACCATGGAATTATAGAGCATACGAACATTAGCACATGCATATAAACATTCTAATGTAGGCAAACATAGCAAACAATCTTTGAAACACAAATACAATCTATGAAATCAATTCATACCTGATTGTGTAACTTCCGTATAAGATTCAACAGCTGTAACACTTCAAATAAACAGTTAGATAAAAATGTACCATTTTGTTCTTGGGTTGAGTCGCGGACTAGGTCGCTCTCTTTAAGACGTTTCGCGGCTCTGCCCAAGATTGTGCTAGCAGTTTCATAGCCTCGCCGTCCCCAGGATAAAACAGCCCAGAATCTTCTCTGTCTCGTTCAAATACGCACAATATATGAACGGTATACTATTCACCCTCTCATCATTTGCTCGGAATCATAAATCGGCAAAAACAGAAACACTGTTTTCAAAACATGTTCTGGATGCACTACTGTTTTGCAAAAACGCAAGAACTGTTTTGCAATCTCTGTTTTTCTGATTTCTAAAACTGATATAAAAACTCTGATTTAGAAGATACAATAACTGGAAGAAGCAAAACTAGTTTGCAATCACTCTGTTTCAGAAGATGCAAAAACTGGAAGAAGCAATACTCAATCACTGTTTCAGAAGATGCAAAAACTGGAAGAATTAGAGCACTCTGATTTCGATGAAGACTGGATGCTAAATCAGATTCTGAAAAACTGTTCCAGATGCTCACAAATAAACTGGATGCAAGAACTGCTTCAGAGTTTGAAGAAGTTCAAGAACTGTTTCTGTATCAGCTGGATGAAACAATTGCAAAAACTGGAAGAACTGTTTGAAGGAGAAGGAGCTCTGATTCGAAAGAGAAGGAACTGTTTCAGCAGCTCTAGAAAAACTCTGTTATATTTTGTTTCATTCTCTCAAGCTTTTAATGGATGAACTGTTTTCATCATCATTTCAAGCAGAAAACGAAAACTCTGTTTTTCGTTGAAGAAGCAATCACTCTCTGCTCTCTTTCTATTAACTCTGAACAGCTCTGAAAAGAGAAGGGATAATAAAGATTGAAAAGCATGGAGCAAGTGGCAGCCGGATATGCGGAGCAAAACAGGGAGCTTGATTCCTGGAGCCGCCCACTGTCCACTCAAGATTTTAAATACGTTTCCACTCATCATCCTCCACTCATCATAATTTTAAATTCGTCATCATCCTCCACTCATCATTTTTAAATGTTTTTAAAATAGCCAAATGTTCCAACAATCCCCCACTTGGATTTTTAAAAACAATTTTACAATCCTCCACTTGGATTGAAAAAACAATTTTTCATCGAGCAATCGTTCAAACATAAGATTGTGCATAAACAAAAGTGTCTTTCGACTTGAACTCTTGCGTAGTGTTCATGCTTTAGATTATACTAGAGTAACTCGTAGTTTTGAACTCTATCTCTAACAGACATTACACGCACAACCTTTTCCTGGGTGAAGTCTAAAAAGCCCGTGCTTTACGGCCATGCACGTATATCCCAGTAAGTGAAGGCTCTAGGAATTTTGCCCACAAATTCCATAGGAAGCGGCCAAACTTCCACAATCACTTAGGTGAGTCTATCAAGAGTACTCCTGTAGCTAGGTACTCCACTCCACATAGAGTATAGACATCATTAAGAGTTTTTGAACTCATCCTACTATCGCTTCAGGAATTCATGCTGTATTCTAGGAATGAGATAGTTATTTTGTCAGCATGATTCACATCATATCATTCACGACTTGTTATTACCCATTGAACCTATTTCTTGGGATCTCCAGTCTATAGGTTGGGTTACCGTCATGAATAACTCATCAATCTAAGGGCTTTAGTCTCATTCCTTTCGAGGTTTCAAAAACCTTCACTCTAGCTAATACTTTCGTCAAAGAATTAACCGAGTTCACATCAGTTCGTACTTGATCCGATCTCTCAGCACCAGTACATAGAATTCTCTATCCGTACTGTGCTTACGACTTATTTGTCGTTTCTTGCCGTTATCATAACGGTTCTGTATTTTTCTTGCAATAGCCGCGAAACTATCGCATTGGATCAAGACAACTGGAATCAGTCTTTCCCATAAAGGGTTCTCTGCTAGCAGGGTTCTCAACCAAACTGCTTCTTCACTAGCCGTAGCTAATGTTCTAATCTCTTACTCCATCGTGGACTGTGCCAACATGGTCTGTTTCTTTTACTTCCAAGAAACAGCTCCACCAGCTATATTGAAAATATAGCCACTGGTGGTTTTGGAGTCATCTGAAAGGGTATTCCAATCAGCATCGCTAAATCCTTTAAGGACAGCGGTAAACTTCTGTAAGCCGAGGATCGTAGTCCTCTTAAGGTACCTCATGACCTTTTCAATTGCATCTATTAGGCTCCTTGAAATCTAAGGAAAACCTTCTTTACTGAAAATACATAGTAATCGGGGCCAAGAAGTTCATTTCCGTTTACTTCTCCTAGGCTCAGATTCTATGACTTTATCAGTTTCATGCATTCTTATCATAGGCACGTTATTTGAGGATATACCCCCACTATTCCTCGAAATAACCCCCACTATAAATGCAATTTATCTTTTCATGAAAAATTCTTTGAGAAACACAAAAAATCTTTTCACAAAGAATCAGAATCCACAAAATTATTCTTAGCATGTATAAAAATATACGTAAGCTTCCCATTAAGGGACTTTTGAACTTCGGTCCTTCTAACTATTGTCAAAAACAGGTTTAGCTACATTTTTGAATGCATATTCAATGACGGTCTTCTTGCTATCTGAAGCGGACCATGCATTCAATTCTTAAGGACCCATAAAATGAGAATATCGAATAAGATACACATTCTATTCATCTCGCTATTCTCATTTTTTCTTTTAAGTTCAAGGATCAACTAAGAATATCATTAGAACACGTATCATAAATTCAGCTTCTGAATTTTTCAAACTTTGATATAAGCATCAAGCTTTCTGTGTTCAGCCTCTGAGAATTTAGTTGCAAACTTTGATAACAAAGTTCCGCAACAAAATCAAGCAATAGCTTCAATTGATCTATATTTTCATCAACATCATCATCATGAGAACATATCCTTTCCATAAGAATACATGTCCTCATGTGGGAGTCCGACCAACTTATGGTCTAAGCAAAATCATTTATGTATTGACATCAAGAATAAAATCCACAAGTCAATCTTTATATAAATGATTCCTTATTGCCTCTTTATGTCAGCTTAACATCAAACATAACATTAAACACAAGGTTTTTCTTTCCATCAATAGTATTGATAATTAGAGGCATTCTATTTTGCACAATAGATCAATTATTGTTCTCACCAAAATAGACTGAATCATCCAAGATGCATAGCATAATTATCATATAACTGCATACTCATTATCTAAAGAGTAACATGCATAGATGATATTATCCACTTCTCATGAAATATTCAAATGGAATTTATTGATTCAGATTTCATGATATTCCAACTCAGAAAGCATCAATTTCATAGTTACATTTCTATGAAATTTAATTTTAAATCATGGTGTTCTATTCCTCCAAGGTTTTAGAGTTTGGACTACATTTTACATGTCATCATGTGTATATGTATGTCAATCTCTAACTACGTTAATCATAATTAATATGATTTCAATATGGTAGTAAAGTCACCATAAAAATATCTTTAAAATCACACAACATGGAAAACCACCATTATAGATAAAGATATTGTAAACGTAGTTGTAAAACTCTAAATCATGTGGATCTTTAACTATAATCCTCTTTCTAAACTTTTTCAAATATTACCATGGATTGTGCCATTGCATAGATTCTACCATAATCAATTTATAAAATAAATAAATGGAGAAACATGCTTCCATCCCAATTTCACAACAAAACACTACTACCCAAGGATTCATAAAAGCAACATAGTGCTAACAAGACTAAACTTCAATCCTTGGAACAAATTTTGTTTAGGCGAATGGGATCCATAACAAACAGCAACATGGTAATTACATGCACTTTCTTAAATAGTCCAACTTGTACAAAACAAGGAAGACATATTTTTGTTACCAATAGTTGGATCAATTTCTAAGTTCCTGACTCAGAAATTTTATGCTAACGAAAAGCATTAAGTTCAGAATATTAACTGTTCATTGCTAATCTATATATATCCATCTATATACGATTCACTTCTTTAACAGTTAACTCAAATCTTATGTGTGATCAAATGTGTACATTCTTGTATTACAAATACATGCAAACTTTGTTTAGCAAATTCAGTATTTGTAATCATGGCAGAAAGAACACGTCTTAAAATTGTTGGAGCACATTACATGGATCAACACAAAATATGTCACAATAAGACATTTCTCATATACTGACTATGTTTACTAGTTTATTGTATATGAAGTTCTACTCGAGCAAATTCCTATATGCAAATATAAAGCATAAATACCATGGAATTATAGAGCATACGAACATTAGCACATGCATATAAACATTCTAATGTAGGCAAACATAGCAAACAATCTTTGAAACACAAATACAATCTATGAAATCAATTCATACCTGATTGTGTAACTTCCGTATAAGATTCAACAGCTGTAACACTTCAAATAAACAGTTAGATAAAAATGTACCATTTTGTTCTTGGGTTGAGTCGCGGACTAGGTCGCTCTCTTTAAGACGTTTCGCGGCTCTGCCCAAGATTGTGCTAGCAGTTTCATAGCCTCGCCGTCCCCAGGATAAAACAGCCCAGAATCTTCTCTGTCTCGTTCAAATACGCACAATATATGAACGGTATACTATTCACCCTCTCATCATTTGCTCGGAATCATAAATCGGCAAAAACAGAAACACTGTTTTCAAAACATGTTCTGGATGCACTACTGTTTTGCAAAAACGCAAGAACTGTTTTGCAATCTCTGTTTTTCTGATTTCTAAAACTGATATAAAAACTCTGATTTAGAAGATACAATAACTGGAAGAAGCAAAACTAGTTTGCAATCACTCTGTTTCAGAAGATGCAAAAACTGGAAGAAGCAATACTCAATCACTGTTTCAGAAGATGCAAAAACTGGAAGAATTAGAGCACTCTGATTTCGATGAAGACTGGATGCTAAATCAGATTCTGAAAAACTGTTCCAGATGCTCACAAATAAACTGGATGCAAGAACTGCTTCAGAGTTTGAAGAAGTTCAAGAACTGTTTCTGTATCAGCTGGATGAAACAATTGCAAAAACTGGAAGAACTGTTTGAAGGAGAAGGAGCTCTGATTCGAAAGAGAAGGAACTGTTTCAGCAGCTCTAGAAAAACTCTGTTATATTTTGTTTCATTCTCTCAAGCTTTTAATGGATGAACTGTTTTCATCATCATTTCAAGCAGAAAACGAAAACTCTGTTTTTCGTTGAAGAAGCAATCACTCTCTGCTCTCTTTCTATTAACTCTGAACAGCTCTGAAAAGAGAAGGGATAATAAAGATTGAAAAGCATGGAGCAAGTGGCAGCCGGATATGCGGAGCAAAACAGGGAGCTTGATTCCTGGAGCCGCCCACTGTCCACTCAAGATTTTAAATACGTTTCCACTCATCATCCTCCACTCATCATAATTTTAAATTCGTCATCATCCTCCACTCATCATTTTTAAATGTTTTTAAAATAGCCAAATGTTCCAACAACTGCTGCTGTGATGTTGTTGTTGTTGTTGATGAAGTAGAAGCCCATGATCACCGCTTTGGTTTCCATATCCATAGTAGTTTTGGAACGGAAGCATGTTTTGTCCTGCGAGTGGAGTAAAGAAGAAGAAGAAGAAATATTTGCAAACCGGTTATAAACGGAAACTAGTAATTAGAAATATTTGAGATCGAATGTTTGATTAAAGAATCGAATCAAAGGAACCTTGGTAGATTTTTCTTGATTCTGAAGATCGAAATTGGATATCTTTTTGGATTCTGAGAGAGATGGAATGAGATGAGAATGTTTTTTTGTTGTTGTTGTTGTTGTTAAGAGAAAGTTGGAAAGAAAATGTGGATGGCTAATGGAGCTTTATTGAGGGCGCCAAGTGAGTGTGAAAAGATGAAAATGTGTGTTGAATTTTTTTTACCACTTGGAAAGAAGACCGCTTTAGAAAAATGAAGCAAAACCAAACTGAAATGAGAAATTCTAAATGGCGAGGAAACGAGCGAGGTGGTGGGGTGGGGATCGTTCACTTACTTTGGGATGTGTGTCATCATTTTTGACACGCACATCCCGAAAGAGATAAACGATCCCCACCCTGCCACCTTCCTCCCTTCGCTCGTTTCCTCGCCATGAAGAATAACTCAACTGAAATATTTCGGGATTGTTTTCTTTCTAAAAAGCTTACTGTCCCACCCGGCCCTTTTCCTCTTTTTAGTTAAAACTATTCAAAACAATCTACAACTATGGGGTGGAGGTTGCACGCGTCTGAATAGGGTTTAAAATCCAACTGACTTTGATTGGTATCAAAATTTTTCAAGTGAACATTAACAAATCTGAATTAAAATAATAGACTAAAACCGAGTAAAAATATATTATATTATTTTTATATAAAATTAATATTATTTATTATATATATTCGATTAATTCGATTTTTTTGATTAAATCACATAAAAATTGAAAACCAAATTTTTAAATTAAAACCGAACTGATCAACTTGATCGGTTTGATAGTTTTTTGTTAAATCCTAAAGTCTGATTTTGTTAACCCTATGAGTCAAGCATATAAGTTTCGGATATAGATTAATAAAAAGGGTCAACGAACCAATTTTTATTTAATAAAAAGAAGTGGGGGTGGGAAAGCGAAACGTGATACAATGATTAAGCCACGCTTCATGCGGCGACGGCGGAGGAGTAAAAAAGAAGGGAATGGGTGGTGGAGGGGACAAAGAGTGCGATACTGATGAGTGGGACAAAGTCTAGTAGAGAGTTTTTCACGACGGACACCAAAAAAGTGTGTTGTTCTACTTTTTTCTATCTTCTTCATTATCTTTTCTTTCTATCTGTCTGTTCATAATTTGATATAGAATAGTAGAATACAATTTTGGAGAGGGAAGGAGTTAGATTTCATTATTTTTTCTTTTCAGTGTGGAGCTTGTCATCACCATCATCAGCTCCAATGCTCTATCCATTCAATTCACACTGTGCAATCCCAACAACAATGGTTTAGTTCAGACTTTTGAGTAGACAAAACGTATCATGGTATTATAAAGGTAGTGGAGGGTGTGACCCTTGTCCCTTTCAATTTTGAATGGGCCTCTTACTATTTATTTAGCTCTTTATGCATCACCACCAGTGATCAAGGATTGTGATTTCGGGAAATTATACGAAAATTTAAAATTTTGTTGTTTTGAAATTATGAATAGAAAAAAGGGGCAAAATAACAAATTACATTTTTTTCGAAAAATTTTGATGTTTTTTCTTAAAAATACAAAAATCAACTATTAAAATTTACATTTTTTCGAGGATTTTTTAAAAATTTTCAAGTTGTTTTCGTAAATTTCGAGTTTTTTTTTCTTCTAATTATCATTTATTGATTTTTGAAACCATTCCCTAATTTCCTAATGATAACTTCTTTTACTTATATATTAATTTTTTAAACTATCATTTGATTTTATATTTATAAGTATTTTAGTTTTATTTAATATGTTTAATACATTTATTTACTTGTATATTATTTTTTCATATATTTAATATATTCTCAAAATTTGTTACAAATTTCATGTATTCTCAAAGATTTTTCATTTTTTCTTTACACATCAAAATATTTCTTAAAATCGAAAAACCAATATTAACTCGAAAACAAAATCACAATCCTCGCCAGTGACTCAACAAATGTCATTTAGCAAAGAGCAATTCTAGCTGGCCTGGTTGCTGCCTTGGGAGGCAAATTTACATTTTTGCCCCCATCTTTAAATACCTTTTCCCAAAAAATATTTAAAGAGGGAGAGTAAAAATGTAAATTTCACCCCAAACAGCAAAACCCAGGCTGCCTAGATTTTCTGTTTAGCAAAACATTTCACTTAGTCATCTTTCAAACTCCATCTACTTTTAGGATTTTAAAGAGAGAAAGAGAGATAAAAGAAAGTGTTGTAGATAAAAGAGATTTGGGATATGATGGCTTAGGATTGATTGAGATGTAAAATTAGCTGTATCTATCTTGAGGAAAGTATGGACAATTTGGTCTTTAAGAATATATCGAGTGACTGAAGTTTATCGACATGTTTGACCTTACAGTAAAATAAAAAAAATGAGGGTCAGATGGGAATACAAAAAGTTTTGGAAATAAAAAAAGAATGGCAATGAACTAATGGAGGCCAAAATGAAAATAACCTTTAGAATATTTGTAGTAGACCTTCTAAATATTTTCATACCGTCCAAAATAATTGGCAGTTTGACGAGTCTTTATCAATTTAGCAACTCCATACTCCTCCCATCGCCTTTCATCTCCCCTTCCAAATGAAATGAAATCCATGCTCAATCAATGACATAGAAGGTGTTTTTTTTTTTTTTTTTTTTTTTTTTTTTTTTTTCTGAATAGAGTCAGAAGTTTTGATAAGAAGTGGGACACCTTGTTTAGAGTGTTTGTTTTTAGTTCTGATTAAAAGTTAAACTTCTCATTGGAGTAAGCAACATGGAGGTGTTGATCACTTAGCACTGAGAGCTAACTCAAAAATCATTCCAAAGTAACCTTAAAATAATTTTGTAATAACGATTATTGCCTCCATCTTCTTAAAATTAAGTAAGGCTAAATTTTGATGGCACACATTTATTTTCTTCACCAAACATTGTCGTTCTACCTACATTCTCAATGACTCTTCAACGGTAAAAAAAAATTATCTCATTTTTCTCCTTCGTCTTTGTTTTATTTCCTTATATTTTTCAAGCTTTTCTTCATCTCTCAAACTCTCACTTGCATGCATATTTTCGAGTTTTCATTATGTAGCATGTAGTTTTGAATGTTTTGACAAATTGATCACTACTGTATAATATCGAGTTTCCAATACACCATCCTTCATTTCTGTATGTGTCTTCTCAATGGGGCAAAATTGTCGAGTAGTTCCCATTAAGCACACTTCTTATTTTTTTTGAACAAAAAATTGATAGTTTCCCCAAATCAAGGAAATAAAATTCTTTGATCCCCTTAAAAATTGTAATTCCTCCTAATTAGATAACCCATAGAAATTCATTTATTTCCCTACCCCCTCAACCAAACACAGAAATTTCATATTAAGCCTTCTGTGTTAGCAAATTTGCTATTCTCTTTGATTTTTCTTGACCATTGTGCATATTCCAAATTCTCAAAACTTCAATTTAATTCATCATTGTCACAACACACAACCAGGAACAAATCAATGGGACTGCATATATAAAGCTCTTTTATTTATTCTATACCTTCCATAAGTAATACTATAAAACATATGATAAAACTTACATGAAAAATGATATATTTTTTGATGTTAGGCCACACATAAATGCTATTTAACATTAATCTTTAGTGACATCATGGTTTCGCAAATATGACATAAGAATTTGGTTAATAAAGATGTTTTTCATCTTCTTATATGGTCTTATCTTTTAAATAAAGATCAACATAATGTAATGTGGGCCATTAGAATATGTGGATGAAAATGGTGTCACTCTCTGCTTCTCTAATGGAGCACCCAAAACAAAAGCAATACGTACAGAGTCAGAGAGAGTGCAGTAAGTAGAGAGTGGTCAAATGACTCGAATGAAGCCTGTAAAACAATGTCGGTTTGTCTCTCACTCTCCATAGGACACAAATAAGTGAAACTCTTTCAACTTTATGTACTCAGTAATACTAACAAAAAAAAATCCACTCCACAATTATTATCTTAACTAGTGAAGCCTTGCATTATGGTTGGGTAAGTTCCAAATTCCTGGTTATAATCCAGGTCTAGAATTACAGGGTTGTTAGTTTGGCATTGAAATTTTCTAACATTTTTCATATTTATGGTAATTAAATTAATTCTCCGTGCTTCTCCGAGAGTCCGCGGAGAGATTTGCCATTCAAAAATGCATTAAGCTACCCTTATTTCAATCAATCTATAGTTGTCAATCTAGAAATTTCCATATATATATATATATTCAGGCATATTTCTGATATATAGTTGATTTTTTGTTTGAATTATATGTATGGACATGAAGCATGTCACATGTGGGCTCAAAAGGGTACTGATATGACTTGATAAAATGGGATCCCCATTTCAAGGGGGTAGTCCACTTCGAACTTAGTTTTCAATATGCATTCAATGCAAACAATTGGAAGAATGACTTGAGATTGATAATGGGGTCTCTCTCACTCTCAGACAGTTGGAAGCCAAAATTCACTCAAGCTTCAAAGTCCTTGTGGAGGAATCTGAGTTGAGAGGAGAGACTGAGAGAGAGAGAGAGAGAGATTTGGGAACCCCCCCCCCCTACCCTATTCTGAATGTTGGAGGAGACCAAGCTAAGACAAAAGGAACATATTGGTACAAAGACAGAATGAAAGAAAGAGATCACATGTTGTCTTGGCTTTACTGAACCCAGCCCCCCTCACCACACAACATCATCACTGCCTATGCATGCTTCATATAGTGGATGAAATGGTCAGACTCTTCCACACACTGTCCTTTGGTTCCGCTTTCACCTCAATTGTGGACCCTCCATTCAACAACACTAAGTTCATCCACTAACACTCTTTATTAGGCTTTAATCATCATCATGAATTCAAAGTTCAACACTTATCTTCAAAGATTTACCTGTTTTTGGTTAATGAATGTTTTTAAGCCGCAGATTTACAAACAAGTCAGTATAGTTCATCACCAATTGTACAAAGAGCTATCCCATGGATACCACCAATTGAATACAAACCAGTGGAGTAAACTGGTATTAGGAATTGAAAAACTGAATCAAATTGCTACAGCTTTTAAACTGTGATTTTAGGCATTCATTCCCTGTAATTAGAGGTTGTCAATCAGTCTCGATCGATGACAAGGGAAAACTGCTGCACATTCATGCCAGACACAAGGCTCATTTGTATCACAAGAGATTTCTCCATATCTCATTTGCATTGCAGTGTCATGCCAAAGTTTACAACTTATCAAAGATCATTGAACAGACTGGGTCAATATAGTCCTAAGAGTGGCTCTATTACACTCATGTTTCGGCATTTCTCCAAGCTAATGCAGGAAACAAAGAAAAATAAATGCTGAGACAAGATAGAGTTTAGAATCCAATATATATAATTTTTGTTGAGTACATGCAATAACTACCCAGATTCTGAGAACATCCTCAAGCTCATATTGGAATGATTGCATCACAGTTAAGGTTCATAATCGGTGCAGCTCTAAAACAACACTAGACAAAAGAGCAACACTGGATAGGCTAGGATTCTAAGGGTATGGGATATTCTATCTGTATTGGGTTATCCATTTGTGATCTGACAGCTATAAACAACAATGACCTGAACATCTACTGCTAAGGAATTTGATTTCAGTAGATTAGATATCTGAAACCACAACCCCGTTTCTGCGGAATGGGGACCCAGAAGGAGCAGCCAGACCAAGGCTTTGCATCACTCTGAATCTCCTTGGGCTAAATGCGGAGTTCTTTTCTGATGGGTGTTTTACCTGATTCAACAGTTGAAAGAGTCAAGTAATAGACCAATAAACAAGGCGACCCGTGTAAAAGTGGGGAGCAAAAGGGCAAGCATATACTCACTGAGTCTGGCTTAGTTTTCTTTAATTTCTTTACAACACCCTCTTTCTTTGGTGTTGCACTTTTTGGAGATCCAACATTTCTATTTTTCTTGATTCCATTTTGCTTTTTCATTTCATTCGGTGATTCGGCATTCACATTTTCTACTGAATGAAGAGGGAAACAACTTAGTAAAACAAACAAACAAACCAAAAGAAAATTAACAATCAGCAGATGCAAAAATGTCTATGGAAATTGGTTGTCCGAAACCTATGCAAAAATGTCTACAAGGCAAAAAATGCGAAGCCTAATATTAGCACTTACAAACTTCTCAAACAAAATATATACTTTACGATTCCTTTCTGAAGCCCTTTTGAAACGTTTCATCTAATCTTGAATTTTTTTTTAAGGGTCAGCAGGGTATTGATGGATCCCAAATATCCCAAAACCATCAGATGCCCATAGTAGGTTCGAAACCTCGACTTGTAATACAATACATCGTAAGTCTTACAAGCTGAGCTAGCACTAGTTGGCCATCTTAGATTATTTCAGGTCATAATAAGACATTTTTACGGTAACTTCATCTAGTTTATCTCCCAAGTTTGATTTTCAGCCACTGAACTGGTTGATACTTCTCCAATTTAACTGTGTCTTTCAATATTTGGCAGGGAATTGTGCATATATACAGCTGCTTACGTGATTTCCAATTGGCTAAAGTTTTCTACGCAAACTAAGTAAAATGGACATTTAGCAAGCAGTCTAGAATGATACGAGTTGGAAGATGTCCAACTTCAATAAACATCAATTGTAATGACTGTAGAGAAATGTGAATGAAGAATACTGCTCATAATGCTTTAACAAGTTAGTTCTTTGCCTTCATAGGGTTTCTTCATAGAGATCCACACTCACCATTAGGAAGTTTCATTAAGTTTTATACTTGAATGTGAAATCGTAATAGATTAAGATGAAGTTATTCTACTATAGAAATTCCACAGATAACTCTGTTTTGGTTTACAGAATAGAAAAGATCATTCAAAATGTAATTGAGACCACAAAACCCTAAATTAATTAGCAACATGGAAATGATATCGAGAAAGTAGGCATCATACATCATTCCTGTTAAACAATTACGGGTGCACTTACTAGTATTTTTTGTTCACTTCATAATGATGTTATAAGGTTATTAAGACAAAATCAAATTTTTTCCAGAGGTTTCTAAGAGACACTAGGATACAAACTGCATGTTAGGGCTCAAACAAGTTGGATTGTCAGGTACAATGTGGATTGAGCTACTTCGAGCAGATTTGACAACGGGTGAACAAAGAAAACAAAACCCTTTGAACATTAATTGAACTCTCTTTTCCTACACACGTCGAAATTCTTGCTCTTTTTCTTCCTCAATCATAATGTTAGTACAAAATTTCTTAACCAGAGTTTACAGTTTTTTATAGTCTTATTCAATTTTCCTCTCATTAGAATTCCATCATCCACTGCGAGGTAATGTCTTTTCCTCTCATTATTTTTCAGAATTAGAAAATGATAGTAGAAAACTGAGAAACCAGAAAACGGAAGGGAACAGGTTGGCTTAGGGTTGTTATCAATGGTGTTGGTACCACACGAGGGATACCCTCGTGTTGCTGCGGAAGCTAACCACCGGGTGTGAACAGTATCGTATGTGTGAACTATTCGTACAGATGAATAGTACCGTACGTATGAATAGTGCACAGTACTATGTCTATCTGTGAACAGTACTTTAACACAAATCAAAATAAATTGAACACACACAATTTACGTGGTTCACCCAAAACCTGGGCTACATCCACGGGCTGCTGCAAACCTTCACTAATGGAGAAATACAAGTGTTTACAACACTCACAACTCACAACCCATAACCCAATTACACCCGAGAAAATTACTCTCAATTTTCTCTCTCTCACAAGCTTAATTTCCTAAGCTTTCACTCACTCTCTTCTTAGAGGAGGAGACAAGCTTCTCTTGACAAAGAGAAGAATGGTTTCTATGGAATGGGATGAGGATCCTTATGATGAGGATACTTTGAACAATGAATGGGAGAGGCCTTTTATAGGCTCTCCATTTGGTTGGTGGGAAGAAGTCCACAATGGTGGTTGCCACCCACCATGAATAGCAATGTCAACAATGGTTGCCACCCACCATTGCCAATGTCAACAATGGTTGCCACCAACCATTGCCTCCATTCTTGCATAGCCATCTTTGACTAACACTTCACAATTCTCCACCTCGTACATCATTTGATAGACCTCAAATTTTGGACGAACTCCAGAAGAAGCTGCAAACACTTTAGAACTGAACCTCAACAAAGGTTGATCAGAAGACCCAACCGGCTGCATCATTCTGTCCATGGCTGCCTACGTATCCTTACAGGAATCAAGCCACCGTAGTTCTTATGACCGGGTGAAGACTCCACCTCACCCTAACACCGCCCCGCAGGGCCTCGCCCTCATGGGCAATCAACATGGGCTGATATGAAGCAAGTCCAAGCAATGCTGAAACTTGCTACCTGTCACCACCTTGGTTAACATGTCTGCTGGGTTCTCATCTGTGTGCACCTTCATTAGAGAAATATCACCTTCCTCTATGACATCCCGCACAAAGTGATACCTGACATCGATATGCTTGGTTCGAGCATGATGGACCTGATTTTTAGCCAAGTGGATCGCACTTTGACTATCACACCACAAGTCCACACAATCCTGCTTAATCCCCAAATCCCCTAGAAGACCCCACAGCCACAATGCTTCCTTCACTCCCTCTGCCATGGCCATGTACTCGGCCTCTGTAGTAGAAAGTGCCACTGTAGACTGTAACATCGATCGCCAACTAACTGGAGCACCATGTATACTGAACACATATCCAGTAGTAGATCGTCGTCTATCTAGATCGCCTGCATAATCTGAGTCCACAAACCCACGGATCTGACATGTATCTCCACCAAAGCACAAACCCGTATCAGCGGTACCTTTTAAGTACCTCAGGACCCACTTCACTGCTTCCCAATGTGCCTTCCCCGGGTTCGCCATGAACCTACTGACCACACTGACCGCCTGTGAAATATCTGGACGTGTACACACCATTGCATACATCAAACTGCCAACTGCACTAGCATAAGGTACACGTTCCATGTGTGCCTTCTGTTCCGCTGTAGTGGGAGATTGTTTACCAGAGAGTCGAAAATGTGGAGCCAATGGAGTCACAACTGGCTTAGCATCTTGCATCCCGAACCTCGCGATAACCCGCTCAATGTAGTCTTTCTGACTCAAGAACAATCGACGGTTCGACCTCTCTCTTCTGATCTCCGTACCCAGTATTTTCTTAGCAGCGCCCATGTCCTTCATCTCAAACTCTTTACTGAGCTGAGATTTCAGCCTATCTATCTCCACCTTGCTCTTTGAAGCAATAAGCATGTCATCCACATACAAAAGAAGATAGATATAATCAC
This sequence comes from Berberis vulgaris, assembly GCA_963556465.1. NCBI lineage: Eukaryota > Viridiplantae > Streptophyta > Magnoliopsida > Ranunculales > Berberidaceae > Berberis > Berberis vulgaris. The sequence continues at coordinate 9,256,925 of OY747136.1, read as the reverse complement.
CTCCACGAAGTTTCCGAATATAAACACAACAATCATACTCACTTCTGGAAAACCCATGCTTTAGCATGAAGGAGTCAAATCGCTTGTACCACTGCCGAGGAGATTGCTTCAATCCATATAGTGATTTCCTCAAGCGACATACCTGACGTTCCTTATCCTCAACCTTGTAGCCCTCAGGTTGATGCATATAGATTTCCTCATCCAAGTCTCCGTGCAAGAAGGCTGTTTTGACATCGAGTTGTTCCAGCTCAAGATCACCATGAGCAACAATACTCAATAGCACCCGAATGGAAGTGTGCTTCACCACCGGAGAAAAGATCTCATTGTAGTCCACTCCCTCTCTTTGTGCAAACCCCTTAGCCACTAGCCTCGCCTTGTACCTTGTACCACCGAGCTCGGAAGGATCCTCTTTCTTCTTGTACACCCACTTACAACCAATAGCTTTCTTCCCTTCGGGCAATGGGACGACCTCCCACGTTTGGTTCTTCCGAAGAGACTCCATCTCTTCTTCCATCGCAGCCAACCAACTCTCACTATTACTGTTCTGTATAGCTTCCTTGAAGGAGACCGGCTCGTCATCCTCCACCGAGAGTGCGTACTCAACCAAATTCACCTGCCCATAGTGCTTCAAAGGCTGGTCTGACCCCAGCTTTTGAACCTGCTTGTATGCTCGCCTTGGCCTAGTGGAAGCCAAACTATCCTCGAGCTGCTGTTGTTGAAGTGCATGTACATTCTCTTGCTGAACCGTCTCATGTTCAAGCTCATCATCACTCTCATCATGAGTGTCTCCATGATCCTCCTCTTGAACACGACTAGAACCTGGTTGGTCTTTAGGTTCTATCTCAACTACTTGAGACTTAGAAGTCCCAACACCATCATCCTCGGGCACCATAGCTTTCGAAGAAGCTACCATGGAGTTCTCATTAAAAGTAACATCCCTGCTGATTATGAACTTAGAATCTTCTACACACCAAAGGCGATAGCCTTTTACACCTGCTGCATACCCCAAGAATATTGCCTTCTTGGTTCTCGCGTCAAGCTTTCCCTCGTTGACGTGGTAGTAGGATGTGCACCCAAAAATTTTGAGTTTCTCATAATCTGCATGTTCTCCTGACCATACCCTGTAAGGTATATCTCCATCTAACTTTGAATGAGGAGACCGGTTGCAAATGTAGCAAGCTGTAGCAACCGACTCTGCCCACCATTCTCTGCCCAAACCAGCATATGATCGCATGCACATTGCTCGCTCCCGCAATGTACGGTTCAGTCTCTCCGCGACCCCATTTTGCTGTGGTGTGTTCCTGACTGTCCAGTGTCTAGCAATTCCTTCCTGATCACAAAACTCCTTGAAGGCACCCTCTGTATACTCTGTACCGTTATCAGATCGCAGTGTCTTCAATTTCTTGCCCGTTCTGTTCTCAACCATTGCTTTCCACTTTAACTGTGCCGCTGGTAGAAGTCATTTCTCCACTAGCTTCTCTCAGGACCAAACACTTCAAATTTGAGCTTTACCACCCAAATCTGACAAAAGCTCTGATACCAATTGTTGGTACCACACGAGGGATACCCTCGTGTTGCTGCGGAAGCTAACCACCGGGTGTGAACAGTATCGTATGTGTGAACTATTCGTACAGATGAATAGTACCGTACGTATGAATAGTGCACAGTACTATGTCTATCTGTGAACAGTACTTTAACACAAATCAAAATAAATTGAACACACACAATTTACGTGGTTCACCCAAAACCTGGGCTACATCCACGGGCTGCTGCAAACCTTCACTAATGGAGAAATACAAGTGTTTACAACACTCACAACTCACAACCCATAACCCAATTACACCCGAGAAAATTACTCTCAATTTTCTCTCTCTCACAAGCTTAATTTCCTAAGCTTTCACTCACTCTCTTCTTAGAGGAGGAGACAAGCTTCTCTTGACAAAGAGAAGAATGGTTTCTATGGAATGGGATGAGGATCCTTATGATGAGGATACTTTGAACAATGAATGGGAGAGGCCTTTTATAGGCTCTCCATTTGGTTGGTGGGAAGAAGTCCACAATGGTGGTTGCCACCCACCATGAATAGCAATGTCAACAATGGTTGCCACCCACCATTGCCAATGTCAACAATGGTTGCCACCAACCATTGCCTCCATTCTTGCATAGCCATCTTTGACTAACACTTCACAAATGGAATTCTAGTGGCTCAGGGTACTACCTGCCTCTTTAGTTCAGATGTCCCGAATTGAGGTTTCCTGAGCAAAAGCAGCACCCATGAATTGATTTACCTCCTTCTGCCTTATTTATTGTTCACCCCCCCCCCCCCCCCCCCCCCCCCCCGTAACCCAAGGGGTAAATTCGAGCCAAGCCCATACCCCGCTGTCTTTTTTTATTTCTTCCAGAGGTCAAGACTCTTCCAAGTGCTTTTCTTTGTTCTTCATTCTTTCTTCTATCCTCTAAACGGTAGATGACTTTTCACATTCCGTTCCATCAGGTTCTCGATTCCCTGTGCCCAGCTTAATAACTCCTGTGTGCTCCCGCACCTTGACTACACTATAAAGAAAAAAACTTGTAGCACTTCAGCCTTCTGCCCCTACGTTTGCTGGGCAAGTTTGATACGAGTGTTCATCAATCGGGTGGTCAGATCCGGAGGGGAGGGGGGGGGGGGGGGGGGGGGGGGGGGGGGTTTACAAGGTGTAGCGCAGTCTGGTTAGTGCATCTGTTTTGGGTACAGAGGGCCATAGGTTCGAATCCTGTCACCTTGAAGTGACACTGATTACTAGGGTGCCCACTAATTGTCCAAGAGATTAGTTCCTTTTCCTGCAGCCAGGCATAAATCTAAATAGAGTGAGGCCTCCCCTAGAAGGGTCCTAATAAGTAGAAGTTCTATTTTTGGCCCCGAATATGCCTTCTTAGTATTAGTACAAGAACTCCGAGGGAAATAGGCATAGAAGGAGTCTCATTCTGTGACATAAGGCTTTTGTCACAGAAAAAGCCGGTCCCTCCCAATCAAGCTGACATACCTCTATCACTAAACTAGACCAAATGACATCATGTAAGAAATCTTCTGGTACTACACAGTAATGAGGTTCCGGCTGAGTTCTTCAAAAGGGTACATCTAGACATTGCCCCTTTTAGAATTTATGTTATCAATCTTTTTGCTACATGCAGTTATATTTTTTTAATATCTCTCATTTTTCAGTTTTATCGCTTGCTTTCTGCAAATAAAGAAAATAAAAATATTAAAAAATCAGAAAAGTGGATTCAATAAATTGATATGATTGTTAATTTCCTCGTACAGTTGGACCATTGGCTTTTAAAACCGCTTGTTCCACTAAAATTCTATGAAGAATGTAATGAGTGCAGAATAAACTTGTTGACGGTTAGAGATAACAGTGAAAAGATTGCTAACCTTCAGTTTCAGAAACCCCCCTCTTCAATCTTGTAGGTTTCATGTGAGAAAGATCCTACAAGCAAACAACGCATGAGAGGCGATGGCATAATTCCTTTTTTTATTCTATCATTTGCTTAGACTGCAAAGAATTGATCAAGTATATGCAATGGTCAGCATAAAAAGTATTACCTGCTCCACCATTTTCTGGAATGTTTCACTAGAACTGCCATTGTTTTGTTTGAGAATCTGAATATGAACAGAGGTATGGTATAATTTAGTCCAAAGAGGAATTTTAAAATGATTCTACACGTTGTGAGTTAGAGAGGACTGGGGTATCTCACCTTCTCAAACTCAGAGTAGTATTTTGTAGGATCCCTGTAAAGGCTGCAAGGGACAACAAGAAAGTATCACTAAGCCTTACAATTGACATGCAAAAAATAGCAGAATAAATAATTTAAATTAAATGAGACGACTTACTACTTATAGGTTCCATACAATCGCAGAAGAACGTCATTCGCTAATTTCCTTGAGGGTTTACTACTCTTACTAACCATTTTCTCATCAGCGACCTAGCAGCCCAAATAGATAAATACAAGTTTTCAAGCTCAACTAGTTTCCATTTTAAATCTAAATGACAGTGCCATGAGAGAATACCCACCTGTGCAGGCCACCATAAACTATGGATTGGGACCCATACAATATCACCTAACATAAGTTTTCCTTTCACTTTAGTATCATCAAGGCCAACTACAACAACCTCCTTGACAGGATGTCGACTACTTGCCAGGCGTTCACTTTTCATTGTGGGATCGCCAGCTTTGAATGGGCAAATATATATGTCAATACAGATACTTTCAAGAAAACTTCTTGATGCATTACAATCTAATTAATGTGAACTCTGATGATTGAACGACAAGTCACTTGTACACTGCATAGAAGAAAGAAAACCTGATTAAACTTAATCCTAGAATTCATTTGCAAACTGCACATCTCATATTGAAAAAATGAATTCAGAGAAAAAGAATGAGAAAGATTTGATTTTTAAATGAACAGCGAAAACAGAAAAATCGATGCAACAAAAAAGTACATACACCTTATGTGCCTCTAGCTGGGTGAACGGCGAAAACTATGATATTTTGCATGCAATTGTATGCTTAAAGAAATCAGAGGACCTAATTTCAAGAGATTAGCGAAATGTTTTGGGCATATGCAACATGCCAACACGTAATACAACTAAAACCATTGATAGTGAGCTCCATGCAACAACTTGATCGTGTTAACAACTTTGAAATGTCCCAACTTTCATACAACCTAGTTGTGCAAATGAGCTGATGTATACATGTACAAGACAGTCTCAGCTGCAATAATAGCTATAGAAATTATACATTAGATCGCAGGGGTCGATTAACATCATACAAACTGTTGAAACACAGTTAGAAAAACGTGATGAGCACAAGTAGGTACAACTGCTATGCATCCTGAATCTCGAAGAAAACAAAGCCTAGAGCCAGACAAGAGGGCTGATTATGGGCCATTGCTTAGTAGAGTGGCATTGCTAACACGTCCAGAGGATGGGATAACAAAGCTTCAAAGAGCAAGATAGCTATGGTGCCATGTGTTTGTAATGATTGCTAATAAGATGATTTCAACAGAACTATAACGAAAACTTCTGGATGGAAACCCATCCAAACTGAATTCTTTCTGGTTAAAGAACCTCTTTCTAGTTGCTCTAAAACAATTAGGATATTTTCTAGAAGAAATACGGGGTTCTGCTTTTGGCAGCAACATGCTATTGGGTGGTGATCCCGCTTATGGGGTGACGATTTCAGGACAAACCTGAAACATGTTGTCTTCTCCCTTGAGGAGAGAGAACCGCATTATGCTTTCAGCTCTTTACTACATCTAGTTAAGAGTGACACGAATGCAAATGACTTGACTTTCACCATCCTAAACTCTCTCGCTCTTGGGTCACTAGCATTGTGGTTCTCTCAGTTTTTCCACTGTCAATTTCATTAGACTACTGCTTCAGTTTTGAACTAGTGTTGCCTCTCAACAAAATACCATCTAGTGTTGCCTCTCATCCAGGAAATTATCCTAACATTCTCCATTTCCTAACCTTCACCACATAAGTAAAACTAATGTAAGCGGGTTATTTTTAGTAATATTAGTATTAGTATTATCGTAATTGGGCCTATTTAGTAACAGGCATTAGTTTTCAATTAGGTTTAGGGTTTTGTTTTTTGTCAGAGAAGTTAGGTCAATTATAAATAAGGCGTAGGTTGTTCATTGTTTAACAGCTGATTGAATAAAAAAGTATTTATTTTGTTTACATGTTTTTATCGTAGATTTATTTCAATTCCTGCTTAGTTATAGTTTTAATTCTATAAAAAAAAACATAAATAAAATGAAGTAATGGCATCCCTAGTCTAAAATCAAAAACCTAAACCGTTAAATTGTTTCTTATAGACATAAATTGTGATAATTCACTTGACGTATAAGCAAGTGTGTCTTGGATGAAAATTTCTTCAAAAAAAGGAATCCTCATTACATAGCCTAAAATGAATTCTAACAATAGCAAATTGAATAAAGTAATGACATCCTTTTAACGACCGCAATTTGAATAAGGCATTGTCCATGATAATAATAATATCATATATCCAAGCTCAATCTCAAATTTAGCTCACCATTAACTATCAGAGTCAGTATCTTACCAAAATTTCATATAGATCAACAGGTGACGGCGTAACATTCACATAACATGTATACTAATTTTTCAGTATGTAATTGCTTGTTCGAAATGAATACAAACTCAACATTGTCCTAATTCATTCCCTTTTTACATAAAATTCCACACAAAAAGTGGGGTTGTTTTTTTATAAAGTTTATGGGGTTTTCAAAAGTGAGACAAAAATTTTGTGATTTTGAAGATACCCTTTTGCTTTTGTGATTCTGAACAAAAGCCTGCTGAATGCTAAAGGTCTGGACTTTGGGGGGTGAGCTAAACAACTATGGTTTTATTTTTATTATTATTATTATTATTATTATGAATTGCAAATGCCAAAACAAAACAATAAACAACATGTAATAGTAGATGAGAAAATATTCAGAGATGGGAAAGTGATGATGAAGAGTACCTGTTGAATCGCCTCAAAAGAGATGAAGCAACAATGGGGTTTTGGGGTTTTGATCGATGTCACTCACGACATCTTAGAAGCTAGAGCGCGTGATGGTTCATTTCCATAGAAACAGCAAACAAAGATTAGTAGTAGTTAATAAATGCTATTCCATAGAAACCCTCAATTCTCTTTGATTGGAAGACTGTAAAACATGTCTCGACCCAAAAAATGAAAACAAAAAGGTTCTTTTTGTAAATGGGCTCTTCTCATCCAAGCAGATCAGGACCGCCCTTTGGAAAGCATGGGCCTTGCATTTTCATAATTCGAAATGACGGTGCCGAAGTAGTTGTGCTGGTTGGCAAGCGAAACTTTCTGTAGCAAAGAATGAAAATTTAGCCTTTAGGAATAGACCAAGCCTTTTTTGGGCTTCACAACTGTATATTGGCATTTATAGAGGTACTGACTTTTGAGTAATTCTAGATGTCGAGGTTTTGGGCGAGGGATGGTGCGTCGCACGCGAGCAGCTGACGTAAAAAAAAAAAAAAAAAAAAAAAAGCGGGGGAAAGTCGAAAATTTGGGGGAGAAGAAGAGGGAATCAAAAGCTTTTCTCCCCATTTTCATTCCCTCTCCCTCTCCCTCTCCCTCTCCCCATTTTGGCGCAGAGACAGATTCAGAGATTCTCCCTCTCCCCATTTTCCATCTTGACACAGATAGAGAAGGCCCCCTCCCTCTCCCCCAAACGATGCTCTCCCTCTCCACCCTCTCCCCATCATCGACTCAAACGAAGCCAGAGAAGAAGAAGGAGAAGAGAAGAAGCTCACCCTCGTCCCTTCCCTCTCGCAAAAGCTAAGGTAAGTCTCCCCTTCATTTCTAGATCTAGGGTTTCTTATTTTAGATCTAGGGTTTCTTTTCGATTTTTTTTTCAAGAGTTTCTGGTTTTGTTCGAGTTTCTGAGTTGATTGTTTAGGGGGTTTGGGTGAAGAAAGAAAGAAAAGAATAGAGAGAATGGCGATGACAACTCCCGCTCCTGCTCCTACTAGTGATGGTAAATCTCCATCCTCACTACTAATCTTCTTCCTTTTTCTTTTTTTTTTTTCTTGTTTAAATGTCACTTAGTAGATGTTTTAGGGTTTTCAATTTGTAGTAATTTGGCCTAGCAGAGATTTGATGCAGCCCTGTAGATATGTTAGAAAAAGAAAAAAAAAAATCTGTGATTATTTTCTTGTTTTTGATCGTGTCTTTTTAGCCCCTAGCAGAGATTTTGCTTTGAATCTGCAACAATGTGAGCTACTTTATTTTGTTGCTAAAATGCTGACAATCTTACGATGTTATTTGCCTCTTTTAAGTTAAAAATGAGTCAGTTGTAAAACTATGGTTTTCTTTTGGTTTCCATTTGGCTAGTTCGGGCAGGTGGTGATTCCCTTTGTCACAACCTGTCTTGTGTTGTAATTACCAAGCTATAAGCGATGGAATGAAATTCAATACGACTATTAGTAGAAAACATTTTTGAATACTCAATGCTTTTAAAACCAAAAACTTTTTGGGTAGGACAATGTATTAGTTCATTGGCTTAAGAACAGATTTTACTTGAAAGAACTCCCTATAATTCTGGTTTTCCATTGGGCTAAAGTGATCATATCAATACCAAGATGCTCATAGAGTATACGTGTTCTTGTAGCTTTATCTTTGATTTTCTTGTATAAAATTTTGTAATTGCATTTGATGGTAGGTCATTATGCTTATGGATAAGCTTCCTTTATCAAAGATTTAATCTCCCTCTCTTTGACATTCTGAAATATTTAAATGCAGATTTTGGTGGTCCATCTCCAGTTTTGATATGGATGTGTATTCAGCTATCACTAGTTATGTTTTTTTGGGAATGTTGATTCATTTTTGGAGATGGTATATACCATGTTGGTATTTCAGGATGAGACAACCACCAGTTCTGACAAGAAGGATGTAGGGAGTGAGAATGAGTGTTCAGATGAAGCAGTTGAAGACAATAGACCCGAAACAATAGAATCAGCTGACAAGATAAGTTGAATCTATCTCAATGTTGAATTTTTCCCATCAGAATGATCAATTTTTTAACTTTGTCTGCACGGACTCTATTGATCTCAGCATAGTATTTCCTCCCTTTTATGCCCTGTAGAGTTTACTTTGTAATTCTGTGTTTAAAACTGTGCTTCTCATGATTTTGTATCTGTAGTTATTTTCAGTTGGTTATATTTTGGTTTTTCTTTAGGGAGGGGGGATAACTTACACATGTACTGCCAGACATAAAACTTAAATGTTGTTTTCTTGTAGGAGGATGGCAAGGGGCAAGGTGAAGCTGATGAAACGTTTGAATAAACAGAGGCGACATGCTGTTACAGTAGCTCGTGGGAAGCAAAGAAGTTTTGCTTCCAGAAATTCCTACAAAGACAAGGGAGGCAAATCTTCTCAGAGTTCTAATTTCAAAAACAGCTAACTAGTTGGTGATGAGTGAAAAAGTGAAGAAAAAAGTTATATATACTGTGAGATGTGTATTGAATGGTTGTCAAGAAAATTTTGTAGAAAACATAACTTTGATATCAATTTTGCTATAATTTTTTGGATAACGACTTTCTGTTTTATTGTATTACTGTGATCCCTTCATTTGTAAGCATGTACACAACGCCACCAGACTTGAAGCCTTAGAAGTCTGCAATGACTGAAGACTAGGTGTCGAAGCAACATCAAAACTTCAAGCCTCTGAATCTTACAATGGCACGGGTCTTAGAAATTTGCTAGTCATTGAAGATTGAAGGCTGCAGGTACCATAGGATAGGTTTCAGTGCTGGTCTTCCGTTCTCATTAAGATAGGACTTGTGTAGTTTTTTGGCTTCTACATCACCTTGGCTTCATTAAGAACTTGTATGATTGTGGGCGTTCAGTAGTAATTATCAAAGTTTTTTTTTTTTGAAAAAGGCAAGCGTGCAATCTATGTATGGAGGAGTATGTGAAGTAACCTTAAACCTTGAGAGTCTGAGAAACAAAAGCTCTAATGAATATTTATTTTGCAAAACCAACAGTAGTAATTATCAAAGTTGAACATCACCAGCATTTTCACAATTGCATATAATCGAAGTAACCTTTAGAAACAAGCATCTCAAGTTTGACAGTAGAAATATATTGACTTGTTTTCCAGAAACCAAACCCATTTACTTAATTGCAAGGTGATAGGATCTAACCTTGTTTATTGATCTCTGCAGACTGAAAGCAGTTCAAGCATAATTTATAACAAAAGCCAAAGAGAGGAATAGATGGAAGACTTGAAGATTTCAACAATCAATTGCTGAAACAGAAATTGTATTGACAATGCTGAAATTGGGATTACAAGATTCAACTCAAAAGAATGAATTACAATGTAATATGAACTGAATGATGTAGGCTGTTCGAGATGCCTTAATCTACTAATAAGCATTTGCTCAATTGTACAATGTGTGAAATCATGAATCCATACAATGTTATTGCCATTCTCCTATTTATACTAATACCTCACAGAGGCCTTTGCAAACAACTAACAGAGCATTTGCATTCTAACAGAGCACTCTTCTAATCACTAACAGATCTTCTAACCACTAACAGAATATACTAACAGAAAATACTGAAAACCCTTCTAATTCCTCATCTGACAGAACATTCTGCAACCACCTTAGTATTTGCATTCTTCACCATTTGACAGAGCAGCATTTGCATTCTTCACCATCTGACAGAGCACTCTGCAACCATCTTAGCATTTTCAATCTGCAGCATTTTACAATCTGTTAAATCCTCCTATTCTTCCGCCTAGTGTATGTGAATCGTATAGGGGGCCTATCACAAGGAGCACAACTCCTATGCAGTTTCCTCAATTGTAAGAAACAGACGTTCAATGAGGTAGCCTAATGCCTGTCACATGTTCAAGTTTGACACTGCTCTACAACAGAGAGAAGCTAGCTAGCAAAGCTTTGGGAGAGATGTAAGCCCTCTGACAAGATCCATATCTCCCCTTGGGTCTTTTCATAAGAGTTTCATTTCTCCATAAGCGTATCCGCTTATTGTTAGTCCTGACAAACAACTAAACCTTTATCTTTCTGAGCACATTAACATAAGTGTAACTCGAGAATAACACAAAATAGTTTGCGGAACCTGCATCAAGATCAAAACATAAAGCATATAAGCAATTTAAGCATTGAGGTGCACACACTAAAAAGAATGTTAAACACTAGTTTGATATTAAAGACAAAAACCAAAATAAATTTATGGATTACGAACCAAATCCATTGGCTCCGGTGCTGTGCCATTGCAATAAAGCTCTTACGCGAATGTTCATTTATCAAGCAGTAACTATCTCCACTGGGGAAAGAGCTAGCAAATGAAATGGATAACCTTCTTCACTGATAAAATTACTTGGATCACCCATATTAAACACCTAAAGAACCATGGTAGTTCATATTAATCAAAAACAATTTTATGGATACAAGTAGGCACGGGTTAAAACGTACGTAATCTACGTGACATTACATGTACAACTTGCTAATTTCTACGTGACATTATGTTCAATGTGTAGATGTCCTTTGCATACATGTACACATTGAATGTAACTTGCTCAAAAAGTAAAATCTGTTCTTAAGCCAATGAACTAACACATTGTCCTACCCAAAAAAATTTTGGTTTTAAAAGCATTGAGTATTCAAAGCAAAATCTCTGCTAGGGGCTAAAAAGACACGATCAAAATTTTTTTCTTTTTCTAACATATCTACAGGGCTGCATCAAATCTCTGCTAGGGCAAATTACTACAAATTGAAAACCCTAAAACATCTACTAAGTGACATTTAAACAAGAAAAAAAAAGAAAAAGGAAGAAGATTAGTAGTGAGGATGGAGATTTACCATCACTAGTAGGAGCAGGAGCGGGAGTTGTCATCGCCATTCTCTCTATTCTTTTCTTTCTTTCTTCACCCAAACCCCCTAAACAATCAACTCAGAAACTCGAACAAAACCAGAAACTCAGAAACTCTTGAAAAAAAAATCGAAAAGAAACCCTAGATCTAAAATAAGAAACCCTAGATCTAGAAATGAAGGGGAGACTTACCTTAGCTTTTGCGAGAGGGAAGGGATGAGGGTGAGCTTCTTCTCTTCTCCTTCTTCTTCTCTGGCTTCGTTTGAGTCGATGATGGGGAGAGGGTGGAGAGGGAGAGCATCGTTTGGGGGAGAGGGAGGGGGCCTTCTCTATCTGTGTCGAGATGGAAAATGGGGAGAGGGAGAATCTCTGAATCTGTCTCTGCGCCAAAATGGGGAGAGGGAGAGGGAGAGGGAATGAAAATGGGGAGAAAAGCTTTTGATTCCCTCTTCTTCTCCCCCAAATTTTCGACTTTCCCCCGCTTTTTTTTTTTTTTTTTTTACCACGTCAGCTGCTCGCGTGCGACGCACCATCCCTCGCCCAAAACCTCGCCCAAAACCTCGACATCTAGAATTACTCCTGACTTTTTTATAACACCATTTTCGCTGAAGAATAACACCACCTTCTTTTTTTATTGTGTTAAAGCAATCGTCAATATAAACCCCTCTCTCACCGTTGTTTCTCTATTAGAAATTACAACCACCACCATCGCACCACTCCCTCCTAACGTCAAGCCGCACCATCCCACACTACCTTTCCTCTCTTCCGCTCTCCTTTGTTCTTCTTCTTCTTGATTTTACTATTTTTCTCCTACCTTCTTCCTCTTCTCTTCTTCTCAAGGGTAGAAAAAAAAATAGAGAAAAGGAGGCAGGGCGGCCGCTGATGGAGTAGAAGAGAAAAGGAAGAGAGGAGAAAACAAAAAAGAATAAAGGAGATTTTGAAGAAGAAAGAGAAGAAAGAAGAGAGAAAGATGTGTGATCAGGCAACGAGTGGGGCAAGGTAGAGCTGTTGTGGTGGTGGTACAAAGCAATACAATAATAAAAAAAAGGAGAAGAGAGGTGACACTCAAATTTTTTTTTTTTTTTTTTTATATTGATGATGTTTTTTCAGTAGGCCATTAGTGTACTTAAGAAAGTAAGGGAACAATGTATCCTTTGGCAAAATTCTAGGTGTAAAAAATTTGTTGTCGTTAGAGAGTGGCAAAAAATGCATCTAGTATGGGGACCTATGGAGGAGTAAAGTTCATCATCAGCCTCCCACTGCCACTGGGCTAAGTTGACGTCATGCATCATATATAGTTTCTCGTTGACAATATGATTCCTCTAGCTAATCTAATGCTTCTCCTTTACAATTATTACACACTAAAACAACCAATTTAGCAAGAAGCGATCCATCTGATTCTTCACTGTGATTACAGGATCGACATTACATACTTTGCTGGGAAGTTAGATGGTATATCAAGATTGATACCACAATCTAACGTATAAATACGAGGTATTAAGATTCAATGTTAGAATTAACCGAAAAATAAAATAAATAAATCCCTAACAAAAGAAACTAAGTATCTTGGAATTTAATAAATGACCTTGAATCTTCTACCTCAGGTTTGCAACTCAAATCCAAACTTATAAGCTCGTTATAGGAGCATAATTTAAGGCGGACTGGTGGGTGTCAATTGCAACAGGGATTCTGGCAGCAGTAACATTTTAGAAGGTTATCTATCTTCAAAACCAATTGTGCATCCGCGAGAACTTTGCATCATGACATCATTTATTCCATACACAATTCACCTTGCCAATTGCTATGCTCAAAACTCAGCTGCTTATAGATGTTTCTAAACTAAAACTAATCTGATATTCGGTAGTCCTAGACATGGAGATGTCAGTCAACAAGCTGAGCACAGAGCATTTGTGACGTATCATCGTCTCTGGCTCACTTACACCAACAATTCCAGTCTGGTTTCAACTCTCAAGCATGAATGTAATCCTTGCAATATTTAAGTCATCTTACGTGAAAAAGAACAGTATGCAACGTAATAATTCCTTAATAAAGTATCTAAAGAATGAATAAGTCCAACATGCATAACATCTCTTGTGTCTGATTTTTTGAACATGTAAGCACTACCACAAAGTTGGGAAAAGACAAGGGAAATAGGAAAGCAAAATCTGATCACAGATACTTATAGCAGTTGATCAGTTACCTGACATGGTTTCAACTTCGCAGTTTGATCCATGTATCAAAATACAGCACGACACCACAGGGAATCTCCGCATCTTCTCTCTAAACTCACGCACAGCAACTGCTTTGGGTTGTATTAACTTGGCTTAGCATAAACTATAAGCTACTTTTCCTTGGGTTATACACCAGTCTACGGTGGGACAAGCACAAGTTGAACTCATAAAAATATACCGTAAAACAAAGCTAATTATAGTATTAAACTGACATTGCGAAAAGGAAGTAGAGAATGCCCATAACAGATAATGGAGACTTTGTTGGATGAAATACTATAAACTTTATAAGGCAACTCATATTATGAACTCTACATTATCATTTATAGCAACTCATGGGTTTGCTAAGCCAAATGCAACCTGTGGCATGTGATTTAATAAGGTATAATAAAATATTATAATGTTCTTAACCTTTCATAAAAATAATTTATAAAAAATAAATAATAATAATAATAATTAAAAAAAATCATGAAACAAGCTAGTTAGCCTGATCAAGTAACAAATTTTGCATCTCCGAAAAAAAAAGGCCTTCCAACCTTAGTCATCTGACAATTAACAATAAACCAAAAATATTGCAAAGAAGTAGACTACATAGAAATAAACTATATGCTAGCTCCACGAAGAGAATCAATCGCGACTTTCTCATTTAGGGTTACAGAAAATAGTAAAACGGGAAAGAAATGTACAAAGCAATTAGACTTTAAGCTTGTCACACTTCAAAGGCAGAGGTTGGTTGTAGTTGAGGAATTCAAGCATGGTGAGTAATGATTTTCGATTTATTACTTTCTGAGTTTCTGTACACTGTTATACCGTCCAAAAATACACATTTAAAAGAAGGCATTTAAAGAGGGGAAGCTATGGAACATATATCTGTCAACAGAAACTCATTTGCATACATGTGCATCAAATGATAGTCTAGAACTCTAGATTAGTATGCACACAGATAAAAAAAAAGATCACGGAATAGGTGGACGGAAGGGTTAATTGAAAGGATAAAACCTACAACTACTGCCATTTAACAAGTATGCTATTTGTTAATGGCACATGTACATGTGCCGACACATGTACACACACATTTTCAGACAACCTGACTGGATGGATTAATTGAAAGGATAAATCCAAGCAAAGTACCAGTGATCGTTTCTGCAAGAAAGTCCCATGTAGTGCCCCTGCAAGCATGCACCATGCTTAGATACATCCACATATGAACACTTATCTACCTGCAGCTCTGTGCATGCTGAAACGAACACTTATCTACCTGCAGCTCTGTGCATGCTGAAACGAACACATCTGGGATGAAATAGATAAGGAACCAAAGTACCAAATCGTCACAATCAATATGCTGATGCAAGTCATCAATCAACAACAGGAAACATTTAGTAACGAGACCTTCTAGGCCGCGAGGAAACGCGCGAGGGGGGTGTAAACACCCATCCCCCTCGAGATGTGTTCCTCGCGCATTTCCTCGCCCCTTAGAATTAGCGTTTAGTAGCGCATGGGATTAAATGATAAGGCTTGTGTACCACTTTTCTGAAAATGAAGGCATCTAGGATAAACAAATTCTTCTCTGGAATGTGGATCCCCAAGCTACATCTCCATTTCAACACAGCTTAATGAAAAGAATTGACAAAAAAGTACCAGGAAACAATCAAATGACTAGCTAAAAAACAATTGTTGAACCAGCCAGTATTTGCAATAATCTGTCAAAAACTCAAATAAATTAGATGGATTAGCTCACCTTAGAAGGATATTTGCCCTTTATACTGGCATTTCAGAACACTGATACTGCTTCCATACTCCTGAATCTACAAAGCGGCAACTGCTTAAAAGTTACAAACTCCTTTGAATTTAACGTCGAACAATAAAGAAACCACCAAAAAGGCAATTCAGATTGTTTCTGATATATTAGTCAACAAACAGAAAACAAAGAAATAAACGGGTACTGCTTCCCTAGAATTCCATAAGAACTACTTCCTTGATTTTTCATCTGATGAGATGCACCAACAAATGCAATATGAACCAGATTAAACACTAAACAGAAACAAAGTGTACCATATTTATTTAATTTTCCTTTTTAAATTTTTTTTAATTCATTCAGGGTTACAAAACCTAAGAAAAAAAGGGTAAGAAACGTACAAAAAGATAGATTAGACTTGCACTCTTCTATATTGCAAATGCAGTGGTTTACTGTAGTTTTTTCGAGAGAAAGACAGATGATGTTCAATAGTTTATGGAATATGCAACTCTCATCATAAAGTCCTTTGCAAATGTGGATAAATAAAACTCTAGATGGGAATGGATAGAGAGTGAAAAAAGGTAATGAAGCATGGAAAAAGGTGGTCTGAAAGATTGATTGGGAGGATAAAATCCACAACTACAACATTTGGTACAAGGAAATGCTACTTCAAAAAAAATTAACAAGTCAGCAATAATATCCACACACGTTCAGAGACAACCTAGCTAGAAGAATTAAAAGGAAAAAGAATCCAAGCAAGTCCAAAGTGACTGAAAGGATAAAATACTAGCAAAGGACTAATACAACCATTTTAGGAAGTGTCACGTGCAGAAACACGTCCACGCACATTATCAGACAGCCTCTATGGCAGGTGATCAGTGATCTTATGGTACAGATGGCAAGACTTTTTGATGTTCCTCGCTTTTCTTGAAACAAACTGGCTAACTTGATCCGGTAAGGAGTACTGAATCGCCATAGATAAATATGAGCTTCCCACCTTACTCATCTGATGACAGATAATTCCAAAAAGTGCAATACAAACTTGAACAAATAGAAGGAAAATTAATCTAGATGAGTGTGGATACAGAGAAAAAAAAGATATGAAGCATTCAAGGTTGCATCAAGGATTAATCTTGCCAATGGCTCAACAGTTAGAGCTTGGCGGATGGTACCACTAGGTCATGGGTTTAAACCCAACTTGCGACATCTTTAGTGGGTTCTGGGATCCTATAAAAACCCTGCTTGCCTTTAAAATAAATGATAAAATCCATGACTACAACCCTTAGTACCACCACAATATTGTTATTTTTCAGAGATTATTCACCACCAAATATCGGAACATATACCACTGCATGACAGAATTCATTATCCAATTTTGAAAATGTTTGAAGCTCAATTTGGGGCGAAGGTTGCACGTAAAAATATTCAAATCATGAAGTGGATTTCCTTTGAACCGAGGATTCATATTGGACCCTATGTTTGAATTTTAGTTTGATAATTCGTGGTGTGAGTAATACCAAGGGAAATTTCGAGGTCGAGTATTCTTTGTGCATTTTTCAGAAATGTCATCCTCAAAGCTCGACAACGAGCTTTTTTTAACAGGGTAGAATTGATGGAATCTTACATTATGTGTATTTATTTGTATAATGGGCCAATTCATTATAAGCCCAAGTAGGATTAGAAGTTCATTTAAGAATTAGGTTTAGGTTTTATTTTGTTTAAATATGTAGGATGAATAAGTTGTAATCGGTTTAGTTTTGATAATTTAGTCAAGTTATGAAACTTTGACTATCAAGTTTAGATTATGTCTGGTTAGTAAGCTTTCGTTGAATCTATCATAATATCAAGGGAATAAATGATAGATACACTAAGAAATAGTTTAACTAGCCAATAATTCCATAAATAATAGTTGGATTAGCTGAACGCACCTTAGATGACTTCCATGCGCAATACGCAATACAGAGCACTGATCCTGCTTGCATAGTCATGAACATAAAAAGATACAGACAACATTAGCAACCACCAAAATTCAGATTAGATCTGATAAACAAGCAAACAAACTACAGTTCTACTTCCAACCAACTCCAACAACTATGCTTCCTAGACCTTGATCATCTGATGATAAATGATAAGCCCAGAAATGCAACATAAACCAGATTAAACATAAATAAATTACATAAGACATTCTTGTTTTCTTGACTTTCCATCTGATGATAAAGGATACACCGTATACCAACCACAAAACCAAGCAAAAAAAGGTAAGAAACATACAAAAAGATAGACTATACGTGCACTCTGCTTTTTTACATTGCAAACGAGTGGTTTATTGTGGTCGGAATTCAAGCTTGGTTAGTAGCCATTTACGGTTTATTACACGTGTATTTTAATACCTCTAAATGAACACTTTTTTTCTATAGAAAGATAGATGATATTCAATAGCTTATGGAATATGATACTTTCATCATAAAGTCCTTTGCAAACATGTGTACAAAATAATATTCTAGATGGGAGTGGATACAGAGTGAAAAAAAAAAAAAAAAGGTAATGAAGCATGGAAAAGGTGGTCTGAAGGATTGGTTGAGAGGATAAAATCCACAACTACAACATTTGGTACAAGTAAATGCTACTTGAAAAAATTAACAAGTCAGAAATATCCACACACGTTCTCAGACAGCCTAGCTAAAAGGATAAAAAGGAAATGAATCCAAGCAAACAAGCCCAAAGTAACTGAAAGTATAAAACCCTAGAAATGTCTAGTACAACCATTTTGAGAACGTCACATGCAGAAACATGTCCACGCACATTATCAGACAGCCTCTATGGCAGCTGATCAGTGATCTTATGGTAAGACTCTAATGTTCCTTGCCTTTCATGAAACAAGCTCAGTAATGAGTGCTGAATCTCCACAAATAAATATGAACTTCCAACCTTGCTCTTCTGATAATGGATAATACCAAAAAGTGCAATAAAAACTAAAATAAACAGAAAGAAAATTATATACCATAGCTGCTTGGAGAGTATCAGCTGTGTTTTTCTCATTCAGGGTTACAGAACATACTTAAAATATCTAAGAGAAATGTACAAAGTGATCTTACACTGGTTGTTAAATTTCTATGAAAGGGAAAAGTCATTTGCACGCATGTGCTTTAACTATTAAATGACAATCTAGAAGGGCGTGGATACAGAGTGAGAGAACATACGAAGCACAGAAGGTGGGTATTAAGGATTAATTGAAAGGATAAAATCCACGACTACAACCATTAGTACAAGTAAATGCCACTTTAAATCTAAAAATCAGCAATATGCTGACATGTGCACTAATTTTGGGACAGTGTGGCATGAAGGATTGATTGAAGGATAAAACCCTAAGCAAACTATCAGTAAAACTTTTCTACAGGCAAATCCCACATAACCTTACATGCCCTGCAAAAAGATGTGTGCATACTAATCCTCACAGACAATTATTTCTATGCAGCTCTGTGCATGCACAAACACACACACACACACAAGGGATCAAATGGATAAGGAAGAAAGTTAAAACTCGTCACAATCAGCATGCTGACGCAAGTCGCGACTCGAAAAAAAAACTTACATTTAGTAACACATGGGATCAAATGGATGAGGAATCAAAGCAAACAAATCCATTCAATCAACATGGTTGCTGTATATGATTTTCTGCAAAATTTAGACATGAAGGAAAAACAAATTCGTCTTGAAATCTGGATCCCTGTGCTACATCTCCCGTTTTGGCAATAAAATGAAAAAAAAATGAGGAAACAAATGATAGATAAGCTGAGAAATAGTTTAACTAGCAAACAGTTCCCTAAATAGGCTTTCAATACTCACTAAACTGCAACTAAATCTATCAAAGATATTTGCAACGAAATAGATAGACAGATTAGAGGAACTCACCTAAGAGGACTTCCGTACTCCATAAGCATTACAGAACAATGATGTTGCTTGCATAGTCATGAACGTACAAAGAGACAGCTACGGCTTTCACAATCACCAAAATTACAAGTTAAGATTGCATCTGAATCTGATAAACAAAAAACAAGCAAACACACAACAGTTCTACTTCCAACGAACTCCTACAACTATGATTCCTGGACCTTGTTCCTCTGATGATAAACCGTGCAAGCATGTGCTATGCATAAAGATAGTCATTAGTAATCCACTTACACACACCTACCTGTTTTTGTTTTTGGGTCTGTGCATGTGCAAGCATACAGAGATTGAATAATAGTCTAGATGAGTGTGGATACATATTGAAAACAGATCAGCATGAAAACGTGGCCTTAAAAGGATTAGATCGTCTACTACAAAAACTAAAAAGTCAGCAATATGCGGAAACATGCAAGCACAAGCTCATTTTGAGACAGCCTAGTTTAAGGATTAGTTGAAAGGAAAGAATCCAAGCGAGCTACTACTAGTACAAGTTGTACAACCATTTTTATAATCAAGTCCCATATAATTCATAGACCACCAGAAAGCACAAGCACAGCACCTAACGGTACTCATTACCGATTCACATGCATACACTTATCTTATCTGCCTCCATGTCTTTGCAAGTTTGCATACAAGCACACAGAGATACATGATATCAAAGAGATATAAGAAACCAAGTAACAAATCATGATAATCAATATACTCGTGTAAGTCCAGACTTGAAAAGAAGAAATATTTAGTAACACATGGGATCAACTGGATAAGGAAAGAAAGCAAGGAAATCATACAATCAATATGCTAGCAGATGATTTTCTTGAAAAGGAAGACAGACACTTGAGAAAAACATCCAAGCGAGCTACTACCAGTGTACAACCGTTTTAACAATCAAGTCCCACATAATTCATAGACCACCTGCAAGCACAAGCACAGCACATAAACGTACTCATTACTGATTCACATACATACACTTATCTGTCAACAGCTATTTGCAAGCTCAAGCACACACACACATGAGATCAAATATATATATATATATATATATATATATATATATATATATATATATATATATAAGGAAGCAAAGTACAAATCATGATAATCAACATACTCATGTAAATCCAGACTCGAAAAGAATAAACATTTAGTAACACATGAGATCAACTGGATAAGGAAAGAAAGCGAGGAAATCAAACCGATATATGCTAGCTTATGATTTCGATGAAAACAAAGGCATTGGAGAAAAACCAATGTATCACCCTAGATCTGTGTACTACATCTTCAGTGACAGTTCAAGTATGTCAAATTCATGAAAAACATGAAAGTTCAAGGAAACAAACAATAGACAAGCTAACAACAATAACTGGACTAGCAATAACTGCATAGAGAGGCTGTGACAATACTAGTAAACCTTGCAAAGAAATCTGTCAAAGTCTACAGATGGATTAGCAAAAAGAGCACCTTTGAAGGATTTACATATGCATTTCAGAAAACTAATGCCGCTTGCATATTCAAAAGTCTACGGAGAGTCAATCTATTAAAAGCTACAACTACATTTCTTCAAATTACACATAAAGTCTTACTAAGAAGCTACCACCAAAAGATGAATTTATGTTGCCTGATATCCTTGGCCAGCAAATAAACAAACAACGTAAGTTCTGTTTCCATCGCACTCCGCAACAGCTAAGCTTCCTCGGCTTTTTGTTCTGCAGGAACATTCAGTATGGGCAAGGTCCCCAAAATGTCATCAAGGCCCTCAAAAAAGCCACTTCCTTCAGTTGCCTCTTTCTCAATGCTTTCAATCTCTGCCCCATCACTCACATCCACCACAGGTTCTTCCGAATCATCTTTGAGCTCCACATTCAAATCCATGTCAACCAAATCATCATCCATCCGCCCTCCAATTGTGCTGTTCTTCCGGGGCCTTCCCGCTAATCTCTTTGGTCTCTTTGCCATTGTCTTCTTTCTCATAGTAGGCTTCGCAACATCAGGCACCCCCACACCTCCAACCCCATCAACATTCACCCCCTGTGCAGCACTACCATTTGCTTTCCTTCCTCTAGTCTCCACCGAACTCATCGGACTCTTTCCAATCTTCTTCCTCTTCAGCTCACTCCCAATGTCCCAACTCTCATCCGACCCATCCCCAACTTCCTCCTCCTTGTCATTACTACTATCCACCCCCACCGGATTCTCCCCAAGCCCTTGCGGAAGTGAACTCATCGCAAACATACTCGAAAACGGAGTCCAATCCGGCATACTCCCCTTCCCATTATTCGGCATCGTAAACCCAATCGGAAAAAACGCCCAACAACAATAATACCCATCCTTGCCAGGCACAGCTGGAGGTGGTGAAGGAATCACAGCAGCATGAAACCCCCTCCTACAATTCTGACACTTCAACACACATTCCTCATAAACCCTAGGATACTCATACAAATGATAACAATACGGACAAGCTGTCCAAAAGGTAGTCAACCTAGACGACTGCTGCTGCTGAACCCCCCTTCCCCTCGTCTGACTCCCACCACCTTCATTATTACCATTCTGCCACTCAACCTCTCCCCCCGTCCTCCTATTCTTCTCCCTATCCCTCGGACTCCTCCTCAATGGTTGCTTTTGGTTTTCATGTATTACACCTTGTACCACCGCTGCCGCAGGCCGATGTGAAGAAATCGGCTGCGCAGCATGAGGAGGAGGAGGTGGTGGTGAATGAGCAGGACCATCCAACACAATTGGTCTAAACTTAGACCACAAACTAAGCTCATTGTCATAAAGGGTTTTCTTCCCCGGATCAGAAAGAACAGCCCACGCATCCGAAACGAACTTGAAAGCCGTATCGGCGAAAGGGGACTTGTTCTTATCCGGATGAAGAATGAACGCCAAGCGCCTGTACTGACGCTTGATGTGTTCGGGGTCATTAGATCTTGGATCAAGTTGCAGAATTGCGTACCAGTCCATGTGGTTGTTGATCCTCTTTTCTGCTGCTAACAACACGTCCGCGATCATCAACACTTGATCGACCCCATCCCACAAAGGGTCCTTCTCTTGCGCTCGCAGCGCGAACCGCCTGCTCCCCACTAAGTCCTTCGCGTTCAACAGCTTCGTCGCTATCGCTAGCCACCTCTCCGCCTCCTCTCGACTTGTTTTTCTCTCCATTTCGCCCAACTAATCTTGTTTTACGATCTCTCTGTCTCTCTGTTCTTCTGAAATTTGATGAAGGAGATGATGGGATGGGATGGGACGTGTGAGTGACTGACTGTTTTAGTGGACAATTATGGGGTTGGAAATTAGCAAAATGACACGGGTTGGTGGTTATTGGAGATTAGGAAAGTAGAGGTGGTTTAGTCATTTGGATTAAAGGCTTTTTTGGACCTAATCTTCTTTCGCCACGTTTGGGTCGAAAACGCTCTGGACTACCAAGTGTAAGAGGGTGGCGAATGTAAGGTTAAATGGCCCACTTGTTCTAAATTTGTTTTTGCAAATGACGATTTGATAATATATTTTAAGAAAATCTGAAAAAGTTTAATTTCCCAATTCATCCTTTTAGTATGAATTTGAGTCATTTATATCGCTAACCTAAAAGTCAATGGATAATTACATCATCTCCTCTAAATTATTTTCTACCAATATTAAATTATCAAATAACATTTACCCTTTTATACTTCGAAGGTGTTTGTTTGTTTGTTTGTGTTGAAACAAGTCTTAATAAGGAGTGGGACACCTATTTTAGGGTGTTTTTTTAGTTCTAATCAAAAGTTAAATTTTTCATTGAAGTAAGTAATATGGAGTGATGATCATTTAGCACTGAGTGCTCAATGAACATTCATTTCAAATGACATTACAATAAATTTGTAATGACTACTGTACTATCCCTCTTTTCCACAAACCATTCCCTATTTTTGACCTCCTCTCTATCACATGACAGTGTCACCATCACCACCACCCTTCCCTCCTCCTCTTCTTTATTATCTTATTTCTCTCACTTGAGATTGTATAAGGTTTCTCTTTCTATTGAGATTGTACACTGATGGAGGGGGATATATGGTTGTGTTTTGGTGGCAATGGAAAGGGATTCTCTATAGTGTTTGAAAAAGAGAAAACAAGGGGATAAAGAAAATTAATATTAGTGGGAGTTGTGGTGGTGGTCAAAACTGTTTAAAAATTTCAAATTAACACCTAAAAATAAATATTTTTAATTTTACAACTTCTAATCAGCAACTCATTTAGAAGTGAAACAAACAGTTAATTCAAATCTTCCAACTCCAGTTAGAAGATGGCTTCTGAACGCTAAAACAAATACCACCTTAATGATTTTTTATTAAAAAAAACAACCACCACCTAGTGATTTTTTTTAAGCAGTGTATTACTAATTAGGCATTAATTTTTTTTTATGTGATGGCATTATCAATTTTGAATTTCCATTCCAGAATAATAAAAAATTTAATATTTATAAATATTTGTTTCTTGAGAGTTATGCATTTGCTTTGTTAAGAATGGTATGTGATGTTTTTTTTTTTGGTTTTCTTAAAATGAAAGATAAAGAAAATGAATGAAAAAATTAATAAAATCTCAAATTGGGACAATCACTAACTATAAATAATAATGTGAATGTTGTTCGATTATATGAGAGAAAATGTAAATGTTGTTCGATTATTTAATATGGACAAAGTTAATATTATAGAAAGTTAAAGTAGACAGTGTAATGCACTTTAAAATGCATGGTAGTAAAATGTAATTTTCAAGTTTGAAAAAAAAATTGTAATTATCGGCTGACTTTAAGGTTCATGGTGTAAATTAACTCTAGCAATTTCCCTATTTGTTCATTTATATTTTAATTTCATATCTTAGGATTAAGGGGCTAGTATTGACAACTCTGTAATCATAACTTGCCTGTATTTCATTCAATAATTAAAACAATTAAAGTACCAAGTAGAAGATTGAGACAAGCACTCATGGCATAAAATTTGGACGTGCATAAAAAAAATTAATCATTGTAAATGTGTCGGCCGTAGTTCACATCCCAAACATAAACCTGAATCTCGAGTGTTCACATATAAGCAAGTTGGTATAACATATCATCATTTCGCAAAATGCCAAGTACGTACCATGGGAAATCGATATCCACTTTTTTTTAGTCTCAAAGTTTATCATTAAGAAATTTAGTTCGGTAACATGGTCTTCATTAGTCGCATTCCTTGCTCTCAGTAATCAACGCAATTCAGTTATTAGTCAAATGATTATGGAAGTTCACGACTGTCCCAAGATTGTATAGTCTCACACTTGAGAAGATGTTGAATTGGGAGGAAAACTCTAATTCTTGAACTGTGAATTTAGAATATTTAGATTCATGCTACTCAAATGGATTCCCTAATAAAAAGGTATGACCTATTAGGGGCAAAAATAAATACCTTACACGTCCATATTTGATTTCAATTTCCGTAACAGAAAGAAAATCATCTTTTTCATTGATGATAGAGTAAACCAGACGGATGACCATTGAGATAACATACGGCTAAAAAGAGAAATTCTACCATTTCATCATTGTGGATCTTGGATTTCTTATCCTGAATGATTTTACTAAAATAGAAAGCTGCCTTTGATTTTCTGATATATGAAACATAATGCTATGAAAATGAACTCGAACAATTGCATTGAATCGAGGATAACAACACAAAATAGCAATAACCTTCTACAATTGATCAATGAGCATAACACCCCCTCATTTAAACCTAGGGTTCTATTATGCTATGAAAAATGAGTTCGAGTGATTGCATTTGACAGGGGATAAGCAATAACCTTCTACAATTGATCAATGAGCACAATACCTTCTCGATTGAGGCTAGGGTTTCAATTGAGAGGATGACATCATAAACCACTCCTAATCAGACATTTCATCCAAGGTTCTATGGTGTAGTGGTTAGCACTCTGGACTTTGAATCCAGCGACCTGGGTTCGACTCCCGGTAGGACCTATTTTTGGAAACTTTTTTAATCTGGGACCTATTTCCTGCTTTGTCACTCGCTCATGGCACCCCCCTATTGTGCTGATATGGGACGCTTATGAATTTGCACTGTCCATGCTTTGCGTTAGATATTTGTTAACTTCTGATGAGGAAAGCTGCTCTTGACATACACGGGATAAGTACATCTCTCAATTTAAAAAAAAAAGTATCACATTAAATGACAGCGGGAGCAGGACATAATTTCTTCAATGGTGCAAACTATAATAAACCAGAGAAAATGAACACCATAACATATATTGCAAAATGTTAATAAGATGGAACTTTCTCTTCCATTTCAAATTCTCTGTTATTTCATTTTAGTATATCTCTGTACTGTTTCATTGTCTGGTTTATTTATCAGCACAACGCTCTAATTAATGGAGTATTCTTCTTAATTACTTAGGGTTTTCACCAATCTAAGCGTTGGACGTAAGTATTTCTAACTCGAAATAATTTCAACATTATATTAAATTCTCATAATCGATCGATTTGATAATAGTTCAATTATTCATTTTAAATTGTATGATATCAATAAATCAAATATCATAGCAGGCTGAATCCACTCATCGGAAACATTAATAGAAAAGTTTTTTCAACATTAAAAGAATGTAAAATAACAAGTTTAGCGATCTGTACACCTCTTTGATGACTACTCAGCTAGTTAAGTTTTTCGTCATTGAAGTTACTGATTGGCCATTTGCCTTGAGAGAGAGCGCTTTCTCCGAGATAAAAACACAGAACAAGCATAAACCTCAGTTGCAGCTATTAGAAACACCCCTACATAGATGCACATTGTTGTCGCGCAGACATACATATACCTGTAGCAAGAAAACATTCCAGAATCAAAGCAAGAAACTTTGAGCAGAAAAGACATTTAAATGAAGACATTTCAACAAGTCAATTCTACAATGCGTTCTGGTAAAATCTTTTGAGATAAAATCAACCCAGTTGGAAGTATAAGACCATCCAGGATATCTGATCTATATTAAAATGATGCAGTATACCAGTATTTGAAGCTGGTCATAGTCCAACTGGATTGGTTTTTCAGCATTCCAGATATTTAGCCTTTTAATTTTTGCAAGCATACGGTGTTCATTTCCTGAAATTAAATGAGGTTTCTGCATCAACAACTTACTTTGGAGAAAATACGCTCCAGATGAACAAATGGCTCCTCATTAACAGTAAGATGATGGTGAATGTAGTCAACATAACTGAATTCAAGCTCAAAGGAACAAGGCAAGGAAAACCAATTGTCATTTGGAGTAGATGTCCCAAATCTGTATCCTCTGAGACTACAATAAAGCTAATGTCCTTCAAGGCTATATACAACATCAGGCTAAAAAGGCAGAAAATCGGAGATGCATATGTAATTGCAAACATCAAAATCCCAGATAGCACAGTAGAGTGATTAGAGATGCCCTGGAAGCCAGTAAATAGATTGTTATGGTAGTTGGATATGTCTTGGCTTCTGGAACCTCAAACAAATATGGAAATAAATTTTGGATCAGTTAAGCAGAGAAGAGGGAATACCATATAAGCTCCGGCCACATCAATAGTAGCTAATGTGTTGCTGTTTCCAAGACTAAAATGACCTGTCATCCCCAAAAAGTACAAGGCAGCAACCTACAAAGTGCAGGAAAAGTGTCAAACGTTATCTAGTTAGAAACTCGGCAGCCTAATTCACGTAACAATAGGAGTTATCTATTTTACATTTTTATAGAGTTCACAGCAAGAAATGCTATTGTACTTCTAGAACATTCAAGAACTAAGCAACCAGGAGGATCTAAAAATGGGACAAACATTAGGCATTATTAACTTCTATTAGTCAAGAGATTTGTTCCTTATATCCAAATACTAGGCGCAATTCACACTAAAACGTAAAACCTATGTTTATGTAACAATGGTACTTTATTTCCTATGAATTTGTAGTCTGAGCCGGAGTTCCATCCCCATAGCAGACATACACCCACATATTCAATAGGTGTTGAGAATGAAGACCATAGCATCAGCAGTCTAAAACTTTGAAATGTATCTTTGAAGTTTGTGCTATCTTCACATATATAAAACTAATTCACTACTACTTCTCAAGTTAAAAACACAAAACAGGAATATAGTAAACACAAAAAGGGAAGTACAAAATTAAACTAATAACTTTATTCAACCACTTTGTGCTGTATAACAATTTAAATTACTCAACACCCATTCCCTGGCCTAAACATAGGCAGACACAAATAAGAAGCACAAAAGTGACAGAAACATAACTAACCTCAATCCATTGTTTATGCTGCAGGTTGCCAACTGAAAAGTAATACACAATTGCCAGGACTTGCACGAGGAGCAATAAAACTGGCATTGCATTAATCGGTTGCTGTAGCAGCAATTGCAGATAGCACCAGCATATTGAGTATGTCCAACCAATCAAGTACATACAAACCCTTAACCCCGAGAAGGGATGCTCAGTTTCGTGACCAATGAAAACTGAAGCCATAAAATGGGGTTGAGGATTGGAGTGAGGATTACTACAAGAAATAGGTGCAAGCCAAGGTAATCCTAAGACAGCGACCATCACAGTCATAATCAGAATTGTGTATATCATCTGAATAATTAACAAGGAACCACTGCTGGATGCTGCAAATGTCTGATTCTGATAATTAACTATATGTAGCAATACCAGTACACCCGCTATAAAGGAGATGATCTGAAATACCACGAAAAAAGTTTTCTTCAATCTAAACCTATAAAGAACAATGGTGCTCAAACTGTTGACGATGAGCCCTGAGACAACCTGGAAAGATTTTATAATGCGAGGACCAGCTTTCTCAAGCCACTTCGAAATGTCAGGAAGATGAACCCAGTTTACACCACCTTGATGCCATCCTCTTAAAAGCCTTCCACAAATAAGTACTAAAATGATGGAGCATGCTTTGGTATAGTTGTATTTGTGTCCCTTGTGGACATTTCTTAAACTTGGTTCTAGACCTATGGGAAGCGACTGGCTTGATTTACGAAGAAATATCACGAATAATGAGGATGTCACAAAATGCCACGTATATTGCTCTTCTTCTACCATCGAACTTGAACCCAAACTTAAAACAATGCTCAACATTGCTATCAAAACAAAAGTTTCGTCTACATGCCATTTGTTTCTATGGTCATTTGTGTCTAAAACGGAGTTACTTTGTCCAACATGAAATGTTTTGTACAATAACGACTGAATGCTCAGAAACATGATACACGACAGAATCATGGCAGCAATTCCAACAGCAAGCATGTTGAGAGGTTTCTGCACAAGGATAAGTTGCAAGAACATGATTGTCACCCTCTTATGGGATTGAGAATTAAGCCAACTCGATAACACCATTAGAAAGTAGTGATACCTACATCAGTGACTCCACGCGATAACCATTTACTTGCAAATCTCAGATATTCCTTGTACACCGCCACAGTTTCCCTAAATTCAATAATCATATTAGACCTGCACACAGATGAGAATCAAACATCATGAACATGGCACTCAAAGTTGTTTTTATGAACAGATCATGGCAGAAACTACATTTTACCTGAGACCTTGACTTTCTTGACGAATCCAACGATTGTGGAGAGCAGCAGCTTTTGAAAATAAGCAGCATAACTTCTGCTCTACACTACCTTTGCATTCACTGAGTTCTGAGATTTGAGCATCATTAAATTCATTGCTTGAAGAATTACAACATAATAAACCAGGTAACTGTGCTTGGAGTAATCTCATTAACTGCCAAGAGTTCAATTCCAATGCGCGAAGCTGTTGGTTTTCTGTGATCCACAA
The DNA here is from genome assembly GCA_963556465.1 of Berberis vulgaris. Taxonomy (NCBI): domain Eukaryota; kingdom Viridiplantae; phylum Streptophyta; class Magnoliopsida; order Ranunculales; family Berberidaceae; genus Berberis; species Berberis vulgaris. Next base: position 9,227,793 of record OY747136.1, on the reverse strand, counting down.
ACAACGCAACGATTGAGAGGAATATAACAAATGAAGGGTCATATGTTTATTGGGTACATAGTTTCATGTGAAAATATATTTCTAAGGAATTGATTCACAGAGAAATATCAATGGTGTTACTTTCATTGTTTGATCATCACGAAACAAGCAAATGCACCCTAAAGTATATTGTTACTGTTGAAGGTTCACAATCAGTATGCTATATTAGAAGACTTCTTGGAGAAACTAAAATAATTCCTCACTTAGTCTCTGTAACTATGCACCTTTTTCTCCTTGAAATGTCACATGAATCTAGGAAGGTCAATGTGCTATATGAATGGGGGCTCTCCTCTTCCCCTTCCCGTGCTTCTAATTATAGCTGCATTGACATGTAAATTCCTCCCCAGTACCGTAGTCCATGGTTGTATCCTTAAAATCAACAATTTGATGAAAAGGGAGATCACTTTGACCAACATGTGCATGTTGTATCAAGAGTCAATACGCAGTCTTCTCAACCGCTCTCGTGTGAAGGATCGGAGAATTATTTTGGGGAATTTGACATGTACAGGTCCATCAATACTCAATAGCTCTATGGTTGATCTAGTGGAAGAACATAATCTTCTCTAGTATTAGAAACCGGTTGTTGGAGATGACCCCATACACTCTGACATGGACCATTTGGTAGGGATGCAATAGAAGGATATTCAAGGGCGGCAGCTTAGTAGTCTGCAACTGAAATTCAATTTTAAATCCAAACTTTGGCACTAGAGGTGCACTGTGGACCACTAAGGAACTCATCCTCTGTACAGTTTTTGTTCAATTGCACCAGTCAGAACTTTTAATACTACTTAAGTATTTCTCTGACAATGATAGCTCGCTTTTTTAATATAAAATTCAGCTTGTTTTGCTTGAATAAAAATAATAGTAATAAAATAATAATAATAATAATAATAATAATAATAATAATGATAATGATGATGATGATGATGATAACAATCATAATACTGAATTTAAAAAAAGGAGAGAAGAAGAAGCTGAACAAAGATATAAATGACCAAAAATATTTTTTCCCTAAAGCCTTATTACTTCCCTCATCTATAGCAAGAGGAACTTCCTCGGTTGCTCAGCTATACATCTATGAATCATCTCTCTTGAAGGAAATACTAGTTAATTAGTTTGACGCAAAGGCAGAACATGAGATATCAAGTAAAAAAAAAAAAAATGATAATAACAAATAAACCTTAATCTTGAAATACACTTGAGCAAAAGACAACAATAATCTTGAGGACATGGTTTGTCTATAACAAACAAGAACCAACAGTAAAACATGTATTTCTGGAATGAATTGGAGAAAGAATCAATGACGAATATTCTGACATAGGTCATCCGAAGCCATAAGACAATAAAAGTAATTGTAAGCTTTAAGAATGAAAGATGGATGTAACTGCACCCTTTACAAGATTCGTCAAAGTTCTTATCATTGGTTTGAGATTTTTGCTGGTCAAATGTGAAAAAGGGAAAACAACTGGACCTGTAAGAGAATCGAAGGCTTCTGAAATCAGAACGCCGATGTTGTTTCTTGGAATAGGGACACCAAACAAAAGAGCTAAAGTTGGTGCAATGTCTACCTGAAAAACAAAAATAAGTAAATGAAACGACAAATCACCAAAAAAAAAAAAGATACTTGATGAGTAATACCCAGCACAAGTCGTAGTAAGAATAAGAATAACAAGGGCCGTCCATTTCTAGAAATACCAGCCACATGAATATTTTTAAAACCCAATTTAGGGACGTCCATTTCTAAAAACTAGAATGCACAAACAACTGAGCTTCAAAGATTTTCTAACTTCAAATACTTCAAGCACTCTTAGCAGCCCATCATAATGCCAGAGCAACGATGTTTCTTTCCTAGATTTAAGTGAGGACTAGAATATGGATTAAACTTTTATCGTGATTTGGTTCATTGGAGAATTAATCAATTACTGATGAGCATGTGTTAACAATCATCTATGGATTGGGAAAACTATAAGGTGCCTATTCTGATGTCTAAGAGTACTTTGCAAAAAGAGCATTAACCTATTTTTCATCACTACCAAATGAGTGCAGTTTGCAACTATATCTAGGTTACGTGACTTGTGAGCATCAATATGTGACCATATTTTAGTGTGTGTGATGTTTCTACCCAATAGACATTCTGAAATATAATGAACAAATTAATTATCACTACCTGTATCAAAACATTCCTGTTTGTTAATTTTAATCAGAGAGGAACTACTTATGTATATCATATTGCGCTTACAAAAAATGGGAAATAAATTATGACCCATCTTGGAAACAACACAACTAAAGAACTGAGCGGGAGAAGAGCGAGATCAATTACCTGGAAAGCTTCATTACGTGTCGCTGATATATAGTCTGGGACGTCAGATTGTAGACCAATAAAAAGAGCTAAAGAGTCAGTTTCTTCATATGAAGATCCTCCATGATTCCCATTGTCAGTCATTCCATGGTCACTGACTACCATCTGTAAGTTTTTTTTTACTGGGTGAGTCGATTTAAGTTTATGAAAGATTCAATTGTTAATAAAAGCACCATGAAATATAACTTCAGGAATTTTTTTCGAAGTTTGACTCTATTGTAAGTATTCAACATACTGAATATGTCAAATTGTGTTTCTTCCAAAATTGAATTGGATATGATTTGCTGTCTCTTAGAGATTGTCTCTTTGCTGAAAAGAGGTATTTTCAGTAAGAATCTAGTTGAGCAAAACTGCAAACATTACATGTGAGTGGGTGTTGAGCCATGTCCTAATCAAAACTTAATTGAAGAATGGAAATTTTCTTAGCAAGGGAAAATCATAGGTCAAAATCAATATCAGATCGTGTAATTATTAAAGGCATGTAGCTAGCCACTCCACTTAATGGATGTCTGATTAAAACATTTCATATTAAGAAACACACATTCAATGGTATCTCCTTTTGCCACCCAATTCTCCACAAAACTTTTTAGCTTACCAAATGACAATACTGAGATTTTATTGAAAAACGACAATTGGACTCTACATTTCCAAATCATATGAGAAATAGGATCCACTTAGCTATCTGAGAACTGCAGGTTTGTGGGAAGAAATTTTCTCACAAGAACATCTTAGACCTTCTTGCTAAATCAAAAGCTTACATGGTAACAATTGACACATCCTCAATTCCACCCATTGTCAGCAATCTGGAAGAGTAACTAACGAGCAGTTGGAGCTGTAGAACCATAGTATTTCTTAATTAATACGGATCTATAACATGCTATGCAAGCTTGTTCCACTTACAGACACAGTCAAACTATTAATAATGTTATAATTAGGTTGACTTCATACCAAAACTAATGGCACGGGGAGAAAAAAATAATATAGATGTTACTTTATCATGTAAAACCCGAGAGTTGGAATATTTAGGTACCATGCGAGTCTTCTCATCAAAGCTTTGTAGGCATCTTCTAAGAAACATTGTCACAATCACAAATCATTCTTAATTTTTCTTTATTCTTAAGTTAGGCATAAATGATCTGTATCCTTCAGCTTGAAGAGGTGTTTAAAATTTATAATTTTAACTTTGGTACCCATTTGCACTAGATTTGAGTTCAAGTCTTTGTCCAATTTAGCGTTTAGATCCCATAACATTTATGAATCTGAATCATCATACTCATTATTTGACACACAAAGAATATAAAGAAGTTTGGAACTACAAACCAGTAGTGTTTGTCCATTGCGAGAATCTATGACTGCACTTTGGTGAATCCTCTGAACAACTTCATCCATTTCTTTCAATTTGGGTATCATCAAGATGCTGTAAATGATAGAAAAAGGACCCAATTAAGTTATGGTTGGAATAATAGATATCCTATGACAACAAATATGAATAATCATTTAAATGGAAATGGAGGAAATGAGTACTTATTGCGTCCGCCAATATGCCCAACATGATCCACGCCCAAATAGTGCAGAATCTGAAATAAAAATTTTACGAGTAAAACATAAGTGAAAGCTATAAATACCCACATATATAAAAACAAACTAACATCCAATACTGCAGATGTATCAATCATATAATACAAGAAAATTTTGAAGTAACTAGTAGATCTTTCTTTGTAATTCTAAATAGCCTTCAAAGCTAACAAAGAAACAACTACATTCAAGATCTACATTGTCAGGGGCTGGAGCACAGCTAGGCGCTAAGGAGGTCTCCTAGCGCCTTAGGGGCGCCTTGGACAACAAAAATCATGCTAAAGAAAGAAAAGAAAAATAAAATTATATATATATCATATTTGTGGAGGTTTGTACATTTTCTCAGGGGGTTTTTTTAAGTTCTTATTTCATTCTAATGCCTCCTTCAATACAAACATCAACAATATCATAAACAAGAAACAAACATGAGTATTGCATGACATAAGCCCTAAGTACATAATTAATATCTTACTCAAACCCAACATATCCAAAATAGCTATTCTATAGTAAGGGTTAAATCATAAAACTTAACATAAACCAAATTATATTTATAACAAGTCAAATAACTAAAACTAAGACTTATAGGCCATAACTCCATCCCTCGTAAAAGTAAAATATCCTCAATAATTCCATGAACTAATTTTATTATTTCATCATTTTCGTCTCCAGCATCCTCAAATAGGTAAATCTCCTTTGATTAGTGATTTGCTCAATTATCAAATAAACTAGTTAACATTTAAGCCAACTCAAATTATTTAATTTTTATTTTTTAAAGTGATATTGGCGCCTCAAGTGCTCCAAGCACCTAATGACCCACACGAGGCGAAGCGCTAAGGCGCTAAAAAGTGTATTGAGGCGAGATAAATCGAGGAGCGCCTTTGTAAAAAAAAAAATAGTGCCTTGGCGGCGGCCCTGACGACATGATTTAAGATGAGTAGATAAAACCTAATACACAAAGAAAATCCCCATCTTACTTGGTGGCAGTAATACGCTTTGGCGCCTTAATAAGTTTCGATGGAGAATGTGTTACATTAGCAGAGGTAGAGGTGGATGTACTAGAGTGAGTTACAAGACAATAAATACATCATACAAATAAACTATAAATGCGAAGCACAATGAAGAAAGGAGAAACCACCAGAAGATTCCAGTCATCAGTTGCAAGCTCCGTTTCTAAATGCCGAGAAACATTGTGATCTACTTCAATAGTATCTTTGACCTGAATCAAATAATTATATTAAAATGATAATAAGTTTACAGGACAAGAATAGACATCAAAACTCATGAAAACGAGCCACAGTCATCTAAAAATCTTATCATGCATAGCATAAATGAGACCAAGATGTATGACCATGCCACAAGAAATCAGATAAAGAAGCCAAGAACCAATACGTATGACTCTTCTGGTTTAGCTCCTTTGAAGCATTAACCAAAAACACATGTATCCCAATACTCCTTGTGACAAATCAGCCATAATTTTCTGACATGTGAAGAAACTAAAGTAACAAGCGCTTTGAGCATAACTAATAACAAGTTAACATACACAGAAGAAAAATGTCATAGAGTGATACCGCACCTCAACGCATTAAAACTCCTTAAAACCATAACATCCCTCGGCAAGGTAGGTGAAATGGCCGATTTCTGAGATTTTCATTTAGCATTTTCCACAGAAAATTCTAAATTGGTAGATTAAGCATATGCCTTGATGTGTAACATGTGAAATGAGACATACGCCTCACTGGGTAGTTGAATGACAAAAACGACCTACTTAATACCCATTTGTGCAATCTTTTCTTCACATTTGAAAGAAGTCCAACTTTTGGAGTTTGAGAGATAGGTTTTCCTTTTTGAAGAACAAACAAGATTTCTCCTTAAAACCTCAACCAAATCCTATGTGCTCCCACCAAACCCTAACAATCCGTCCAAGTCTGCATCATAACTCAAGGTTAGCCAAGATCTCTACAGGTCATGACTCTGGAGCTTATTTTGATTTCATAAAGATGATTTGTGTTTGGTGATCAAATCAAAGAAATCATGAGTGCTAAACGCCTCACTAAACTTGTATGAATAAAGGTTCTAATGTTTTATTCAATTTAATTTTTTTAGTAAACTTATAAACTGTTTTACCAAATGAACTTTCACCCGATTTTTTACCAAATGTTTAGGTTTACGTCTCAAGACCGCCTTTCCCCTCAGGTAAGAAAAACAACCGTAGTACTTACAAAAACGAGTTTTTTAAACCTTATCTCAAACCAAAGCCCAAAGGTAAAGGGGGAACCAGGACAGAAAGGGAATTTCAAGCCTTCATCTGTACACTGATATGAAACCTTTCAACTATACCTACTTATATAAGTAGTTACACTCTGTGCACATCTAGTGAAAACTTCGGGAATCGGTATTGGACAACATTCAAGTCAGCTTTGATCCCTTAGATCCTTCAGCTATTGATCCCTGGATTCTTCTTTCTTTCCAAAGCAACCTTCAACCACAATCATGAATGTATGAACATATTCAAGTGATAAATCAAGCTGTTGGAAACTAAGAGACTAGTCTTACTATATTAACTCCTAGAACTAGGTGATGAACTACTTCATCATGTAAACATCTATATCAAGCTACTGATTTCAAGAAAATCTCAAAGCGTGTGTCTTACTAATCATGTTGCTATTAATATCATCAAAATAGTCATAATACTGTAGTCACGAAATAGCCATATAGCTAGAAATTCAAACACGTTATTAGTGAAAAATCATAATATGTCGCACCTAGCATGTTGCTAACAACGATAAAACAAAATACTAATAGAAATTCAAACAGGAAATTTTTGTGCAATGAACATATATAGCATGCTTACAAAGAAACTGCTGACTCCATCCTGCCTTGTAAATAGTCCTGGAAACAGCTTAATCCATGTTTCATCACCAAGCATAACCATCTTCCAACCAATACTAAAGAGTTGGCCTGAAATATGTATAGAGTAAATTACAGATTTAATTTTTTAAAATGTGTTTATTAGTTCAAATATCATTGATATTTCATAACATATTTAACCAAACTAACCTAGAAGATTGTCATCTAAAAGAGCTTGTGCATTGAAATTGAAAGCAAGGTCTAAAAATCCCCCAACTGCCCCAGAAACCATTGCCTGAAATACAGATCGGAATGAGATCAAATTACCAAATAAACGTGAAGATGGGTTTCCGAAACAAGAATATCATGGAACGGTTATTCACCTTCAGTCGAGGCATTGTTACGGTAGGAGGTGCCGCCTTTGCATGGAAGCCAATTGCAGTTCCATTTGATAACAGAGACTGCGTATATGGCATACTTTCCATCATAACTTTTGTTGGAGGCTGATCACCGTTTCCCAGCACAAACTCTGCTGGAAGACCATCAACAACCTAAACTGACATGGTTGTGACCGAAATTTGAAAACCTCCCCCATAAAACAGCACGAAAAAATTACTAGTCAAAAGCCAAATTAATGCATCTAAGAGAAGATTTGAAACAAAATCATTCACTTACCATTAATACTAAGCGGTCAAACGATGGGGGAATTTGAGACATTTCCTGTGATAAACGCAGAAAGTTAGTTTTAATGACTCCTGTATTATAGTAGACTTACTATCCAGGACTAATCTCAATAAGCAATTAGTTAGCGACAAATAATTCTCAGTAAGCAATGCACAATCAACTGTAACACAAAAGTGAGTTGACACCATAGTCCTTCGTTTGCACTTGGGTCAAATGGTGTGTTTGGTTGCATTTAGAAAACTTCACGCCTTGAGTATCTACTTGACAGCCATTGCCACTTGTAGATATGATTCACAAATGCACATTGTTTTTCGTCTGCATGAGAAACTCGTTTTGTGGTACTGGTTTGAAACGGCTGTCATGCCTTTAGGCGGCCTTATTATATTCATAATTCGTAAAATTTGCTAGTATCACGCCGAAAAATGAAAATAGGCTTCCATTGATGATGGGAAAGTCCACATTTTTACATTATCACAATCTAAGAGGGCATATAATCTGAATTTCTTGAAAATTTAGTACTAAATTGAACATTTGTGATAAGATCATAATACTAACTAATAAACAAGAAAATGTAAATTTGCTCTTAAAGATAGAACCTGATACAAGGATTTGAGTTCCTCGGGAGAAAGATGAGCTCTGTCCTCGGGATCCTCAACAGACCCACACATTGGAGCGCGATAGCTCTCTGGACCACTGGATTCGAGAGTGAAATTTGAAGAGTTATAGAGAAGTTTTTAATTTGGAAAACTCTAGTAAAAAGATTGAAAACGAAGTAAAGATGATAGATTACTCTCACCTGATGCCAGAGAGAGCTGGTTTGATCGGAAAGAAGCCTAAAACGAACAGAAAAAGACCGATGATCTGCAGAATCACTGCTGCTATCGTCCATAGAGCGAGTTTGGTGCAGGTTAGAGAGGAAGAGGAAGGCATGGTTCGAGAGCCAATGGTGAAAGGAAACCCTAACCCTAGGTTGACGTTTCGGTCATGGATTGTTTTTTTTTTTTTTTTTTTTGTTAAGAGAAGTTAGCATATATATTAAACAAAAGTACAAAGATTGTGTCCTGCAGTGGATGCTACCGTGACTTAATACTATATAAAATGGTTCGCCACATCCATCATAGTTCCATGTGCACATCTCCTAAGTCAGAATGTAAAAAGGAATGAAGATTGCCAGGATTCCCCAGTATCAGCACTGATGGCCAATGTAGTGCCTGCCCCAGCAGCTTCAGCAGCAAAACACTTGGCATCGTACTATCAAAAACTCAGCCTAGTATCCTATCTACAAGGGTAGCATGGATCGTACCAGAAGTGTTCATAGCTACTACTCCAAAAGCTCTTTGTTGTGAGGAGACAAAGAAACAAACGTCATAAATCACTATAAGGGAAAGTCCTAACATTCCTGTAAAGTGTGTTGATGCGGTGATTTTTAACTACCATAAATTGGTCGTGGATAAGTTGAATTCTTGATTCTTGGGTATTAGACAATAATTGTATTGGCGGGTCCTGAGCAGGTTGAATAAGGTTGGGGGTTTGGCCACTGTAGCCGATTTAAGAACACGGTGCAGAGATGGGGGGTTAGGTGTGGCACTTGAATCAATTTTGGGGGAACTGAACCATTGCTTATACCAAGCCGTCCAAGTTTGTTTAGTTACATGGGTGAAGCTCGGGATAGAGAGTGTTATTTTTTGGAAGATAATCGGGTTTTGGGTATGCCAAATTGAGAGAATAACAACTGTGAATTGAGAAAGCATCTCTTCCCGAGCCAAAGGTATGCTGCAGCAGAATCCCATATAAAATTGAGAGCATTGTGAGTCTCATTATTACGGAGATTGGCAGTGCTCCAATTGATAGGGAGAGGGGAGAAGAGCCAGAGGCATTGGACAATGGGGCATAGGAAGAAGAGATGGGCAATGTCCTCTTTCTGATGGTGGCAAAAACACAGTGATCTTCAATGGGCATGTGAATAATAATAACCTGTTACCCCAATTTCTCAGTATCTCTGAATGACCCAAACATTCTAGAGACTCTGACTCTCAATATTCAAACCAGTGGTTTTGATATGGCTGAAGGTTCTGAACCCTTCGCACTTATCTATAAAATCACTTTCAGAGCTATGAAGACACAGCTCAGCCCTCGAGCCCTTCACTCTGATGAAAGAGGGCACACCATCCTCTTTGAAATCAATGACCAGAAAACCAATGTTATTGTACCCAGAACGATACAATGGGATCAGGTCACACTCCCAGACACTTGGGTTATTGAAGGTGCCTCTATCCCTAGAAGCCCTCCTCCAAGTCAAATTGATAGGATCTTTGCTCTCCCAGACGGGTCTGTTCAATTAAGATTCAGTGATCTACGAATCACTAATCTTGATCCTTCAAGGTTCCAACCAAGTCGCAGATCTGAATCTCCATCGTTCAGGACTGCCCCTGATCATTTACAATCAAGAGTTCAGACCCCTGAAACTCAAACTCTCCCTCATTTGAATCTAAGGAATATTAGAACAAATCCTAATTATCCCCAGATTCCCCAACCAATTTATAATCATCCAGTTGAGGTTACATCTGAACCTCCAGAGGAGAATCAATCTCCAACTCAATCAGAAATGGAATTTCTGCCCAGAGTTCAATGTCTGTCTACACCCTTCGTATTAGACAAAGAACAAATCAAAAAAGACTTCTTGTCTCCAGAAAACATTGGAAGAAAAGTTAAGTTCCAATCTCAAACAACTGAAATTGAAAGAAAAGAACTTAGTAAGGAATTTTATGAATGTTGTGAAACATTAAAAACTAATCTGCCTTTTTTAGATTGGTACTTTAATGTTCATGTTCCAAAAGTCCATGTTTTAAATGTCACTCCCAAAATCTGGAGGACTCCAGAAAACAAAACCTGTAGGGCGGTTTTACCTCCCTTAACAAATTTAGAATTTTAAGTATCGGATACGCAGCATCTAGCCGTTCCATTCCAACCTATGAATGAAACTCCTAGTATTAGCAAAATTGTACAACAGAACAATTTTACTAATCTCTTGTTATCTGAAATAGGTGACAAATTAGTCCAAGATCAACTTGTGACTAATGAACTGAAAAAGAAACAAATTGAAGAAAAACAGAGTAAAAATCAGGAACTGCAGAAAGCTAATGTCTTCTTCCAGATTCCTGAACCCCTTACTCAAAATGCTTTTTCTTCTTCAAGCAATAAAACTTTACTAAAAGAAATTGATGCTAAATTAGAGGCATTGCAATTGAATTCAAGGTTGTCAATTAACACCTTATCTAATCCATTCCCATCAGATATGGATTCAGATATAAGTGCTGATTTTGATCCAATGTCTGAACTGGATAGACTCAATTATATCCCGTATCAGATCAACCCTGTTAGACATGCTAAAACAGCATCAAAAATTCCTAAATGGAAAAACCCAATGCCTGTCTCAAGGAATTTTTACCCAAAACCCTCATTTCCAGATATGCAATATGAAGAAAGATCTCTTCAAACTTTTAGTTCTTTTTCACCTAAAGAACTCTATATTTGGAACATTGATGGTATCTCTGAAGACGCCATTCTTGAACTCACCCAAGAAATGGTCATGATGGCTAGCACCCATCGATCAGAAGGTAAAAATGATCATGACATTGCCAATTCTATTATTACTGGATTTTCAGGCCTCATCAAAGGATGGTGGGATAATTATCTATCCACTGCTGAAAAAACAGAAATAATGTATGCAAAGAAAATTGGTCCTGATGGATTTCCAATGAAAACAGATCAAGGACAATTCATTCCTGACTGTGTGCCTACCTTAATACAAACCATTCTTAGGCACTTCTTAGGAAACCCTAATGAATATCAAGGTAAAGCAAAGGATTTGCTTATGACTCATAAGTGTCCAACCCTTAGCCATTTCAGATGGTATAAGGACATCTTCATTAAGAGAGTAATGCTTCAGACTGATGCATCCAATCCCTTTTGGAAACGCAAGTTCATTTCAAGATTGCCTGAGATATTTGCAGAAACCATCAGAGGAAAACTCCAGGATAAATTCTCTGGAGATATTCAATATGACCAATTAACATTTGGTGATTTAACTTCATTTATCAATGGTTGTGCTTTACAAATCTGTAATGATCTTCGGTTAAAAAGACAACTGAAGAAACAACACATAAATGGACCTAAAGAACTAGGTGATTTTTGTCAACAGTATGGATTTGAAGAATTTAGGGCCCCCGGCCACCTTTCTTCAAAACAAAAATACAGATCCCATCCTGCTAGACAATTTAAATCAAAAAGGTCTTATGGCCCAAAGCCTGCTAAACACATCGAAAAATATTATAGCAAGCCCAAAAGGCATGGCACACACAAGCCCAAGCCCTTTAATAAACATTCCACTTCAAAGCCCATATGCTTTAAGTGTGGAGCCCCAGGCCATTATGCAAAGAACTGCAGAACGGCCCAAAAGGTCCAAGCCTTGGACATTCCCAAACCAATGAAACAAATGTTTCTTAACGCTCTCAATGGAAGTGGAACAGAATCATCTGATGAAGATCTCCAAGTTGGAAATCTAGAATATTCATCAGACTCTTCATCCTCCGATGATCAATGTGATGAGTGCGCACCTTGGCTGATTGGCAAAAACACAGTGATCTTCAATGGGCAATGTCCTGAGACAGTAAAATTAACAAATTATTATTATTTATCTTACAAAACGGGACGGTGTTTGTTATGGGAGATACAAGACGGCTCAGATTTAACCAAATATATGAATCTGATGGATCTTATAGAACTTAAAGCACCAAGAGTGCATGAGTTCGATTCTCATGTCCAACATTTGATATTTATTTATTTATTTTTGGGAGATAAAAGACGGTTGAGATTTATTCAAACATCAAGATCTAATGGCTAAGACTTAAAGTTAGCCTTTATGAAGATTTATCCCCAATAAGAGTGCAAGGGATCGTATTCCCATACCCAACATTTTTTATATTTATTTGTTTGTTTTCTTTAAAAGTTGATTGTGGTGATTAGGTATGTAAGTGTATTTATTTATTTATCATACTCAAGCATTTAGCATGTGGAGTAATGTTATAGTAAGGTAGATTAGTGACTCAATGTTGGGGTATGATTAGTATCGCAACCTTGGGGTATTATTATTGACACATGTTTTGAATGAAAATATATATTTATTAAAGCACCAAATCCGATTTAAAATCGTTTTTTTTTTTTTTTGCATAAGTCTAGTCCATTGACAATCCTAATTATCATGGTGATTGAAATTAAAAAAATATTTTTGCTGTGAGAGAATAAGTTAAGTTATTTCAACAACCACTTAGTTTATTATATTGAAATGTCCATGTTTTGCATTAGCACTGAAATCAAGATAGAGAATAGGTTAAGTTATTTCATGTTTTGCATTAGTTTATTCTATTCACTGAAATTTTATTGAGATGTCCACTTAGTAATTAATTAATAGACCCTAATTCGTAAATGCCCCAATTAGACCATAATTGAAAATTTCATTTTTTTAAAATAATTTCATTTAGTATAGGTGTCTGTTTTAATCTTTTGAATTACTTTTCAGGAATTATATGAATAAAAGAAAATTTTGGCCCTTAAAAGGATAATATTCTTATGCATTGGATGGTTAGATCAATTGGAATGAAATCAACATAGTTTTATTGAAATATTATAGAGCTCTTATTCTAATTTTTTTTATTGACATTTGCATGCTCATGCTATGATTCAGTTTTTTTTTAATTTTTTTTATTAACATGTATAATTAGATTTATTAACAAGAATAATGTGATTTATTGACATGTACAGTGAGAGTTCAATGTTAGAATATTCCTAGCATATAGTGTTGAATATCCTAGCATACATTTGTATACATTTTCATGCATTTATATACAGTGTGATTTACATATGCATTCAGTGGGACTTCAATGTTAAGCATGTACACAATGTGATTTACATTTGCATACAAAATGTGCTACTCTGGAGGTACTGTATTTTTTGCTCATTAGTAGACTTTGTCAAAATTTTATTGTATACTCAAACATTTAGTATGTGGAACAATGTTGTAGTGGTTCATTTTATATATTTGCATTTTGAAGTATTACAACTGAAATATTATTGTGTATGACAAGTTTTAGTGTTGGAAAAAAATTGAGAAAACAAAGTAAACTCTGTCGAAATTCTGAAATTTTTTGTTTTGTTTTGTTGCTTACTCAAACATTTAGCATGTAGAGTAATGTTATAGTGGTTTATTGTGTTTTTTTGCCATTTTGATGAATTACAAATGCAAATTTATGAGGTATGACAAATTTTAGTATTGGAAATTTTTTTAAAGACAAGATAGACAGTTAAAATTCAACAAAAATATTGTAATTAATTTAGTTTAAGCTACCATTACAGAAACACCAAATATTTGTGGTTGAGATAATACCGCAATGGATATTAAAAAGATGAATGACAGGACATATATTAAACAAATATGTTTAGTGGTAATGGTACATGTCCCACAACCTTGGAATATGATTAGTGACACATGTCTTGAACGATAATATATATTTATTAGACAACTTTTCTTTAATAACAAACTTTTTATTCTTTTTTTTATTATTATTATGGTTTAGTTTAAGCCCATGTACCAGTAGTTAATAACATATTGACCTAAAATTTTCAGAGCCATGCCGAGTGATTTTTCAACACAGTTAAAGCCATGAGAAGCACGATAGAAAGATAAGTCGTGATGAAAATAGTTAACACTGTATGATAGTGCCAACGACATGGGGAATACCCTAGTTATATATTATATTATATATATTATATATTACAAAACATGATGGTGTTTGAGGTTGGAGATAAAAGACGGCTGAGAGTTACCCAAATATAAGTATCTAACAGATCACATAGAACTTAAAGCACCAAGAGTGCATGGGTTCGATTCTCATACCTAATATTTTAATACTTATTTATTTTCTTCAATTGTTGATGGTGGTGATTAGACATGTAAGTATGATGGCTGAAAACTTAAGGGTATCAATAATATATTGGCTTAATCAAGTTTTGACAAGTTATAATGGGGTGTTGAAAATAAAGTAGAATAAACTCTATGTATCATAATAAATCGTACCAACGACACGGGAAATATCCTAGTATATATATACAAAACAGGATGGTGTTTGAGGTGAGAGATAAAAGACGGCTGAGATTTACCAAAATATAAGAATCTAACGAATCACATAAAACTTAAAACACCAATAGTGCATGGGTTCGATTCTCATACCCAACATTTTTTTATATTTATTTGTTTTCTTTAATTGTTGATGGTGGTGATTAGGCATTTAAGTGTGAATGATGAAAACTTAAGGGTATGCATGTTCATATTTTCTTTTGCAATTTCATAATTTATAACGTGTCAGTGAATTCCCTTATTTGTATTGCATTTTAGGTTGATTAATGGTATGCATGTTTACAAGTAATTCCCTTTTTTGTATTGGATTTTAGGTAGATTAATTTCTTTGATTTACGTGTCAGTGAATTGCATTCAATTTCATCCATGGAAAGGATGTGGAATTAAAGGGTTAGTGGATAGGGTGAGATGATTACAAGTAAGGTTGAAGCTGACATTTGTAATAGTTATTATTTATGTAGGAGTTTGATAATTTGTTTCTTCTATTTTGCATAAGAAATATACAACACTTAGATAATGTTTCTGAAATTTTCAAGTTGTATGTTAAAAACTTTTCATGGTAATTAGCGAAAATTTTGTTTATATCAAGTATGTTTTACACAGTCCCTTGAGTCGTTGCATGTTATATCTTATAAAAACTGTTTTTGGGAGAATACAAAAGGAAAATGAAACTAAATAGTGACTTTAGTTTGAGTTACAAAACATGTTGCACTACCGTAAATAGTTGTTTTACACAGTCCCTTGACTTTAGTTTGAGTTGCTGCCTGTTTTTTCTTCTACGTAAAAAATGCTTTTGGGAGAATACATAGCATAAACAAATGAGTTCTTACATAGCATAAACAAATGAGTTCATACATAATATAAACAAATGAGTTCATACATAGTATAAACAAAAAAGTTCCTAAGCTGCAATCTAAAGGCATAAATTATATATGTCTATGAAGTGGAAGTCTAAATAATTCAAATTGGTTTAGTTTTGGGTTTCTAAGAAAGGGTATATGTTATGGAAAGCCACAAACCATTGAGAGGGCTTAACTCAAAACAATGCATCTCATTAATTTCGAAAGTTTTAGAATAGAGGTTCAAATGATCCCTTCCTGATTGTTCTTTATCACTCAATTCTTCGAAATACAGAACAATCTTCATTTGAGCTCCTCTTCAGTCTGATTCTTCATTAGGGCTCTCTACTATGCAGACACGACCCGCTGATGAAGACAGACGCGTTTGCTATTCGAAAATTCGGAACCCCATTCCCACTTTGACTTTCACAGACAAGGACCTCGATGGAGTCCGAGCGCCGCACAACAACGCCTTAGTCATATCTGTTTCCATCGCAAAGTGGAAAGTGAAGAGAGCTCTCATTGACACATGAAGCTTGCTTAATGTTCTGTTCTACAATGTTTTTCGCAACATGGACATCAAGGAGGAAAACCTAGTGCCATCAGAGCATCCGCTGATCAGATTCAGTGGGGAGAAATATTTTCCCATCGAAAAGATAAAATTAGCCACGGTAGCTGGAGAATCGCGGCTGAAGAAGGTCCTGTTCCTGGACTTCATGGTGGTAAACTCACCATCATCCTACAACCTCATCATGGGAAGACCGTAGCTACATTAAATGGAAGCAGTGGCCTCCACCATTCACCAGTGTGTTAAGTATACTGCTAATAACTCAGAAGGAACAATAAGTGGAAACCAACCTATGACACGAGGCTGCCATTATGTCGCACTGAATCATATAGAGTGCTCCCAAATTTAGCTACATCATACAAAACAGTCTGACCCAGTGTAAGGCCAAAAGACGAAAGAAACAACATTTTCGAGCGGTATAGGAGCAATCAGCTCTCCCGCTCAGCGAGTCGTAAGGGCAATGGCAAGCGGGAACACTTCCCCCCGACATGTCGTCGGCGCGGAGATCCACCCCTCTGCAAGGTTTATTCTTTAGTGACCTATGTAACGCTTTAACAGTCGACTAAATGATCTGCGAAAGCCATCCAAATGCACTTCGAGGCCAAGATTAGTTTATCTCCATCAATAGTTAGTTTGCTTTAAGTTGTTTGTTTCCCTTTCCGTAGTCAATATTGAGTTTAGAGTTCTTAAGAGACTTATGTGATTCACAATCATTTAAGAAATAAAACAAGAATTTCATAAACAAACTCTATTGATTATTGGAAAGATGTAACAACAAGCACCTTGAGGCGGATACAAAATGCTACATACTACGAACGCTCTGAGGCGGATACAAACGCCTACATAGTATGAACACCCTGAGGCGGATATAAAAGACTACATACTGCAAGCATCTGATCAGCATGGAGTGAGGACTTGCTCAGACTGTTTGGTCCCGTAAGCGACACAAACAGTCCAGGGCGAGCTACCTGCAAGCAAAAAGACGCTCCACGGAATGCCGCCTTCAAATATGGTCTGTAGGGGTACAAAATCGACAATCAGAAGTACTTGTGAAAACTCAAACGCAATTCCCACACTTCGCAAACTTGGGACAAGTATCAGATAAACTCGGAATAAATACACCTTCCCATGCAAGGGGGAATGAAATATTTGGGAATCAAAGGCCCACTCCAACAGGCCATGCCTAACTCCACATTCAACCCGGATACCGACTTTCAGCGCTTGGAAAGCGACGGTGTTAATCGAGAAGTAGTGGAGGCAACCACAATGAAGTGGGACACATATGCTATCTCTGAGATCAAACGTTCAGGAACAACGATAAGGCACCTGCACATAAGAGACAAACCCTTCCCTTGGGAGAGTACCCGCGCTACTTCTTCGTGATATGAGAAAAGATTATGAGACCTCAACGGATTAACTACGTGCCCACCCACAACAGGTGACCACTCATAATAACAACTATCATCATGCCTGGTCGATGTAAATGTCAGAATTTTCGAAAACTCTAGTGATGGGGATCCAACTTCAACCCTTGGAAAATCCAAAACATTTTCCTCAGCCTTTGAAAAACCCAAAGCATCTTCTCCAAACAAGAACATTACAGGAAATAAACTCAGCAAAAGATGATGACTTCAAAGATTGGAAAATACCATTATATAGACATAATGGTTCACCAAACGGGAACTCCGGCATTAACTGGCAAGCATTGAATGCCGTATGGAAAAATAGAAGACGACGATTCCCAAGGAAACCGCGCAGACCACATCAATCAATTAATGGCGCTGCATGCAACCCCATCAATTAAGGGAGAGTTACTGATATATTCAGACGTCATGCAACTTACACCATACACGTGTCATGACACGATCTACGCTATACGCGCAACGCACCACGCAAGAAAGCCTAACCCTTCCTTTTCGGGCCCATGGGCTTAGCTTGTTATTCAAACAACACCCTGTCACATGCTTGGCACGAGCACTCGAGGATCCTAGTCAGCTTTGATGTACGGACTTTATCACTTGTTGAGTTAAGGTAACTTCGTCCACACCATGAACCACTAGGTGCGCACTCCTCTCAGTAGGTGGAACCTCTGGTCAAACCAAGCAAGCTTAGTCAGCACTGATAACGATAGCTTTTGGTTCACCCCGACACCCAGTCTGCTTAGCGCATGCATCGACGGTTTAGGAAGTGAGAGTCTAATCAGCGCTGCCATGCCTAGTGACGATGACTTGCCAGGGATCACTGCCCCATTCACGGTCAGTGTTCTTCGAACCTAATCAGGTAAGCCTAGCTGGTGACAACCAACAACGAAAGCTTCTGATTAAAACCTGAACTTGTAGCCCCTACTGCGATGGTGTAGATAGTCAAAAGGTGGGAGCCTAGTTAGTCCCGAGCTGATTCCAACGACTCACCACGGGACCACTGCTTTTCAGCGTGGCCGCCAAATCACCAAACCTAGACTTGTAGCCCACGCTGCGAGGGTGTCGATAGTCTAAAAGGTGGGAACCTAGTCAGCCACGACCTGATTCCGATGGTTTGCCATGGGAGCACTACTTTTTAGCATGGCCATCGAACCCTCCCAAATTTGTAGTTTGGTGCACTTAAGTATAGATAATTTGGATGGTGGGAGCTTAGTCAGCCCTAAATTGATTCTGATGGCTTGCCATGGGACCACTGCTCTTCAGCGTGGTCACCAAACCCATCTCGAACACGTAGCCCTTATCGTGCGGGGAGGGTGTCGATGGTTCGAAATGTAGGAGCCTAGTTAGTCCCGAACTGATTTTGATGGCTTGCCACGGGACCATAGCTCTTCAGCCTGGTCGCAAACCTTTATTCCTCGAATTTGTCGATCGCTTTACTCGGTCATAAATAATTTGGAAGGTGGAAGAATAGTCAGTCCAAAGCTAATTCTGACGGCTTGCCACGAAACCACTGTTCTTCAGCTTGGTTGCCAAACTTGTATTCCCCGAATCTATCGACCCCTCTACCCAGTCATAAATGATTCGGAAGGTGGGAATCTCAAACAGCTCTCCACACAACCTCCACTCTCCCTCAGGACTACGGTCGCAAATATGAGCTTAGCTGAGTCAGCGCCTTCACGCTCAGACGGATTGACATTCTAACATTAGAAAAATGTCACTCGTACTGATATAAGGATAGTACAACCGGTGCTCGGATGAAAGCTACTTAGGACGCCAACCTGAGCTTACGACGCCTGACTCGGTGCAAACGCTCTGACTCGTACTTTTGGCCACCACAGTTGCCCGTGGTAATAGCTAAAGCTCAAGTAGCTTACCTATGGGACAAGACACAACTCGAGTGACTTAGCCCCCAGTTAAACTGTTCACAACATGCTCACTATTGGACATAACTACGCAGCAACGACCCCGAGTCATTCACAATACAAAGCGGTCAAGCTCTCTGCCCCAGACAGACCAAACAACGTCCTATTGATTCAACCAGTCTATGCCAAAGTAAGACAACAAGGCAAAACGAAAAACATGCAATAGAGACGCCAAGTATGAAACGAAGAAAATTGTTTTCATTAATGGTCAAGACAAAAAGATTATAAGCACACAATGTTTGCTCCTAATCAGGAGAAGGTACAGAAACGAAAGAGCTAAGGCTAGGGGGAACATGGGCAAAAGTTGCATTTAAACGCGCTTCGACCTAGACGTCAGGGATCGAACTGTCCTCCTCGCTTGACGACTCAAGGGTAACACACAAGTCCACATATGACATCTTCTTGTAACGGTTAAGATCCCACCCCGGATGCTCCTCCTTCATCAGCACCAACAACTCCAGTCGACCATGAACAACCCAATGGAACTCACATTTGCCTTGTTCATGGGGAAGCTCTTCATCTCGCACCTTTGCATCAATAAGGTCACGCTTTAGTAGCTCCAACTTGTCAGTTAGCGCATCGACCTGAGACTGCTCTGTGGCCAGAGTGCTATTTGCAACACTGATTTCATGTCATCCCAGTTCGAGTTAGTCCTCACCCTTCCTCGCCTCTTGAGCATAAAACTCCACATCAGATTCCAACAGTTGCTTCTTAGTAGCCCAGTCAGCTTCCTTCGAAACACTCTCTTTCAGCAAAAAATGCAGCTCAGAATGTGCCTTAACCGCAGCTTCTTGCGCAACCTCGACCTCTAGGCGGAACCAACTCAACTTCTGCTTAAGTCTGTCCCTCTTGAACACCGCCCCGGTCATATTTCGCTCAAGGTCCTCCAGACGAGCTCTCTGAGCCTCAGTGTCCATGGTTGATTAATCCAACCGCATATCTTCAGCCTGCTTCTTAAGATGCTCAATTTCATGGAGCGCATCATAATACAACTCCTGCACGTGCATGAAGACACGCTCCAAAGTATATACTCTCTCGCTAGCCGCCTCTACTTCCGTCCTAGCAACAACCACATGGCTCATATGAGACATACCCAACATAAGATACTTCAAACCCTTGCCCACACGCTCTTCCAGCATATCCTCATGTTTTGGAGCGTGGTCCATCAGTCAACTGTGACGCTTGCTTATATGCTTCCTCGAAGCATACTCAACATCCACATCTCGGTGCCAGACATGTGAGCTCATCTTTATCAAGTTCGGTGTGAACAACTTATCCGTGCATTAAGATGAAGCTTCTCCTGATCAGGAACTATGATAGCGCCGCCCTTTACGATCGTCACCGTTCTCAGACTCCCCTCTGTGGCCTTTCCCTTGTAAAAAATGAACGACCCTTTATTGCGAGACGACTCAATAGGATCTGGAGGCAAAGGAGAGACCGAAGTATCCAAATGACCTTCCAACAGTTCTAGCTGTGGTCGAGAACGAGACGGTGAGCAATGCAGGCTACAGGAGAATGGCCGGTACCACGACCACTTTCAGGCGAGTCAACGGTGGGGTGATCAGATTCGACCATCTCAGGCAAATCTGCAACAGATCCCTCTACCGGAGCAGCCCTACGCAAATCAGCGCCAACAGAAGCCGCTATTGCAACCCGCATCAGACGATCATTCAGAGCCTCAACCCGCGCGTCACTAAGGTTCGACCCGTCAGCAACTCCCGCCAACCGTAGATAATCTTTCTCTAAGCCAGGAACATTAGTCTTCGCCTCAACAGGCCTAGCAGACTCGCGCTCCTCTCTCACCAGAGCGGGTCGTGCCAAAGACGGCCCTGTCCTAACACGATGTTTCTTCCTCACAAAGGAAGCAAGTGTCTCAGATGGATCCTCCACATCAGATAGGACGAGAGTCTTGGCCCTAGCAGCCTTCCTCTTCCTGGAAGGGGCCCCATCTTCCAGCTTAATGCGCGACTCTCGATGCAGAGTGGGGGCAGCTTGCGATTGTCCCACAACCCACTACGAACGAAATTGGAAACTCTTATGATATCAACCACCTCCCTTTTTGCCATGACCCGGATTGCCTCCATGGTGGTTTGCTCCTTTAAGGTAAATGGAGCAGTGAAAAACCCTCCTGCAAAAGAACACAGGCAATGATCACTCGATCATACCACTATTAAGCACATCAAATTCACAGGAAATAAGTTGAACTTACAAAGCGGCCTGAACTATCGCTAAAGCGAACGACTCTTGCACTGGAAATATTTCAAATCAACAGGGGCCAGAAAACAATACTTTTGCCAGAACATGAAATCATCCAGCAGGTTAACAAAGCAATTCGGCGACTTCATCTTGCAAACAACATTGCTCTGCAATCGAGGAACAGTCAGCAACTGAATCACCCACGAGGTCACACTAATGCCAGCCTCCTTAGCACTAAGCAAAATCATGAGAATGATCCTGTACCCGTTGGGTCGCAACTGAGCCGGAGAAATCCCCAAGAAATCCAAGAACTCCCAAATCACATCCAGAACCGAGAAACACACTATAGTTTGAAGCATCCCTCAATGTAAACAGATGAAATCGGCTGGAGGCGATATTAGCGTCTGGTCGCCCGTCAGAAGGTACAACGGCAAGTCTTCAGAAACTCCAAACTTTGTACGGATTTCAGCGAGACCAGGCTCAGAAAACAGCCTGTCTTAAAAAATTCTAGGCCCTTAGCCAGAACAACATCATCAAGAAGGTTTTATCAAGC
Source organism: Berberis vulgaris (assembly GCA_963556465.1). Taxonomy (NCBI): domain Eukaryota; kingdom Viridiplantae; phylum Streptophyta; class Magnoliopsida; order Ranunculales; family Berberidaceae; genus Berberis; species Berberis vulgaris. Next base: position 9,205,598 of record OY747136.1, on the reverse strand, counting down.
CATGAAAAAGACAAACGAACCTTTCAAAACAATATCTTCAAAAGCAAGTAAAACAGAAGGGTCAGTCTCAACATTGCGGACGACCTATATAGAGGATAGGTTCCCGCTTCTTTTTCGCTGAACCAACACACACCCAATTAATGCAGCGTGTGGCTCAAACAAATATTCAGGCTCAATCATCATGAGCCACTGCATCCCTTCAAGAGATGACTTAGCGAACCGATGTGACGCCCACTAACTCGGGGGAGTAGCTGATGATATATAAAAATGGTCACACTCCTGAGCCGAACACGTATCATGATGATCTCGAGGAACTACGGGCTCAAGCATCGGCCCAATACGGATCTAAGCCCGCTCAGCTTCAGCCCACTAAGCAGACCCAGACTCTCACAGCATGTTAGGGCCACAAGTCTCATGGCCATCCTCAATACCCATAAGCCCACTTTAGGCAAGTATCTCGAGGATCAGATTCGAACGGACAACTACAACTGCTCTCTGCTTCCAATTAGGAAGCAAATACCAGAGTATCTTCCACATAGGGAAACTCCCTTCCACGGATTGCTCTTAGATTGTGAACTATCTCCCGTGTATCTATGAGTGCAGAGCTAACATGGAACTTCCCTCCTACAACATGACTCTTAGAAAGGGATCTCCACGAAGATTTCCTCCCTCATCTACGCCCACGATGGCCTGGTTGAACCAGGACTCCTTGCACTATAAATAAGACATGAGGTTGGTAAGATAAGGTACGCTACAAATTTTCTGTTACAACATTACACATTCCTCAGATCTCTGTTTGACTTTAGCATCGGAGTGCCATCAGCCACCCCACGGTGGTTTGTGGCTCACGTGCGTTACTTGTGCAGGTCAACAGAAACATGGTCAAAGCAGAGAGCGAAAATCGACTGCATCATTGCCCATGTGCTTATCCACGGTAATACCGTGTGAATTTACGGTGTAGTTGTACGAATGCCACCGATATAGTTGTAGTCCTACGACCCCACTCTTGCTTCTGCTTGATAATATGATTGGATTCGCCTTCTTTATAAGTTCAAGCTTTTAGAGAATTGGCAATTTGTCAAAATCAATGTTTAGTAGTGTGTCATAGAAAGTTGTAATTAATTGATTAATTAATCTCATTTCATGCCTTCTTAATATATAAGACAGGTTTGTGCTAATGGCACAAAAACTAACTTATGTATGGAAGCAACAGTTCAGGTTTGAGAAGTCTTTCACATATGCACTTAGTGGATTTTCCAAGAAGATGGTGAAACTGTTTCTTGAAGACGATGACAGAACTTGTCATGGCAAAGGATGCGGAGGATATGATGAACTTTGAAATTCGCGGTCCAGAGTATGATGAACTTATTATAGTAGACTGAATTAAATTATGGAGTATTATGTGTTATGACCTACACTGATTTGTATGTTATTAACTTATTCCACTATACATAGCAACGATATTGTCCCCAACTTAAACACCCGTTGTCTTGGGCCTACCATCCGGGCCACGGGTGTTGGGGTTTTTTTTTTTTTTTTTTAAAATCTTAAAAGGCCTCGTTACTATTAGGGAGTGGATCATCTCCTTATAAACCTTAGTGGCGACTCGTCCTCACTTGATGTGGGACTATTCAAGCCAACTCCATCCCAACAATCTCGATCCACCTTTGGCGTGAATTGTCACACATCCTACAATCCATCCACCGATCTGCAACATCTCGAAGTACACCTCCTCCTCGATTCTCACGTGCGATCACGATCTTGTGGGTAGCACTCGGTGTATGGACTGTTGTCCTGGCGTTGTTGGCTCCACCTTAGTTGCAACCACAACACTAACTCCACCTCGACCGGACTTGTAGGATACCTTCTTTTGGCAAGGATCATTTGGCGGACCGCGCACATGCGACCTGGCTGGCTACCTCGTGCCTGATCCCCATAGCAATGTGTCGCCTTGCACCACTTGCCAAGTCCTCGGCGAACCATCGGCTCTGATACCAATTGTTGGTGCGCCGAGCGCGTGCGCGCACCTAGGTCCACTATACATAGCAACGATATTGTCCCCAACTTAAACACCCGCTGTCTTGGGCCTACCATTCTGGCCACGGGTGTGGGGCTTTTATCTTAAAAAGCCTCGTTACTATTAGGGAGTGGATCATCTCCTTATAAAGAGCAATACAAGGGTTGCCTCACAAGAGCTTCAATCAAAGGAAAAATACACAAAAACAAACGACACCAAAATTCGACAAGAAACGGATCTAAAACACACTTGTGAGTCTTCAATAAAACTCCAACAATCAACTCCTCCTTCCCTTCTTTCTTCTCTCTCAATGGAGTCACGCTCACGCACCCGTCGCACTCGCAGCCATGGCACTTACACTGATTTATTTTTTTCACACAAACAAAAAAACCCTAGCTGCTCTTATTTTATATTAATCATCTTGGGCCCGATCCACCCTAATGGGCTGGACCCAACCCAACAGAATCAGCTTACAATTGTCTCTACTTGATCTGGTAAACCTTCTCAATACCTTACTTACCATGGGTTCTTCAAACCAATCGTTTGCGCTACCCTTTGATGATTGCACTGGTATTGTCATGCATCAATGTGAGCCTAGCCGCTCGCCATCTCCTACAGATCGCACCACCACCTGTAACATTACCGATCATTCCACTTATTCCAAAGGCAACACTGTTAGAATATGTAGGGCTTGCACTCAACATAGCCAAGCCCAAGATTGATTCACATCTACAGGAAGGAAAGTACAAAAATAAAAAAATATAAGAATAGGAAAGTACAAAAATAGAAAAGTACAATAATAGAATAGTCAAAATAGGACACAATTAGAATATCTTGTATAGAAAGTTTTACGTTTACTGTTTCTACAAGGTTATGTCAAAGTTAGCTATATAAGTTTGTATTCAGTCAAGGAACAACAACAATAATACAATTCTCCAATTATTTTCTTTACAAACACTGCCCCCATTGCCTTCCATTCCAACCTTGCCTAAGCTTTCGTTGCAACCCATGCCCACAACCCAATTACCTCCTCTTCCTACAGTTCCAACTCTGCCAACACTCACAATGCCTCCATTGCCAAGTACCACCCAGTTACCTTATTTGCCTAGTATGCCAACCCTGCCCACCATGCCCACTCTCCCGAAGGTCACAATGTCTCCTCTGCCATCGACTCCACTAAAATCTATCCCTACAATCCCCACAACCATCCCTTCCATCCCAACTTCACTCCCCTTCCTCTCTCCGCGTACTTCAACCAATAGTCCCTAGAGTGCCTCCATTCCGTCCATCATTTCTACCCACTTTGGAGTTCGGAGTTTGATCACATAATAGTTTAATCTTATGTGGACAATACTTGAAGTATAAAAGCAGGTTCAATTTGTGATTAATCAAATTATTCCCCATTCTTTGGACATCAAGGAGTGAGCAAGCACAATTGACTGAGCTTGAATGCACTTGTGTTTTGTATTTGTGTCAGATTTATTATTTGTCATTATATATTGTTGACGTATTTATTCTATGTAGAATGATCATGTACTTGCATTTAGCCGATACAATTCCCAATTATACTGTCTTTGTTACTACTATTATTGTTGTTATTGTTTTAAACTCGTTGAATTGCAAAGTAAAACACTAGTCTCCTGACCAGGCGCAGATTCACGTGGGGGCACTTGCCCCCACTGACTTTTGAGATTTAAAAAAAAAAAAAAATTATTTGTCCCCCAATTAGTTTTTTTATTTGCCCCTCTATTCTCACTTTTCACTTCAACCAAGACTTCATTCTTCAAATCATGTACATATCAAATTCAAACTCTACTTTTAGAGTTAGAGATAGATGTTAAATCCCTCAAATCTCTCAAAGAAACCAAAATCCACAGTTTCTTCTTCACACTCTATCGATTGGATAAGATGAGGGAAACCCCCATATTTCATCATCTTCAAAGATCTATAACTATTGAGTTATTTGAGCTCATCTTCACAAGATCCAGCAGGATCCAAACCACCTTATTCTTCTTCTTCTAGGTACCAGGTGCCTTCATTAATCACTGTGTTGGTCATCTCCACACAAAAATCATAAACAACCCAATCTCTTCCTCCTTTTCTTCATGTAGTAGTAATCAACGATTCAAACCCTTCTCTTGTGTTGTGTTTCTAGAAGTAGTAATAATCTTCAATGAATATAGTAGTAATCATCTTCAATGACTGTCTTTGTTGTACTCCCCTTTTTGCTATATTTAAAAAAAAATTCATGTTAAAGTAACTAATTTTTATATTATATTTAATTAATTATGACATCACTCCGCCCCCCCTCAACAAAAATCCTGGCTTCGTCACTGCTCCTGACTGCAATTATAAGATGAGATAATTTGTGCTTCCATGTACATAAGATAAATACCATGTATAAAAATACACACAAATTACGTATGTGCTTCAGTTACATATTGCACAATAGCAATGCACATGCCTTTTCACGAGTAAATACTGAGAAATAGCTAGTATGCCACTCAATACATATCAATACCATTGTTTAACTTGCAAAACATGCGGATAGTATTTCTAGGTGGAATCTAGGTCATAATGTATGCAAGAAGTTATTTAGGTGGACTCCTAGTTTGCAATGTATGCCATAATAGTCGATAATTTATGGGCTAGAGGTTGGGGCAGGGGAGAAGAAAGGGAGGGTTGGAAATGATGGCATGGACGAGCTGGATTTGGGGCATATGCTATGTAGGCATCTTGGGCACTGAACGGAGTGGTGGTAATGCAATCTTAGGTAAACTTCCGGCATTTGGGCACAGGAGGTTAAGGAGGCATTTTTTAGCAAGGCAGGTAGGCTTGGTAACAAGCACTGCCATAATGATAAATTATGTAGTCATTAGATTGAAGGTCACAATTGATTAACCCTAAAAAATAGTTCATACAATTTACCAACATTCAAGGTATGTAAACTGTCTGATGGAACATAGAAATAAACAACACAGGTGAATATAAGAATCGAGATCAATACGTCACTGCAAAAGTATATAAAATAAATAAATGATGAGACTGAAAGTGAGGAATATTAATTCCCACAGAGAAATACAGGATCTCAATATTACCATGACCATCCTTGTGGACTAGTGATGTCCTGGGCATTAATACTAGTAGAACACTTGAGGGCTTGTGGTAAGAATGATAAACAAGCTTGTTGAAATTGATGCCATGACTAAATATGTTGTCGAGCTGTACTGATTACCATGGGTGGGTGCTTGAGAGAGAGAGTTATAAATATGCAAATACAAACCTGTTAGATGATGTCATGGCTCATGTGTGCGCTTTTAGGTTTTTTGGTTTATCTGTGAAGCCTTTTCAAGTGTGTTTGAGTTGTTGGAGATGAGCTTAACTTGGGTTTTCATGGCTAGAGGTGTAAGAGACAGGTAATATACAGGGCTTGCTTACATAACTCAATGTTTCAGTTGGTTTGGATGAGATTGATAAGCTGTTTGGCTAATTTTGGACTTTCAATGATCTGATGTTGTACGAGCTTGCACCCAGTGCTTTAACATACATTCAGAGTTGAGTGATATGTATGTCTTTAACAGAATGATATGTCAATTGACTTTAAACAAACAAATAAAGATCTGATGACTGATGTAGTCATTATTTACATGATTAAGTGGAGAATAATGTTCAAAAAAGGTAAGGAAATTAATCATTTAAAGCATGACTGTATGTAATCACAGAAAACAATGTTCAAACTGGAGTTTAGTACATAAACAACATAAAAGAACAAGCTAGTCAAGTTCAGCATATGGCTGTTAAAAGAAATTGTGAAACACTGAATTAAAACCGAAACATCTGTGAAAATGTGGCTCCATAAGGACTAGTGAAGTCATTGCGGCTGACAGTAGAACACTTATGGGCTAGTAGTAGAAGGGGGAGGAGCGAGGAAGGGGATTGTAGTTGGGATAGTTGGAAGTGATGGTATTGTTGTTGGAATGGTAGGAAATGAAGGGAGTGGTGGCAATGTAAGTGTTGGCATAGTTGGCATGGTAGGGAGAAAAGGTAATGTAGGAATAGTTGGAATAGAAGGTAATGTAGGAATAGTTGGAATAGAAGGCACGGTCGGTATTGAGGGGATTTGCAAGAGATGACGAGCTCCGTTGCTTACATTGATGCCTGAGAATGACAATGTTATGAATACAGCCAATAGGAAGAGGCCGTTAGATGATGCCATGGCTAAATGTTGTAAATGTGTTTTTGTCTGGTTTTTCTCTGAAATCTTCTCAGGTGAGTTTGAATTGGAGATCATGACCTTGACTTGGCTTTTTATAGTTCAGACGGATGAGAGGGATATAAGACTTAGGTACATAGGTTGGTGATTCTATTAGCTCTGATGGGCTGTTGGGGAAAGCAAGAATTATGTTGTTAGCTCATCTCCCAACCTAAATTTAACCCCTAATGTTGAATATTTCTGTAGTATAGTCTTTGATTTAAAGTACAATAAGTGGGGTTAAGTGAGAAGTTGAACCAACAACTACTTATCTAACTTGACTCACCTATATTTCATCAACCTTATAGTTGGTCTTATGGACTCTAATTCTTCCATTCTATAAAACCCCATTACTAGATGTGTGTTCTCATCACAAAATCAGCTTGCAATTGTTCCAGTGGAATCGATAAAGCTTCTTGAGACCGTGCTTTTTATTATTACCATGGTTGCTTCTAAGCATTCCTTTGCACTACTAACTTTCATTATTGCATTGACATTGTCAAACATTAATTTGAGCCTAGCAGCTCGCAGTCTCCTACAGACTGCTCCACCACCTGTAACACTACCGACCATTCCACCTCTTCCAAAGGCAACACTACCACCATTGCCTTCTGTGAAACAGGAAACGTGTTTGAAACAGGAAAGTGTTTGGACTCCTGTTTGAAACAGGAAACTGTTTGGACTTCTGGAAATTGTTTTTTGAACAGGAAATAAATTCTAGGAAACAGGAAACTGTTGTGAAACAGGAAACTACTGTGAAACAGGAAACTGCTGCCAAACAGAAAACTGTTGTCCCTATATATACTAGGAACTATAGGTGTTTTTATTATGATGATTGCTCCTAGAAAAACTGTGATGCACAAGGAGTAGAGAAAGACAATTGCTGAAATTGTTTCATCTCTTGTTGAGAGATTGTGTGAGAATTGTCATCTTCTTGTACCTTGTTCTTGAATATAGTGGAATCACCTCACTGTGGACGTAGGCAATTGCTGAACCACGTAAACCTTGTGTCTCTTGTGGTATGTTCTTAATTTTCTCTAATTTCTTTCATTGCTAGTTGCTCTATTTAATTGATTGGATCCTTGTGGTACTTGTGTGCAATTGTTGGTGTCTACCCGCTTCCGCAATAAGGCGCAACAATTGGTATCAGAGCACTAAGGGAAATTGATCTTGAATTGTTCTACTCAAGATTGTGAAGATTCAAAAGTGCTAGGATTTGTTTGTGCACAAGTTGTTTGAAAAAAAAAAAAAAAAAACCGTAGTGAAGATTCTTGTCTAGAAAGTCACAAGTTTTGTTTGCAATGGCATCCAAGGTGAGCAAGGCACATGTGGGGAAGTATGAAATCGAGAAATTTAATGGTAAGAACGATTTCGGATATTGGAGAATACAAATGAGGAATTTGCTTATTTCTCAGAAATTACACAAGGCATTATTAGGGAAGGATAAAAAGGCCGAAACCATGTCAGATGATGAATGGGAAGAATTGGATTTGGAGGCGCGTGCTGCTATTTGCTTGTGTTTGGATAGAGACATAGTTTTTTTAGTTAATGAAGAGACTACGGCAGCTGATGTTTGGTTGAAGCTTGAGTCACAGTTTATGACTAAGACATTATCAAACAGGTTATACTTGAAAACCCAATTGTACAGACTAGCAATGGATGAGGGCACTCCAATTGGTGATCATATCACCAAGTTTACACGGATTATCTCAAATTTGAGAGATGTGGATGTGAAGATTGAGGATGAAGACCAAGCAATTATATTGCTTTACTCCTTGCCGCAGTCATATGAAAATCTTGTACAAACAATTTTGTTTGGGAAAGATGAACTTACATTTGATGAAACTACCGGTGCACTCTTGTCCAATGAGATTCGGAAGAAAACTTCATCAAATGGTAATGGGAAAGATCAAGCTGAAGGGTTGGTTGTTAGAGGAAGGTCTCAAGTGAAATCATCTTCAAATAGTGGAAAATCTAGATCAAAGTCTAGAGGTCCACAATGTCACAAATGTAGAGAGTGGGGGCATATTAGAAAAAATTGTCCAAATCAAGGTAAGAGTAATCATGATAACAGTTGGAAGGGCAAGAAAAAGCAAGATAAGGGTGATACTAGTGAAGCAAATTATGCATCTAGTATGGAAAAGGATGAAGAATGTTATTCAGTTGCGGGTGAAAACACAAAAATCTTTGGGAGATGGCTCATTGACTCTGGGTGTTCTTACCATATGTGCCCAAACAGGGAGTGGTTCACTACCTATGAGCACATTGATGGTGGTACTGTTCTAATGGGTAATGATTACGCTTGTAAGACAGTTGGAATTGGAACAATGAGGATTAAGATGTATGATGGTGTTGTGAGAACCTTAACTGATGTGAGGCATGTCCCAGCCTTGAAAAAGAACCTTATCTCACTTGGTGTTTTAGACTCCAATGGTTGTAAGTTTACAGCGGTAGGTGGAGTTTTAAAGGTTGTCCGTGGGTCTTTGGTTGTCATGAAAGGGATCAAACAAGGTAACTTGTACACCTTGATGGGTAACACGGTAACAGGAAATGTGGCAGTGGAAACTTCTTCATCGGAAAGCACTAGGTTATGGCACATGCGACTTGGGCATATGACAGAAAAAGGATTGTCTCTACTGAGCAAGCAAGGGTTACTGAAGGGTATGCAGAAACCGACTATGGAGTTTTGCGAGCATTGTGTATATGGAAAACCCTGCCGGGTAAAATTCACTACAAGCAAGCACAGGAGCAGAGGTATTCTAGACTATGTGCATACAGATGTGTGGGGACCAGCGAAGGTCACCTCTAAGGGAGGTTCCAGGTACTTTGTCTCCTTCATTGATGATTATTCCCGTTATACATGGGTATATTTTTTGAAGTCCAAGAATGAAGTATTTGAGACATTTAAAAGGTGGAGAGCAATGGTTGAGAATAGAACTGGAAGAAAGGTGAAGACTTTGAGGTCTGATAATGGTACCGAGTATACTGAGGGTACTTTCAAACAGTTTTGTGATCAGGAAGGAATTGTTCGACATTGGACTGTTAGAAACACGCCACAACAAAATGGAGTTGCTGAGAGATTGAACCGTACTATGCTTGAAAGAGCTAGGTGTATGCGCTCCAATGCTTGTCTTGGCAGAGAATGGTGGGCTGAATCAATAGCCACCGCGTGTTTCTTGATTAATAGATCGCCACATTCTACATTAGACTGCAAAACACCTTATGAGGTGTGGTCAGGTGAACATGCTGATTACAGTGTACTGAAAGTTTTCGGTTGTATTGCCTACTACCATGTGAAAGAAAATAAGCTTGATGCTAGGGCTAAGAAGGCCATTTTCTTGGGGTATGCAAAAGGCGTGAAGGGTTATCGTCTATGGTGTTTAGAGGATAATAAATTTGTGATCAGTCGAGATGTTACATTTGATGAGAATTCCTTGTTAGCTTGTACTAAAGCTAAGGAGTTGGTTGATAGTGGTGGTGAATCTAGTAACACTCAGAAAGTGGAAGTTGAAGCGTCTGTGGATGCAGCAGATGAACAAGTGGTTGAAGCAGGCACACATGATCTGAATTATGAGCCTGAAGACCATGAGGAACAACAACCAGTTGAAGATAATCAATCCCAGCAGCAACCTTTGGCCTTAACTAGGTCAAAACGATCGGTTAAGCAAGTTCAAAAATTTGGCTTTGAAGAACCGTTGAAGCACTATGGTCAGTTGAATACAGTTGATTTGGTTGCATATGCACTCTCTGTGGAAGATGATGAGCCAACTACTTACAAGCAGGTCGCGCGTCATTCAGATAGTCAGAGTTGGTTAGTAGCTATGCAGGGTGAGATGGAGTCTCTCCAGAAGAACCATACTTGGGATCTAGTGTCGTTGCCTAATGGAAGGAAAGCAATTGGCTGCAAGTGGGTGTTTAAGAAGAAACAGACTACTCTAGAGTCTGGTACTCAGTTCAAGGCAAGATTAGTAGCTAAGGGTTTTGCTCAGAGGGAAGGCGTTGACTACAATGAGATATTTTCGCCTGTGGTAAAACACACTTCTATTCGTGTGTTGTTGAGCTTGGTAGCTCATGGTGACCTTGAGCTTGAACAACTTGATGTGAAAACAACTTTCTTGCATGGAGACTTAGAGGAGGAAATTTATATGCATCAGCCGGAAGGTTTTAAGGTTGTTGGAAAAGAAGACCATGTTTGTCGTTTGAGGAGATCACTTTATGGGTTAAAGCAATCACCTAGGCAGTGGTACAAACGGTTTGACACTTTTATGTTGAAACATGGGTTCACACGAAGTAAGTATGATTGTTGTGTTTACTTGAAAAAACTTCGTAGTGGCGATTTTATTTATCTTTTGCTCTATGTTGACGATATGCTCATTGCCTGTAAGAGTATGGTGGAGATAAATAAATTGAAATCTCAACTTGCTTCTGAGTTTGAGATGAAGGATATGGGTGCTGCAAGGAAAATACTTGGTATGGAGATAAGAAGAGAAAGGGAGAATAAAAAATTATTTCTTTCACAGAAGGGGTACCTTGAGAAGGTCATATCACGGTTTGGCATGGAAAATGCAAAGCCGGTTATTACTCCTTTGGCTTCACATTTTAGACTTTCTCGAAAGTTATCTCCAGTCACAGTGGAAGAAAAGGAATACATGTCGCATGTTCCTTATGCTAGTGCAGTTGGCAGTTTAATGTATGCTATGGTGTGTACACGCCCTGACATTTCACAGGTTGTTAGTGTTGTGAGCAGGTATATGGAAAACCCTGGGAAGAAACATTGGGAGGCAGTGAAATGGATGCTTAGGTACTTAAAAGGTACCTTGGATGTGGGTTTGGACTTCGGTGGAGATTCATGTCAGGTTCGTGGGTTTGTTGATTCTGATTATGCTGGTGATCTAGATAGACGAAGATCTACTACTGGTTACGTATTTCAGATATACGGTGCTCCGGTTAGTTGGAGATCTATGCTTCAGGATACAGTGGCTCTCTCTACTACAGAGGCAGAGTATATGGCATTGACAGAAGGTGTAAAAGAAGCATTGTGGCTTCAAGGTCTTGTAAATGACTTGGGCGTGGAACAAGATAGTGTTGAGGTTCTCTGTGACAGTCAGAGTGCCATCCACTTGGCTAAAAATCAGGTTCATCACGCAAGGACTAAGCATATTGACGTCCGATATCACTTTGTTCGAGATGTAATTGAGGATGGTGATGTGTCTTTGGTGAAAGTACACACAAAAGACAACCCTGCTGATATGTTGACAAAGGTTGTTCCTGGAGTTAAGTTCCAACATTGTTTGGACTTACTCCACATTGACTCATGTTGATTGAGGGCCCTTTGGGGCGTTGCCCTTCGGGGCGGTTTCGTGAGGTGACAAAGCTATGATGGAGTGTTGATCAGTTTATTCTCATGCCTTGTTTCGGCTCATTTTTTCCTTATAAAAATTCGCCGAGGTGGAGAATTGTGAAACAGGAAACGTGTTTGAAACAGGAAAGTGTTTGGACTCCTGTTTGAAACAGGAAACTGTTTGGACTTCTGGAAATTGTTTTTTGAACAGGAAATAAATTCTAGGAAACAGGAAACTGTTGTGAAACAGGAAACTACTGTGAAACAGGAAACTGCTGCCAAACAGAAAACTGTTGTCCCTATATATACTAGGAACTATAGGTGTTTTTATTATGATGATTGCTCCTAGAAAAACTGTGATGCACAAGGAGTAGAGAAAGACAATTGCTGAAATTGTTTCATCTCTTGTTGAGAGATTGTGTGAGAATTGTCATCTTCTCGTACCTTGTTCTTGAATATAGTGGAATCACCTCACTGTGGACGTAGGCAATTGCTGAACCACGTAAACCTTGTGTCTCTTGTGGTATGTTCTTAATTTTCTCTAATTTCTTTCATTGCTAGTTGCTCTATTTAATTGATTGGATCCTTGTGGTACTTGTGTGCAATTGTTGGTGTCTACCCGCTTCCGCAATAAGGCGCAACACCTTCCATTCCAACCTTGCCTAAGCCTACATTGCCACCAATGCCCACAACCCAATTACCTCCTCTTCCTACACTTCCAACTCTGCCGACGCTAACAATGCCACCATTGCCAAGTTCCAGTCAGTTACCTTCGTTGCCTAGTATGCCCACTGTGCCCACTTTTCCGAAGGTCACATTACCTCCTCTGCCATCGACTCCACTGCCAACGATCCCTACAATCCCAACAACCATGCCTTCAATTCCTTCCATCCCAACTTCATTCCCCTTCCTCTCTCCACCCCCTTCCACCACTAGTCCCTAGAGTGTCGCCATTTCATCGCATGCTACTATGATCTTGTTTGGTGCAATATTTGTATTATAAAAGTAGGCTCATTTGATAATTAATGAGAGGGTTCCTCATTCTTTGGCATCAGGGAGCTTTTAGCACAACGTAGTGAGCTTGAGTGTGCTTGTGGTTTGTATTTGTCAGATTTCTTATTGTCGTGTTAATATATGTGAGGAGGTACTTATTCTTTGTAGAATGATGTTGTACTTGCATTTAGCTGATATAATTCCCACTGATTTCTGTGATTGTTTAAAGATTGTTATTATATTAAACTCATTATTTAAATGCAGTGTGAACCTGAGTCTTAATTTTCTTGCATAGTGCAATTATGAAAATGAAATAATTATTGCTTCCATGTACATATAAAAAAGATGTATAAACATACACATAATTTACATAGGTGCTTTTCACTCGCAAGTACATAAAATTAGCTAGTGCAACACTCAAGAAGTACCAATACCATTTTTGGATTTGCCAAACGTGCAAGAAGGTGTTTCAAGTATTAGCAGTAAGTGCAATCCCGTAACTTCTTATATTTTTTTTTTGTTTTTTGTTTTGGAAAGTGAGCTGAGGTTTTTAGGATCCCTAAACCTTATATAATAAAAAAGATGATGATGATAAAGTTTTCAATCGCTCATACTTTCACTCGTTACATCATCTACAGAACAATAAACTTGCTTCAAAGCTTCAACAAAGAACCTAATTAGTTCTAGATTCACCGTCTCCAGATTGGGGAGTAACCTTGCAAGGAGTTCTGCTTCTACAGCGGTTGCATGACAGACCTGCCATAATTTTATTTCCTCATAATTACCAATCAACCCTTTGATCACTCTCATGACCTGATTTATACCTAATGTGGACCCCAGAATGTATGAGAAATAGTCGTAGAGAATCGAATCACAATGAATCATGATATAGAAACCATTGAATGCTAGCACTAATCTAGCATCTAGACAAGGTTCTAATAAACAATTGCATTCTACCTGTATTATCATCATCAATTACCTGAATTTAGGATTTGTCTTCTTGCTTCGAGAAGACCTTCGAGGAACATATTCCGTGGGAGGATGTGTCGAGGTAACCTCATGTTCTTCTTCAATAGTGTTTTGACCCACTTTTGCTGCATTCGCTTCAAGTAAGCTTTTAATTTCGGTGACCAATGCATCTCTGCCTATTCTTGCAATTTCTGAATTCAAAACATTGATGACTTGGGGTGTTAGCCAATCCATGGGCGCTGTGGGATCTTCCCCCTGTCTTCCATCAGTCATCTCTCGTCCTACTTCAGGAAATGTAGAAGCTGGTTTTGAGGTTGCATCAACCTCTTCACTGCATCTTTCCTGATTTGGAGCAACTTCTACTTCAAGTTGAATTTGCACAGGAGCATTAACTCCTTGTTGGCTTACTTCTTGTTCCTCAATTGGAAGAGTACCACCTTGCTCGACTTCCGGTAGGTCCTTAGATGCTTGATTAGTATGTGGACTGATGTCTGCATTCATTAACTGTAATTGGGTCTCTTCTTCATTCCCTGCATGTGTATAAAGTGTTTGTCTCACATTGTCTGATTATAAGCTAACAGTCTGTCTCGTAAGAGTCCTTTTCCCTGCATCCACTACTGGTCCATTTCTAGTCTGACTCGGTTTGAAGGTATGCTTCCCTGTCGCAACAGTCCATCCATCAGTAACCTCTGGGTTTGCATTAGGAGCCATTGGATTTGCATCAGTGATAATTGGAGTTGCATTGCTAGTCCTGTCAGTCGGTCTCCATTCCTTGTGTTCTGTCTTTGACATTGCTTTGTTCTTGGAGCATTGTTGTTTAGAATGTCCAAATACACCACATTCGATACATTTGGTAGGGTGCCAAGCATATTCGACCTCAATTTTCCTGGTCTTTTCCCCATCAATCATGACTGGAATTGCTTTTGGCAGCTGTGTGCTTGCTTTCACCTCTACACACACTCTAGCATTGGCCATCCTAGTGCCTTTTTCCGTAGCTTTGTCCAACATTAATGGAATTCCAATGGCACTAGCAATTCGCTGTATTCCCTCTGGGTTCCAGAGAAACAGAGGCACTTTCTTGAGCGTAACCCAAATTAGGATCGAGGTAAGCTCTTCAGAGCTTTCATCCATGGATGGGCTCCAATTTCTGATAATGAACAATCGGCTAGCGATATGCAGAGAGCCAAACTCTAGTGCTTTGCATCTAGCGGAGTCCTCTTTGAATTTGAACACAAATTTTTTTTCTCTATGGATGCTCATCTCAAAGTTCCTTGTTCCCCAGGTTTTTACCAGTACCTCTTTGACATAACTGAACCCTAGCCGCTTCCCTAGAAACCGACCAATGATGAGTTTTTCACACTCTTCAATCCATTTTGCGAAATCTGTAGTTTGTACTGTGACTATCTTTTGCCCATTAACTATCTCTGGTGGCTCATATTTAAGCTTTGTAGACCATGCATTTCTCCCTTGCTTGAGCATAGATGCCCAGCTGCTAGGTTTTGCTGCACAATGTTGGTCTTCCACATCATGTGATTCAATCATAGGGGTGGGATTGTTAGGGCTTCCTGTTTTTGGGTGAGAACAGTACTCACCTCTTTCTCCTGCCCTGGAAACCCTAGATTGGGTTGTTGTATGTAGTAGACGCATCCATGCTTCTCCTTGTTCCTTGCGTAAGGAATTAATTTCCTGTGGGATCTGCCTGGAGTTTTCTCCATCTCCTTGGACGATTTCTGGATTTGTTTCAGTTCCTCTGCTCTCTTCGAGAATGCCTCCTATGGGGAGGCCCGATTCGTTCCTTGTTACCTGATTTCTGTTCATCGTTTCCAAACCAGCAAGGTTCGAAACATTGCAAACGAGATGGAGATCTGGAGCCGAGAGAGAGCAGATCCAAAGGGGAGCAGATTTGAAGGAGAGAAGGAGAGTGCAGATCTGAAGCCCTCGCATAGCCTTGCAGCCCTCGTAGAGAGCAGATTTGAAGCTCTCGCAACCCTCGCAGAGCCTCTCGCCCTCTGAAGCTCTCGGTCAGAGTAGAGAGATGTTTAAAATTTTTTTTTTGAAAGGCAAGCAGGGTTTTTTTTATAGGATCCCAGAATCCATAAAGATGCCGCAAGCTGGGTTTGAACCCATGACCTAGTGGTACCATCCGCCGAGCTCTAACCGTTGAGCTGTCATGCCATTGGCAACTACTCTTATCTTGACCAAGTCTGCTGCCTACTTTGTAGCTTTTTTTAATTATTTAAACTTTGTTAAATAGATCTCCATATTTTCAGGGGATATAGGATACTCACGGTTGATACAAGGTGTATAAATTTCAATCTCTTAGTGAATACAAGATATAATCTTCAACACAAACTTTGTTCATTGTTATGGTATCAGAGCATAAATAAACTCATACGAGCATTTCATCTTTTTTACTACTCTGTTCATCTCCTATTGCTCCGTCACTTGACAATGCCTACAAATCCTCAACCATCTCTAGTTACCACTCCTGATGCCACAACCATTCCCACCAATAATCCATCCCAATTAATCCAGTTCAACCCAGCTTCTCAACTCCCAATCAAACTCCTTGGCAGCCACAATTTCCCAACGTGGAAAGCACAATTTGCCATGTTAATGCATGGTCACGACCAGTGGCGGACCCAAAATTATAGTCAAGGGGGGGGGGGGGGGGGGGGGGGGGGGCGAAATGGCAAGCAAGAAAAAAAAATTCTACCCGAGTTTGTAAAATAAGAAAAATACAACTATAAAAATACATTGCATATACCAAATTGAATTAAGTGTAATCCAATTTTAAGCCAAAATAAGGTCACAATATCAATAACCTTAGCAAGGGGGCAAACGAGCGTAATAACTAGAATATATAACTAAAATCACAAAATAATTAGGATAAATATCTAATTGAAGCTAAAAAAAATCGGAAATTTACGAACATAATAAGATCTTAATACAATTTCATCGAAAAATGATTATATGAGGCTCAAATTTTGTACGAGTTGACTAGTGGCATATATTTTCATTGAATTCTTTAGTTATTATTTTAGATATTAATTTTAAATATTTTTTTGGTTGGAGGTTTTACGCCACTTGTGAACATACAATTCATTGCTTTAATGTTTGCAATTACATATAAAATTGTGTTGAAAACAAAAAAATAGGGGAAGGTTACAATGACAAAATTGTATAGACATAAAGAAATCATACGCTTCGAGAGGACCAAAAATAGATTTTTATTAAACTAAACAATTTTTTTAATATTTGAAATTACTATAAAATTGTATTGAAAATAAAAAAATTAGACGAGTAACAATGATAAAAATAGTAATTATTAATATCCATAAAAAAAATATGTACTTGATGAGTTTCGAACTCGGGTTGTTTACAAAAACTTACAGACCTCTAACCACTACACCAATCGGAAGATACAAAAAAAGTTGAATAAACAATTTACATATTGTATTATACATTATAAAATTAATTTTTTTATAGGTTAAGTATATAATAAATTTATAGGTTAAGTATTTAATAAATTTATTTTAGTAGGTCCGCCCCTGGTCACGACTTGTATGATCATCTAGATGGCACAAATCCAGCTCCATCTCGCACAATAACACAAAACAACACAAAAATTGACAACCAAGAGTACAAACACTAGTTCCGCTTCTAACTCCAAAATGGCCTGGGATCTGTTGCATACTTCTTTTGCCAACAAAAGTCAAACACACATCTTTAGTCTACGAGATCAACTAAATAAGGTCTCCAAAGATGCAAAATCTATTGCTGATTATCTTCGTGAGATATGGTCCCTTGTTGATGAACTCGCAACAGTCGGGTCACCAATCTCCAACGAAGAATTGATCATCAAAATCTTAAGTGGCTTAGAACTTGAATTTCGAGAAATATCGGCAACCATTCGTGCACGAGAATCTCCCATCTCATACGAGGAGTTGTTTGATAAGCTTCTCGATCACGAACTCTTTCTCAAACACGAAGAAAAAAAATCATCATCACCAATTATTACAGCCATAGCCCAAAAGACCAACTCTTCCAACAACACAAACCACAATAATCGACGTTGGACTACTCAACCTTGACATCCACCAGCCAACAAAAATAATCCCAACCCCTCCTCCAATCCACAACCTCAATCACGCCCACGGTTACAAGGAGATATAGCATAGATATAGGATACAAGGTGTATAAATTTCAATCTCTTAGTGAATACAAGATATAATCTTCAACACAAACTCTAGTTTGTGTTCATTGTTATCAAGGTGGACTCAATTCGCTTGAATGTTGATGAACACAATATTGATTTTTAAATTAGTAAGAAAGATTAATCCATAAAAAATCGAAATGTAAAGCTGAATACAGGAAAATTGTGAAACACTAAAAGTTCAGTCGCAGTCCCCACAAATGACTCAATTTTTATAAAACAGGAAAAATAAACACCAAAAGATTGGATCGAATGTTTTCTTGAATGTTGAGGAACGTGAAATTGATTTTAGAAATAGTAAATGAGCTAAGCTATATGTAAATCACCATACACAGTTAGAACAAGCTAGTGGCTGGTTTAGCCTGAAGATGACCTTCTTAGTGCTTAGAAGCTAGAATGGTGATGTTGGCTAGATGCCTTGCTTTGTTCTTGTTTTGCTCCTCTTTTAAGAGGCTGTAGATTATGTCTTTCTATTTAATAAATGGGGGTTTAAGTCCCAGCTTATCCTCACAAACAAAAATACTAGAGCTGGCAAAATGGCCGGAAACTAGTCCTTTTATTAGTTATTAATTAGTGTCATGATATATTTTAAGTATTCTCTGTAAGCTATAAAAAGATAATTAATTGTTTTGAGACCAGCTAAAAAGATATTACATATGTCAAAAAAAAAAAAAAAAAAATAAAAAAATATATATATATATATATATATATATATATATATATATATATATATATATATATATATATATATGTAAGAAACACTAACATTACTAATTTATTTTCTGTAGTATAATAGAATATATCATGAGACTAGTGAAAGTTTAGGTAAAAAATTAGATAGGTGGCGGGAGGCATTGGAGGGTAAGGGTTTTAGAATTAACTGACATTCAAGGTATGTAAACTGTCTGATGGTACATAGAAATAAACAACACGGGCAAATATAAGAACACTTGAGGGATTGTGGTACGAATGATAAACGAGCTTGTTGAAATTGATGCCATGACTAAATATTTTGTCGAGCTGCATTGATTAACATGGGTGGGTGCTTGAGAATATGAATATGCAAATACAAACCTGTTAGATGATGTCATGGCTCAATGTGTGCACTTAAGGTTTTTTGGCTTATCTGTGAAGCCTTCTCGAGTATGTTTGAGTTGTTGGAGATGAACTTAACTTGGGTTTTCATATATAGAGGTGTAAAAGACAGGTAATATACATGACTTGCTTACATAACTTGATGTTTCAGTTGGCTTGGATGAGATTGAAAGTTATTCGGCGAGTTTTTGGACTTTCAATGATCTGATGTTGTATTGGCTTGCACCCAGTGCTTTAACATACATTCGGAGTTGAGTGTTATGTGTGTCTTTAACAGAATGATATGTCAAAAGACTTTAAACAAATAAATAAAAATCTGATGACTGATCTAAGTCATTATTTACATGATTAAGTGGAGAATAATGTTTGAAACAGGTAAGGAAATTAATCATTTAACACATGACTGTATATAATCACAGAAAACAGCAATCAAACTGGAGTTTGGTACATAAACAACATAAAGGAACAAGCTAGTCAAGCTCAGCATATGGCTGTTAAAAGAAATTGTGAACACGGGAAGTTCAAATGCAATCCACCATATATAACCAAATGAAAGTGAACAGGAATTAAAACTGAAGCATCTGTGAAAATGTGGCTCAATAAGGCCTAGTGAAGTTGTCGTGGCTGACAGTAGAACACTTATGGGCTAGTGGTAGAAGGGGCAGGAGCAAGGAAGGGGACGGAGGGGATTGTAGTTGGGATAGTTGGAAGTGATGGTATTGTTGTTGGAATGGTAGGAAATGAGGGAGTGGTGGCAATGTAAGTGTTGGCATAGTTGGAATGGTAGGGAGAGAAGGTAACGTAGGAATAGTTGGAATAGAAGGTAATGTAGGAATAGTTGGAATAGAAGGCACGGTTGGTATTGAGGGGATTTGAAATAGATGACGAGCTGCATTGCTTACATTGATACCTGAGAATGACAATGTTATGAATACTGCCAATAGGAAGAGCCTGTTAGATGACGCCATGGCTAAATGTTGTAAAGGTGCTTTTGTTTGGTTTTTCTCTGAAATCTTCAGGTGAGTTTGAATTGGAGATCATGACCTTGACTTGGCTTTTTATAGTTCAGACGGATGAGAGGGATATAAGACTTAGGTACATAGGTTGGTGATTCTATTAGCCCTGATGAGTTGTAGGGAAAAGCAAGAAGTATGTTGTTAGCTCATCTCCCAACCTAAATTTAACCCCTAATGTTGAATATTTCTGTAGTATAGTCTTTGATTTAAAGTACAATAAGTGGGGTTAAGTGAGAAGTTGAACCAACAACTACTTATCTAACTTACCTCTCCTATATTTCATCAACCTTATAGTTGGTCTTATGGACTCTAATTCTTCCATTCTATAAAACCCCATTACTAGATGTGTGTTCTCATCACAAAATCAGCTTGCAATTGTTCCAGTGGAATCGATAAAGCTTCTTGAGACAGTGCTTTTTATTTGTTACCATGGTTGCTTCTAAGCATTCCTTTGCACTAACTTTCATTATTGCATTGACATTGTCATGCATTAATTTGAGCCTAGCAGCTCGCCATCTCCTACAGACTGCTCCACCACCTGTAACACTACCGACCATTCCACCTCTTCCAAAGGCAACACTACCACCATTGCCTTCAATTCCAACCTTGCCTAAGCCTACATTGCCACCAATGCCCACAACCCAATTACCTCCTCTTCCTACACTTCCAACTCTGCCGACGCTCACAATGCCACCATTGCCAAGTTCCAGTCAGTTACCTTCGTTGCCTAGTATGCCCACTGTGCCCACTTTTCCAAAGGTCACATTACCTCCTCTGCCATCGACTCCACTGCCAACGATCCCTACAATCCCAACAACCATGCCTTCAATTCCTTCCATCCCAACTTCATTCCCCTTCCTCTCTCCACCCCCTTCCACCACTAGTCCCTAGAGTGTCGCCATTTCATCGCATACTACTATAATCTTGTTTGGTACAGTATTTGTATTATAAAAGCAGGCTCATTTGATGATTAATGAGAGGGTTCCTCATTCTTTGGCACCAGGGAGCTTTTAGCACAACGTAGTGAGCTTGAGTGTACTTGTGGTTTGTATTTGTCAGATTTCTTATTGTCGTGTTAATATATGGGAGGAGGTACTTATTCTTTGTAGAATGATGTTGTACTTGCATTTAGCTGATATAATTCCACTGATTTCTGTGATTGCTTAAAGATTGTTATTATATTAAACTCATTATTTAAATGTAGTGTGAACCCCAGTCTTAATTTTCTTGCATACTACAATTATGAAAATGAAATAATTATTGCTTCCATGTACATATAAAAAAGATGTAGAAACATACACATAATTTACATAGGTGCTTCAATTACATGCACACCTGGCATACCTGGTGGATGATGTGTATTTGTAATCTGCAAATACGAAAGACTCAAACCCGTTAGATGATGCCATGGCTAAATGTGTGTGCTAGCTCTAACTTTCTTCTTCTCTGAGTGTTGTTGGAGAAGATGACTAACACAATTGGATCAAATGTTTTGTTGAATGTTGAGGAACATGAAATTGATTTTAGAAATAGTAAACGAGATAAGCCATATGGGGTTGTTGGATAGATGCCTTGCTTTGTTCTTGTTTTGCTACTCTTTTAAGAGGCTGCAGATTATTTCTTTCTATCTAATAAATGGTTCTATCTAGTAAATGGGGGCTCAAGTCCCAGCTTACCCTCACAAACAAAATACTAGAGCTGAAACTAGTCCTTTTTATTACTTATAAGTATTTACATAATATATTTTAAGTATTCATATTATCTCTGTTTTTTTTTTTGAAAGGCAAGCAAAGGGGTTTATATGGGCTCCCCAGACCACTGAATGAAATAGAAGAAGATTGGTTACATGCGTGCGTATTTTCTGCCCTTAGCATCATCAAATACAATTTTCTTAATGTCTTCCGCAAAAGAACTAGGGATTAACTCTATAAACTCATTATTAGGAAGAAGTTTTGCCAGCTTATCCGCTACCTGGTTTGTTTCCCGCACTGTGTGGCAAACCCTATATCCCCAAACTTTTTGAGAGCTCCTTTAATCCTTCTGGTAGTGTGAATTGCTTCCCATGGAGGAGCTTTTTCAGAGGTGAGATACTTTACAGCAATATTGGAGTCCATGCAAAACTCTACTCTCTGAAGTTCATGTCGCTGCGCCAACTTGATAGCTAGTTCTATCCCCTGAAGCTCATGTAGAAGGACAGTCTGTGCTCTTTGGCTCCCTGCCCCAGCTGCCACCACCTCACCATCATGGTTCCTGATAATTGCTCCATAGCCTCCTCTAGATCCTGTCAGTGAGCCATCCGATCGAGTTTGCTTTAAACCAGCCTTGTTCAGGCCTTTGCCATGCATGCATAGATGGAGTACGAAGCTTGAAATTCACATGAACTCTCCACTTGTCAAAGAGACTTCTATGATCAGCATTATCTTCTACTTGGAGGTCCAAGACAGAACCTCGAAGCCTGACATCTTCGATGATTTTGGTCACTACTTCAGTAGCAACCCTCACCCTGGACTGGAAGAGTCTGTAATTTCGTTCTGTCCAGATATGGTAGGTAGTTGCATTTAGTGCAATCCTTCTCAACACACTGATAGGGGAGTTACCAGAGAACTTGGTCTCACACCATTTCCACTCAGCATCCCAGTCCAGCGGTTGGTGTTGATAACCCAACTGATTCAGGATACGTGACCATATAAATCCAAAGTATCTACACTGAAAGAACATGTGCACTTCACAGTCTGGACCAACGCTGCACAGTGGGCACATTGATCGATCAGTGACTCCCCATTTCAGTAGTTTGTCTTGCGTCTTGAGTGCTTTGTGTAGGGCCAACCAAGTGATGAAGCTATGCCTGGGTATTCTTCCTGGGAACCACACAAGTTTAGACCATGAGATGGCCTGTGCTCTGAGCCTGAGGGAATGGTATGCACTCTTGTTGGAGAACTCCCCATCGTGACCCCCCATCCAGGTGACAACATCCCTATGATCAGTGTCGAGTTCCACCAATTCAAGGTCTTCAGAAATGTCAGCAATGTTCAATCTATCTTGCCTGCTAGTGTCCCATTTGTCATTCCGAATAAGTGCACTAACCTTGGCATTGCGGTGAAGTGAGGAGTGGTAGGTTAGATGCTGTGGGAATCGGTTGAGGAGGATACCCTGGGGGTGCCATGGGTCTTTCCAAAGCATAGTATCCTGCCCATCACCTATAGAATGAACTATAAGGGAGCTAGCCTGAGCCCTGCATTTCATAATATTACGCCAGCACCATGAGGCCTCAGCAGATGTGTCCATAGTCCAGAAGTTTTTATCTCTGATCAGATGGGACTTAGTCCATTGCACCCAGAGGGTGTCCTTATTTGACACTATGTTCCAGACATGCCTCATCATGGCAGCCTTATTTGAAGTTTCAATGCATCTGATGCCCAAGCCGCTTTCAGTATATGGACTGCAAATGCGTTGCCAGGTGACCATTGGCTTCTTTGCATAAGTCTCTGAGCCTGACCATAAGAAGTTCCTCATAATAGTTGTGATGTCTTCACGTATGCTTTTAGGCAGGATGAAACAAGACGTCCAGTAAACATGTAGACTGTTCAGGACAACCTTAATGAGTGTAACCCTGCCTGCATACGAGAGCGTCCTGGTCTTCCAGGAATGGACTCTTTTCCTAACTCTGTCAATCAGTGGTAGGCATTGGTTATAGTCCAAGCGAGAAGAAATTAGAGGGAGACCCAAGTATTTCACAGGGAGGGCAACTAAAAATTTAATTACATATGTGAAAAAAAAATGTAAGAAACACAAACATTACATGATGTAATTGATTTTCTGTAGTTTAATAGAACATATCATGCCCTGAATCGAATATACAAATAAATGTGATAAGAATTTTATATATAATTTTACAAAAACAAAAATCATTTAACCCTAAAAGACCAAATATTTTGTTCTTTGCTTATGATTAAAGCCTTGATAAACTGGTGGGATCCGGGGATCAAGATTTTTGATAAAGAAAATTACACGCACTTACTCCACCCACCTATTTTATCTACCAAGAAATTTCAGGATATGTTGATATTTTGTGGGGATGATCTCTTAACCATATAGACCACTTTGAGAAATTTTTTTTTAACTCATTTGGAGTTCTAGAACATGCTATACAAGGTAGAGAATTTTCAACTGTTCAATTTGACCGTGAACTTGATGACTGCATCTATGGAGTTAGAAATTTCAAAAACTTGTGATTTTTTTTGCGAGGAAGATCTATAAGCAAAAATATTATCCCCACAAAAAATCAACTCATACTTGAGCAATGTATTGTGCGTAATGTGAAAATAGTGTCAAGATCAATGTTTAGTAGTATGTTTTATAGAAAGTTGTAATTAATTGATCAACCTCGCGAGTTTCATGCCTTTGTAATATAAGATTGGCTTGTGCAATTGAAATTAATTTGCAATTTTCATAAGTGATAATCCTGGAGAAAATATCTAGAAGTCATAGAGAAAGTAGCAGTCAATGTATTTGGTTAAGTTTTCCAAGACGTCTCTTCATCTCTCAAGGTGTCTCTCCATATCTCAAGGAGCATGGTTCTAAGGAATAATTAAAGTGGGTGGTCCTAGTTCATGTATTGATCTCATTATAAATAGTTGTAATCATATGCATGTTTTGTAAGCCTTAAAAAAACACTATCTAAGAAATTCTACTACAAAAATCAGTCCCTAATTTGCAGGAGTAGTAGCACTGCAAACTTCCAATTATTCATTTTTTCTATCCACTCTTCTGCTATACCCAACAAATTTGGTATCAGAGCAAAGTTATTCTCAGCCCTTGTTTCACTCTAATTTCATCGCTTGACCTCTCTTATTCACACACAATGGCATTTACATTAGTTCCTACAATGTTTGCCTATTCAACAAATCAAGTTCCAATATTTGATGGAAAGCATTATGACTATTGAAGCAGCCAAATGAAAGTCATTTTTATTTCCCAAGATCTGTGGGAAGTCGTGGAGGACACATATGAAGAACCACCGGAAGGAGGTAGCTCTACTGGCTGGACCGAGGCAAATCAGAAGTTATACAAAGAAAATGTCAAGAGAGATGCAAGTGCACTGAGATTTATTCAGCAAGGTGTAAGCAAGTCCATCTACCCTCGTATTTTTGGTGCAAACAAAGCCAAACAAGCTTGGGATATTCTGAAAAATGAATTTCAAGGGAGTGATAGAGTTATCACTCTAAAACTACAATCACTTTGGAGGGAATTCAACAATATGGGTATGAAAGAAAGTGAAGGTGTTCAAGAGATCCAATTTCAGATATGCTCTCTGCGAGGGTTGCAAGGCTCTGTGAGGGCTTCAAATCTGCTTTCTCCTTCAGATCTACTCCCCTTCAGATTTGCTCTCTCTCGGCTCCAGATCTGTTCCTCTTTGTCATGTATTGAAGCAGCTAGGGTTTTCTTCTAGGGTTCATCATTTTTGCAGCTTTTCAATGAGTTTCTGGATTGCAGGCAGGTTAGGATGATGAGTACGAACCAAAAGAACTGTGTTTCCTCCATCTGCCCTCGTGGAGAAACACCCAATGATGAGAGGGAATCTGATCTGAACCCTAGTATTAGCCAAGAAGAAGCTACACTTCTGGAAACGACACAGGATCTATTCCTGGTCCATCTGAACCTAATCCTAGTATTCCTGGTACTGCACACACACAAGAGAACAACACTAGAAACCCTATGAACTTGGCAGAAAAGCTTCAACAAAACAAGTATACAGGTACTACCAAGCTCCAATATATTCAGCCTAGTCTGCTGAATGGGAAAACAGTTGTTCGAGTTAACACAGAGGACTTTGCTAGCAGAATCAAGGAATGCGAAACTTTAATCATTGGACGTTTTGTAGGTAAAAGGCTGGCTTATAACTATGTCAAAGACTGCTTGATTCGGGCATGGGGTACCAAGGACTTTGATATGAGTATTCATGGTGACAATAATTTTATCTTTAAGTTTAGGAACGAGGCAGATGGAAACAAAGTACTAGAGATGGGACCACTTCATATAGCAAGTGGGTTGTTCATCTTGCGTAGGTGGACACACACTATGGATGAGGAGGCTGAAGTGCTAAGCACGGTCCCCATCTGGATTACACTTAAAAAGATCCCTATCTTCCTTTGGAACTCAGAAGGCATCCAACAGATTGCAAGTGCTGTTGGAATACCCATTATGCTTGATAAGGCTACAGAAGCTAGATCGAGACTAGCCTATGCACGGGTATGTGTAGAAGTGAACGTGAACAATCATTTTCCTAGAACAGTATCAGTGCTAGTGAATGAAGGCATGTTGAGCATGATAGAAGTCGAGTATGCATGGCTCCCTGTCAAATGCACAACTTGTGCAGGCTTCGGTCACTCCCTATCACAATGTCCTAAGAGTAGAACGCTCCCAAGCCAGTGCATAAGGTCTGGCAAGTGGTAGACAATAAGAAGAATGGGCAGAATGCAACCAGTGATGGCTGGAATGTAGCCCATGGACGTAACACGTTCAAAGTTCATTCTAAGAACAAACCAAGCAGCAATCCAACTGATAGTGCTCCTGACACAATAACGGCCAACACTAATACAGATCCTACTCAGAAGGAAATAGAAATTCCTAGCATACAACCCAGGGGTTCAAGGTACGTGGTGCTGGATCAGATTGATAATGAGGATTTAGATGTTGAAGCAGCAGCAGAGCCAGGTCTGTCTACCCCCGTATCTAACTCAGAGGAAAACCCAATGCAAGTAGTGGAAGTGCTAAAATCTAAGGATGCAACTGCAGTTCCTGGTAGCGCAGTCCCTGGTAGCGCAACCACTGGTATAGAAAGACAGGGGGAAGATCCAATAGCGCCCATGGATTGGCTAACACCCCAAACCATCAATGTTTTGAATTTAGAAATTGCAAGAATAAGCAGGGATGCATTGGTCACCGAAATTAAAAGCTTACTTGAAGCGAAAACAGCAAAGGTGGGGCAAAACACTATTGAGAAGAACATGAGGTTACCACAATACAACCTCCCACGGAATATGTTCCACGAAGGTCTTCTCGAAACAAGAAGACAAATCCTAAATTCAGGTAACTGACGATGATAATACAGGTAGAATATATGCAAATGCTTATTACAACCTTGTAGGGATGCTAGATTAGTGCTAGCATTCAATGGTTTCTATATCATGATTTATTGTGTTTTGATTCTTTACGACGACTTCTCATACATCCTAGGGCCCACATTAGGTATAAATCAGGTCATGAGAGTGTTTAAAGGATTGATTGGTAATTACGAGGAAGAAAAGTTATGGCAGGTCTATCATGCAACCACTTTGCAAGGTTACTCCCTCACCTGGAGACGGTGAATCTAGAACTAATTAAGTTATTTGTTAAAGCTTTGAAGCAAGTTTATTGTTTTGTAGATGATGAAACGAGTGAATGTATGAGTGATTGTACACTTTATCATCATCTTTTTTTTATTATTAATATAAGGTTCGGGGATCCTAAAAACCCCAGCTCACTTTTCAAAAAAAAAAAAAAACGTGTTCAAGAATTCCTCTCTAAAGTAGCTGAAATTGTGAACCAGATTCAGAGCTATGGAGACACCATTGAAGACAAGAAGATTGTACAAAATGTTCTTCGTAGTCTTCCACCAAAGTTTGACCATGTTGTTGCGGCCATTGAAGAATCAAAGGATCTATCTACTTACACCTTGCATGAACTAATGAGTTCTCTCCAAACACATGAGCAAAGAATTAATAGGTCATCAAGTCAACCATTGGAGCAAGCATTTCAATCCAAGGTCAATTTCTCAAACAAGAGGATCACAAAAGGAGAGCAAGGCAAACGTGGTGGTTTTCACCAAAAGATCGGGAAAGGACAACAAGCTCAAAATGAAGATGTCGGAAAAGGAAAGGAAAAAAGAGGAAATTGGCAACAAAAATCTAGTAATTCTTTTCCTCCTTGTCGAGTTTGCAAAAGGACCAATCATGAAAGCAAAGATTGCCGATATAGGTGTAAAAGGTGCAAAATTCCCAATCATTCTCAAAGGAACTGTTGGTTCCAAGAGAAAAAGGAAAAGGATGAAGCCAATTTCACACAAGATGAAGGTGATCAACTCTTTTCTTGTATGAGCGTACAAAATGAATCTCACAATACATGGTACCTGGATAGTGGTTGCAGTAACCACATGACAGGAAACCGGGAGATCTTTGTGGAGCTTGATTAAAATTTCACCTCTCAAGTGAAGCTTGGAGATGGAAAGCTTCAAAGTGCTGAAGGCAAGGGAGTCATTGTTGTCCACACCAAAGCAGGTGTCAGGACTAGTACCGTTGGTCAGAGAAATCAACGTCAGAGGCCTTTCAAGACTTTTCTAATGGTCTCAAAACTCAATGTTCCTTTTTGAAAAGTGCCCAAATGCTTAGCATCTATATTATAGGGGGAAGGTTTGAGCTCTTGACTGTGAGGACGTGTTGCCTCCATTGCATAGTCGGGTCAGACTGTACCGCTAGCATTTTTATTGTTTTCTTTGCATTGCTTTTCAACTTCAAACTTGTATTTCCATCGATCGATAGCAACGAACTAGTCTTGAGCAACGTCCTTTCGAACGTTCCTCCCCATTGTAATCTACTGAATGTTAATGAAGGCTTTTGCTGACTATTGTGTATCGTTATATTGTCTACAGATTGATATTGTGCATTCTCAAGTTAATATTTGTGCCTGTCAAAGTAACTACTCATAGGCTTACTAGTGAATTGGATAGCTAGTGCCGCACGGGTTGCTAGTCCATGACAGTTGGTATCAGAGCCAGAACTTGTTGAATGCAAACCAGGATGCAGGAACTAAGCGAGCGCCTTAGCGCTATGGAGGAACGACAGGCTAGTCGAATGCAGAGACTAGAAAATAGAATGGACCAGTTGAGCAGTTTGGGAGAACAGATCAGTCGGCTTGATGGACTCTTTCACTTGGCAGACAGAGTGGATTCCCTGGCTGAGCACGTCGATAGTTTAGAGGGACGGACAGTCGCTATGGAAGAGTCACATCACCCCACAGCTCAGGTGATGAGTGACTTCCAATTATAGCTGGAGGACTTATTTGCAAGGGTTGGCTTGCTGACCAAGGCCACAGGGACGATTGATCACCCTAGGATGAAAGTGCCTGAGCCAAAGTCATATGCTGGGGTACAAGATGGAAAGGAGCTAGAGAACTTCTTGTTTGATCTGGAGCAGTATTTTCGCGTGGTGAACCCTGAATTTGAAGAAGCCAAGGTCACCATGGCGACCATGTACTTAGCAGGTGATGCGAAACTATGGTGACGAACCCAAAACTGTTTGTTCTACTAGATATGGGTCATATGAGTTCCTAGTAATGCCCTTCGGCTTGACCAATGCTCCAGCTACGTTTTGCACCCTTATGAATGGCCTGTTCCGTCACCTTCTGGACAAGTCCGTGGTTGTCTATCTTGACGATATTGTGGTTTATAGTGGGACTATAGAAGAACACCTACATCATTTGCGAGAAGTGTTCCAAATCCTTAGGGATAATCATCTCTTTGTCAAGAAGGAGAAGTGCTCATTCGGCCAGACCCAGATCAATTTCTTGGGTCATGTTATTGGCAATGGCAAGATTCGGATGGACATGGAGAAAGTCAAGGCAATCCATGATTGGAACACTCCTAAAAACGTGTCTCAACTACGTTCTTTCCTTGGACTCGCAAACTATTATCGTCGCTTCATAAGGGACTACTCTAAGAGAGTTGTTGCACCGACAAATTTGTTGAAACAAGACCGAACATGGGAATGGGATAAGCAGTGTGAAGCTTCATTCCAATACTTGAAACTGGCCGTGATGAAAGATCCAGTATTGGCCTTGCCAGACATCACCAAGCCCTTTGAAGTACAAACAGATGCATCTGATTATGCCTTAGGGGGAGTTTTGCTTCAAGATGGTCACCCGGTAGCATATGAGAGTCAAAAGTTGAATGATACAGAGTCCCGTTACTCAGCTCAGGAAAAGGAATTGCTAGCCATTGTACATTGTTTACGGGTGTGGAAACACTACCTTTTGGGATCTCAAGTCCTTGTTAAAACGGATAATGCTACAGCAAGCCATTTCCTTACTCAGAAGATGCTAACCTCCAAGCAATCTCGATGGCAGGAAAAATTAGCAGAATTTGACTTAGTATTGGAATACAAGCCAGGGCGCACTAACAATGTAGCTGATGCACTCAGTAGAAGGGCAGACCTTGCAGTGCTAACCCATACTGGTCCGAGTCACACCATCTTGGAGAAGATCAAAGCAGGCCTACAGACAGACCCACAAGCGAAGGCGATTACAGAGTTGATCAAGCAGGGCAAAACTCGACGGTTCTGGATAAAAGATGGAGCAATACTCACAACTGGTAATCGTCTCTATGTTCCAAGAACTTCTGGTTTGAGGAAAGAACTTTTGAGAGAATGCCATGACACCCATTGGGCGGGACATCCAGGTTGGAGACGAACACTTGCATTGCTAGAGAGGGAGTACTATTGGCCGCAGATACAGGAGGGTGTAATGGCCTATGTTCAAACATGTCTTATTTGCCAGCAAGATAAGGTTGAAAGAGATCGACCAGTAGGCTTACTAGAGCCCTTGCCTGTTCCAACTCGTCCTTGGGAAAGTGTTTCCATGGACTTCATTACTGGGTTACCGAAAGTGGAGGATTTCAGGTGTATCCTTGTAGTTGTTGACCGATTCTCAAAGTATGTGACCTCTGTGCCGACCGGACTGACTTGCACTGCAGAAGATACAGCGCAATTGTTCCTCAAGCATGTAGTGAAGTATTGGGGACTGCCCGAAAACATTGTTAGCGGCCGTCATGCTCGCTTCACAGGAAAGTTCTGGAAGGAGTTGTTCAAGCTCTTGGGATCCAAACTTAATATGTCGACAAGCCAACATCCCCAATCTGACGGACAGACTGAGCGCTTTAACTCTAAGCTCGAAGAATACCTTCGTCATTTTGTAAGTGCAAATCAGAAAAATTGGGTGGGAATACTTGATGTTGCACAATTTTGTTTCAACTTACAAAAGAGCTCAGCTACTCACTCCAGGCCCTTTCAGTTGGTCACTGGTCAGCAACCATTGACACCACATACAGTGCTTACCGGATACCAAGGACCCAGCCCAAGAGCTCTTGAATTTGTCAAAGCTTGGCAGAAAAACATTGAAGTTGCTCGAGCCTATCTTGAGAAAACCTCCCGTCACATGAAGAAATGGGCCGACAAGAAACGACGGATTGATATTTTTGAAGTCGGGGACTTGGTATTGGTGAAGCTAGATATGTTCAACAAGTATAAACGGACAACTAGAGCACACAACAATCTGTTTCGCAAGTATGAGGGACCGGTACAGATTATTGAGAAAGTAGGCAAAGTCTCCTATCGCGTCAAGTTACCACATTGGCTCCGTTTCACCCATCCTGTTTTCCATGCAAGTAACTTGAAGTCCTACCATGCAGATGCCACTGATCCCACAAGAAATGTATCTACCCGAGCATTGCCTAAGCATCCTACTAAGCCAGATCGAGAAGTGGAAGAAATCTTAGCTGACCGCCTCATCAACAACACAGGCCCGGATAGAGAGTATTTGGTCAAGTGGCAGGATGAGCCTCCTTCAGAGATCAGTTGGGAGCCAGTCGAGCATCTGCTGCCGTACCTCTCAAAGCTGGAAGAGTACTTGGAAAAGTTTGCTGCGAGGGCGTCAGCGAATTGAGTGTGGGAGAGTGTCAGGACAAGTACCGTTGGTAAGGGAAATCAACTTCAGAGGCCTTTCAAGACTTTCCTAATGGTCTCAAAACTCAATGTTCCCTTTTGAAAAGTGCCCAAATGCTTAACATCTATATTATAGGGGGAAGGTTTGAGCTCTTGACTGTGAGGACGTGTTGCCTCCATTGCATAGTCGGGCCAGACTGTACCGCTAGCATTTTTATTGTTTTCTTTGCATTGCTTTTCAACTTCAAACTTGTATTTCCATCGATCGATAGCATCAAACTAGTCTTGAGCAACGTCCTTTCGAACGTTCCTCCCCATTGTAATCTATTGAATGTTAATGAAGGCTTTTGCTGACTATTGTGTATCGTTATATTGTCTACAGATTGATATTGTGCATTCTCAAGTTAATATTTGTGTCCGTCAAAGTAACTACTCATAGGCTTACTAGTGAATTGGATAGCTAGTGCCGCACGGGTTGCTAGTCCGTGACAGCAGGTAACAAAAAACTCATTGGTGATGTTCTTTATGTTTCGAAAATGACTAAAAACTTCGGAAGTGTTGGACAACTATTACAAAAAGGTTATTCGGTGGCTTTTGATGAAGGCACATGCAAAATTTTTGATAAGAAAAACAATCTCATGGTGGCTACAGTTGAGATGAGCAGAAACAAGGTTTTTCCTTTCATTATGCCACAAGTTGAGAAAGTTGCATTCAAAACTGAAAGTTTTGACTCAACTACGTTATGGCATTTGAGATATGGCCACCTAAATTATAAGGGGCTGCACCTATTGAAGCAAAAGAATATGGTGGTTGGACTTCCATTTATTGAAATGAACAATAAAAATATGCGAGGGGTGCATTTATGGGAAGATGCATAGGCTTCCTTTTCCTAAAACATCTTGGAGAGCAAAAGCCCCATTAGAATTGGTACAATATTTGCGGACCTTCAAGAACTCCATCTCTTAACAGTAAGAGATACTTTATTCTCTTTATTGATGATTATACTAGAATGATGTGGATATTCTTTCTTAACCAAAAGTTTGAAGTTTTTTCTACTTTTCTACAGTTCCAAGCTCTTGCAGAAAAATAAAGTGGGCAAGAAATAAAGTCCCTACGGACTGATCGTGGAGGAGAATATATCTATAGTCCTTTTATGGAGTATTGCAAGGAAAATGGCATTCAAAGACAACTTACAATTAGAAGAAGTCCCCAGCAAAATTGAGTTGTCGAAAGGAAGAACCGAACCATTGTTGAGATGGCTTGAAGTATGCTCAAAGGAAAAGGACTTCCGAACAAATTTTGGGTTGAAGCAGTCAATACGGCGATCTATATTCTTAATAGATCACCCACAAAGGCGGTGCGCGACAAGACATCATTTGAAGCATGGAACAAAAGGAAGCCGGTCATTGATCATTTAAAAGTTTTTGGCTGCATCGCATACTCTCTAGTTCCATCACAAGAAAGAGAGAAATTTGATGAGAAAGGTGAGAAATATATTTTCATTGGCTACAGCAACGAGTCCAAAGGATATCGGCTTTTCAATCCGAGATCTAACAAGCTAATAGTTTCAAGAGACGTGTTGTTTGATGAATTGGCAGCATGGAGTTGGGTAGAAAGCTCATCTCAAGCACCTACTGTGACTGATTTTCTGGAACCATGGACAAGCCAAGAAGAATCCCATTCCTCTCAATCTGATCCAAGTGGATGCTCAACTCCAACAAGGTCACAAAATTTTGGATCTTCAAGCCAAGAAAAATGCGCTCTCTAATGGACATTTATGAGTCATGTGACTTTGCTTTCTTCTCTTGTGAGCCATAGAAATTTCAAGAAGCTGTCAAAGAAGATGTATGGAGGAAAACCATGGATGATGAGATTGCAACCATTGAAAAAAAAAAGACTTGGAAGCTTGTAAATCTTCCAAAAGAAAAGAGGTGATCGGCTTGAAATGGGTCTTCAAAACTAATTTCAATGAAGATGGCTCTATTCAAAGGCACAAGGCAAGATTGGTAGCAAGGGGCTATTCTCAACAACCCGGAATTGACTTCAACGAAACCTTTGCACCGGTTGCTCGTATGGAGACTATTCGGCTTGTTCTTGCATTAGCTGCCCAATTGAAGTTAAAGGTGTATCAATTGGATGTCAAGTCAGCATTTCTTAATGGAGAACTTAAAGAGGAAATATATGTGGAGCAACCACAAGGCTATGAGGTGCAAGGAAAATAAGACAAAGTCTATCGGCTTCATAAGGCGTTATATGGGCTAAAGCAAGCTCTGAGAGCTTGGAATAGCAAAATTGACGGGTATTTTAGCCAAAATGGATTCCATAGAAGTCCAAGTGTGCCATCACTCTACATAAAGAGAGAAGGTATGACTGATTTTCTCATCGTATGCCTTTACGTTGATGATTTAATTTATATGGGCACAAGCACAAAAATGGTTGAAGATTTCAAGAAGAAAATGATGCAAGTTTTTTAAATGACTGACTTGGGTCCCATGAAATATTTTCTTGGAATCCAAGTGAGGCAATATGAAGAAGAGATTTTTATCTCTCAAGAAAAATATGTTGATGACTTATTAAAGAAATTTAGAATGGACAAATGTAAGCCAGTGTCCACGCCTATGGCTTTGAACGAGAAGTTGCAGCAAAATGATGGAGCAAAGAAAGTTGATTCAAAGATTTACAGAAGTCTTGTTGGTTCCTTAATTTATCTCACAAATACGAGGCCGGATATTGTTCACTCGGTGAGTATGGTGTCAAAGTTCATGAACGAGCCAAGTAAACTACATTTTGCAGCGGCTAAAAGAATCCTAAGATATCTTCAAGGAACGAAGAAGCTTGGTTTTTCGTACAAGAAAGAAGATAACAACAAGTTAATTAATGGGATTTACAGATAGTGACTGGGCTGGTTCTTTGGATGACCGAAAAAGTACTTCGGGTTACTTGTTTTGTCTTGGAACAAAAGCAATTTCATGGAGCTCAAAGAAGCAAAGAACCGTGGCATTATCCTCGGCTGAAGCGGAGTATATTTCAGCCTCAGAAGCAGCTTGTGAAGCCGTTTGGTTGAGACGAATTCTTGCTGATTTACAAGATGTGCAACAGCAGCCCACAATCATAAAATGTGACAATATGTCTGCCATTGCGATGACTAAAAATCCGGTGTTTCATGCATGCACAAAGCATATCGAGTTGCGACACCATTTCATCAGAGATTTAGTAAGCATGGGAGAGATTTACTTGGAGTTTATCAACACTAATGATCAGCCAGCGGACATGCTTACCAAAGCCATCACAGTTGAAAATTTTGAGAAGTTTAAGGAGCTGAAAATTACAAATTAAGAGGGGGTGTTGAAATCAATTTGCAATTTTCACAAGTGATAATCCTCGAGAAAATATCTAGAGGTCATAAAGAAATTAGCAGTCAATGTATTTGGTTAAGTTCGCTTCATGTCTTTTCATCTCTCAAGGTGTCTCCATATCTCAAGGAGCATGGTTCTATGAATAATTAAAGTGGGCGGTCCTAGTTCATGTATTGATCTCATTATAAATAGTTGTAATCATATACATGTTTTGTAAGCCTTAAAAAAAACACTATCTAAGAAATTCTACTACAATAATCAGTCCCTACTCTGCAGGAGCAGCAACACCGCAAACTTCCAATTATTCATTTTTTCTATCCACTCTTCCGCTATACCCAGCATGTGCTAATGGCCGAGAAACTAACTTATGGAAGCAACAGTTTCAGGTTTGACAAGTCTTAAGAGACAGGTAATATACAGGACTTGCTTACATAACTTGATGTTTCAGTTGGCTTGAATGAGATTGATAAGTTATTCGGCGAATTTTGGACTTTCAATGATCTGATGTTTGTGTCTTTAACAGAATGATGTGTCAATAGATTTTAAACAAATAAATAAAAATCTGATGACTGATCTAATAATTATTTACATGATCAAGCGGAGAATAATGATCGAAAAAGGTAAGGAAATTAATCATTTAGCACATGACTGTATATAATAAAAAAAACCACGTTCAAACTGGCGTTTCAAATGATGGTACATAAACAACATAAAAGAACAAGCTAGTCAAGCTCAGCATATCCCTGTTAAAAGAAATTGTGAAACACTGGAAGTTCAAATGCAATCCACCATAGATAACCAAATGAAAGTGAACAGGAAATAAAACCGAAATATCTGTGAAAATGTGGCTCAATAAGGACTAATGAAATCGTCACAGCTGACAGTAGAACACTTATGGGCTAGTGGTAGAAGGGGCAGGAACGAGGAAGGGGACGGAGGGGAATGTAGTTGGGATAGTTGGAAATGATGGTATTCTTGTTGGGATGGTTGGAAATGATGGTATTGTCGTTGGAATGGTGGGAAATGAAGGGAGTGGTGGCAATGTAAGAGTTGGCATAGTTGGAATGGTAGGGAGAGAAGGTAATGTAGGAATAGTTGGAATAGATGGCACGGTTGGTATTGAGGGGATTTGCAAGAGATGACGAGCTGCATTGCTTACAATGATACCTGAAAATGACAATGTTATGAATACTGCCAATAGAAAGAGCCCATTAGATGACGCCATGGCTAAATGTCATAAAGGTGTTTTTGTTTGGTTTTTCTCTGAAATCTTCGGGTGAGTTTGAATTGGAGATCATGACCTTGACTTGGCTTTTTATAGTTCAGACGGATGAGAGAGATATAAGACTTAGTACATATATAGGTTGGTGATTCTATTAGCTCTGATGGGTTGTTGGGGAAAGCAAGAATTATGTTGTTAGCTCATCTCCCAACCCAAATTTAACCCCTAATGTTGAATATTTCTGTAGTATAGTGTTTTATTTAAAGACAATAAGTGGGGTTGAGTGAGAAGTTGAACCAACAACTACTTATCTAGTTTACCTGTATTTCATCAACCTTATATTTGGTCTTATGGACTCTAATTCTTCCATTCTATAAAACCCCATTACTAGATGTGTGTTCTCATCTCAAAATCAGCTTGCAATTGTTCCAGTGGAATTGATAAAGCTTCTTGAGACCGTGCTTTTTATTTATTACCATGGTCACTTCTAAGCACTCCTTTGCACTACTACCTTTAATTATTGCATTGGCATTGTCATGTATTAATGTGAGTCTAGCCGCTCGCCATCTCCTACAGACCGCTCCACCACCTGTAACACTACCGACCATTCCACCTCTTCCAAAGGCAACACTACCACCATTGCCTTCCATTCCAACCTTGCCTAAGCCTACATTGCCACCAATGCCCACCACCCAATTACCCCCTCTTCCTACACTTCCAACTCTGCCGACGCTCACAATGCCACCATTGCCAAGTTCCACTCAGTTACCTTCTTTGCCTACTATGCCTACCGTGCCCACTCTTTCAAAGGTCACATTGCCTCCTTTGCCATCAACTCCACTGCCAACGATCCCTACAATCCCAACAACCATGCCTTCAATTCCTTCCCTCCCAACTTCATTCCCCTTCCTCTCTCCACCCCCTTCCACCACTAGTCCCTAGAATGCCACCATTTCATCGCATACTACTATAAAAGCAGGCTCATTTGATGATTAATGAGAGGGTTCCTCATTCTTTGGCATCAGGGAGCTTTTAGCACAACGTAGTGAGTTTGAGTGTACTTGTGGTTTGTATTTGTCAGATTTCTTATTGTCCTTTTAATATATGGGAGAAGGTACTTATTCTTTGTAGAATGATGTTGTACTTGCATTTAGCTGATATAATTCCCACTGATTTATATGATTGCTTAAAGATTGTTATCATTTTAAACTCATTATTGAAATTCAGAGTGAAACCCGAGTCTTAATTTTCTCGCATACTGCAATTATGAAACCACATAATTTTTGCTTCCATGTACATATAAAAATGATGTATAAACATACACATAATTTACATAGGTGCTTCAATTACATGTGCCTTTTCACTCGCAAGAACATAAAATTAGCTAGTACAACACTCAGAGAAGTACCAATACCATTTTCGGATTTGCCAAACGTGCAAGAAGGTGTTTCGAGGTGGACTCAATTCGCTTGAATGTTGAGGAAGACAATATTGATTTTTAAATTAGTAAGAAATGACTCAATTTTTATAAAACAGGAAAAAATAAACACCAAAAGATTGGATCGAATGTTGAGGAACGTGAAATTGATTTTAGAAATAGTAAACGAGCTAAGCCATATGTAAATCACCATACACAGTTAGAACAAGCTAGTGGTTAGCCTGAAGATGACCTTCTTAGTGCTTAGAAGCTAGAATGGTGTTGTTGGCTAGATGCCTTGCTTTGTTCTTGTTTTGCTCCTCTTTTAAGAGGCTGTAGATTATGTCTTTCTATTTAATAAATGGGGGCTCAAGTCCCAGCTTATCCTCACAAACAAAAATACTAGAGCTGGCAAAATGTCCGGAAACTAGTCCTTCTATTAGATATTAATTAGTGTCATGATATATTTTAAGTCTTCTCTGTAAGCTATAAAAAGATAATTAATTGTTTTGAGACAAGCTAAAAAGTTATTACATATGTAAAAAAAAAATGGAAGAAACGCTAACATTACAAGATGTTGTAATTTATTTTCTGTAGTATAATAGAACATATCATGAGACTAGTGAAGGTTTAGGTGAAAAATTAGATAGGTGGCAGGAGGCATTAGAGGTTAAGGGTTTT
Source organism: Berberis vulgaris (assembly GCA_963556465.1). Classification (NCBI taxonomy): domain Eukaryota; kingdom Viridiplantae; phylum Streptophyta; class Magnoliopsida; order Ranunculales; family Berberidaceae; genus Berberis; species Berberis vulgaris. Next base: position 9,167,273 of record OY747136.1, on the reverse strand, counting down.
AAAATTAAGCAACATTCAAGGTATGTAAACTGTCTGATGGTACATAGAAATAAACAACACGGGCAAATATAAGAACACTTGAGGGATTGTGGTACGAATGATAAACGAGCATGTTGAAATTGATGCCATGACTAAATATTTTGTTGAGCTGCATTGATTACCGTGGATGGGTGCTTGAGAATATGAATATGCAAATACAAACCTGTTAGATGATGTCATGGCTCAATGTGTATAATCACAGAAAACAGCGTTCAAACTGGAGTTTGGTACATAATCAACATAAAAGAAATTGTGAAACACTGGAAGTACAAATGCAATCCACCATATATAACCAAATGAAAGTGAACAGGAATTAAAACTGAAACATCTGTGAAAATGTGGCTCAATAAGGCCTAGTGAAGTTGTCGTGGCTGACAGTAGAACACTTATGGGCTAGTGGTAGAAGGGGCAGGAGCAAGGAAGGGGACGGAGGGGATTGTAGTTGGGATAGTTGGAAGTGATGGTATTGTTGTTGGAATGGTAGGAAATTGAGGGAGTGGTGGCAATGTAAGTGTTGGCATAGTTGGAATGGTAGGGAGAGAAGGTAACGTAGGAATAGTTGGAATAGAAGGTAATGTAGGAATAGTTGGAATAGAAGGCACGATTGGTATTGAGGGGATTTGCAAGAGATGACGAGCTGCATTGCTTTCATTGATACCTGAGAATGACAATGTTATGAATACTGCCAATAGGAAGAGCCCGTTAGATGACGCCATGGCTAAATGTTGTAAAGGTGTTTTTGTTTGGTTTTTCTCTGGAATCTTCGGGTGAGTTTGAATTGGAGATCATGACCTTAACTTGGCTTTTTATAGTTCAGACGGATGAGAGGGATATAAGAGTTAGGTACATGTTGGTGTTGAAAAACAAAATTAATGAACTAAGTGCTCTGTATTTCATCTCTGATACATGTACATATTACATTCTTTATATAGGCAACATAGTAATGCTCTGTGCCAGTCAATGCCTAGGTGGCAAGTCATTAACAACCTAACAAACATACTAACAAACTAATGTAGGAACTAATATCTTAACAGACAGTCTAACAGACACTCTGATATTACAAACTGAAATATCTCACTTAACATTCCCCCTCAAACTAAGCTTGGAGGCATCAACGATGCTTAGTTTGTCTCTGAGCAATAAGAACCTGGATCTACCAAGAGCTTTAGTAAGTATATCTGCAATCTGATCAGCTGCTGAAATATGATGCACATGAATAATCTTTCGAGCAACTTTCTCACACACAAAATAAGCATCTATCTCAATGTGTTTGGTCCTAGAATGCAAAACTGGATTCGCACTAAGCATGACTGTGCTTTTGTTATCACACCAGATAATGGGAGTGGGATAACTGATTTTAAGCTCAGAAAGAAGAGACTGCAACCAAGTGAGTTCAGCCGTAAGTGCTGCAAGGCATCTATACTCGGCTTCAGTGCTACTTCTAGAGACAATACTCTGTTTCTTTGATGACCAAGAGATAATGTTAGCACCTAAGAAGACACAATAACCAGATGTGGACCTCCTATCAGTGGGATCAGATGCCCAATCAGCATCACAATATCCAGTCATTTTGAAAGACTGAATAGGAAGTATATGTAGGCCAAAACCACTAGTTGCTTTGAGATAGCGTAGGATACGTTTAACCACTCTCCAATGAGACTCAAGAGGTCTCTGCATGAACTGGCATACTCTATTTACAGAGTAGGCAATTTCTGGTCTTGTGATTGTAACGTATTGTAATGCCCCAACTAAACTTCTATACTGCTGGACATTTAGAACTGGATCACTGCCAGTATCATATAGCTTCTCCCCACCACAAATAGGAGTAGGTAAACCGTTGGCAAACTGTATTTTGGCACGGCATAGTAGATCACTGATGTACTTAGACTGAGATAAGAACAAACCACTGTCAGTCTTCTGAACTTGAATACCCAGGAAGTAGGGAGCAGGTCCCAAATCCTTCAAAGAGAACTGGTCATTGAGTTGATGAATCAACTGGGATACATCATGTGAATTGGCTCCAGTTACAAGAATATCATCTACATAGACCAAAAGAAATATGGGAGAAGGAGAATGTCGAATGAAGAGAAAAGAATCAGACTTGGTAGAGGCAAAACCAAGCATGCGTAGGGTATGTTTTAGTTTGTCAAACCAGGCGCGAGGAGTTTGCTTCAAACCATACAATGCCTTATTGAGTTTGCACACTGCATTGGGACGAGAAGGATCAATGAAACCAGGAGGTTGCATGATGTATACCTCTTCTTGAAGATCTCCATTCAGGAAAGCATTGTTGACATCTAGTTGAGACACTGACCATCCATATGTGACAGCTAATGACAGTACAATTCTGATAGTGGTAGGCTTGACAACAGGGCTGAAGGTCTCAGCATACTCAAAACCAGCTCTCTGTTGAAACCCTCTAGCAACCAGTCTGGCTTTATATCTGTGAACAGATCCATCAATATTCTCCTTGACCTTAAATAGCCATTTACACCCAACTATAGATCTATCATGTGGAAGATCAACCAATGACCATGTATTGTTCCTTATCAAAGCCAAGTATTCATCTTGCATAGCAGCAAACCAATGAGGAGTGGCTAAGGCCTCCTTCAAACTAGTCGGTTCAGCTTGAGCTAGGTACACCTTAGGCTTGTACACACCCACTTTGGATCTAGTTATCATCGGGTGTCAAGGTCCAGGAAGAGTCTGAACACGATTCTGATCAGTATGCTGAGCACCAGTTTCAGTAGGCAGAGCATCAGTAGGCAGAGCACCAGTATGCAGAGTGGTGTCATGACCAGAATGCTGAGTACCAGGCCTAGGTGAACCAATATGCTGAGTACCAGTCCTAGGAGATCCAGAATGCTGAGTATCAGTCTGAGTAGTTCCAGTAGAAGTATCATCAGTAACACCAGTAGTGACATTTGTAGGTCCATTCAAATTCCCAGTCGTAGTGCCATTCTTGACACCATAGGCAGCATCATTTGAAACCATAATGGTAGGAACAGGATGACTCAAAACATCAGTAACTACAGCAGTTGGATTAGTAGTACTTGTAGGAAACAAAGTAGGTAAGAATGAACTCGGATGAGCAATAGAACTGATAGGTATGTCACTGCTTGTGCTGGGACTGGTATTAGAAGACTGTGAAGAAGTGGAACTCAATTTGGAATATGGAAAAGAGGTCTCATTAAAGAGAACATCTCTTGAGATATAAATCTGTCCATTTGAAGCCAAACATTTATATCCTTTATGTTGCAAACTATAACCAAGGAAAGTACACTCCACAGATCTGAATTGCAATTTGTGAGGGTTATATGGTCTAATGTTTGGAAAGCAAGAGCAACCGAATGTTTTGAGAAAATGATAATCAGGAAGTTTGTGATAGAGTATCTCAAACGGAGAAGAACCATGTAAGGTAGAAGAAGGGACCCTATTAATTAGATAAACTGAAGTTCGGACTGCCTCATCCCAGAACCTCAAGGGAAGAGAAGCATGTGCAAGAAGGGTCAGAGCGGATTCAATAACATGTCTGTGCTTCCTCTCAGCAACCCCATTCTGCTGATGGGTAGTGGGACAAGCCAACCTGTGATGAATACCATGTGTAACTAGAAACTTGGAAAAGGACCGATACTCCCCACCCCAATCAGATTGAACGCACTTGATGGGGAGCCCAAACTCTAACTCAACTTGTGCTTTAAACGTAGTGAAAGTATGAAATGCATCAGATTTGTTCTTTAACAAGTAAACCCAAGTGAACTTGCTGTAAGCATCAATAAAATGTATATAGTATCTAGCTATAGCCAGAAGAAGAAACACAAGAAGATGGCCCCCAAAGATCTGTATGAATTAACTCCAATGGCTTATGGTACAAAGTAGAAGAACTAGGAAATGGAAATTTATAGATTTTACCTAAACAACAGGAAGCACACAAATCAATATTGTTTTTATTGGACACTGAAATATGACATTTGTTAAGAATCTTGTTCACAATAGGTAAAGCAGGGTGTCCTAGACGAGCATGCCAAAGTTGCAAAGCTGAAGAAGAATTGGTTGTAGTAGTGTGGACTGAAGTAGAGCCTGCAGTAGAAGCAGTAGATACTGAAGGAGAGTTGCTGGTAAGTCTGGTAGCAGGAGATAGAGAAGGAAACACATAAAGACCCTTGCTAAGTTTCCCTTCCAGGAGGACTTGATTGGTGACCTGATCCTTGACAAAACAAATTGTAGGATGAAATTCAAAATAGACTCTATTATCTCTAGCAAATTGAGAAACACTAAGCAAATTCTTGGTTAGTTTAGGTACTTGCAGAATGTTATTAAGAAGAAGAGGTCTGCAAGAATTGGAAGTATGTAAAATGGACTGACCAATGTTTTGAATTTGCAGGGCAGAGCCATCACCAACATGAAGATGATCATTACCATTATAAGGTATTGAGGAAGTCAAATTCTGAGTAAACGGAGTACAATGGTCAGTTGCACCAGAGTCAGGATACCATCTATAGTCAACTGCTGATGAAGTACCACTAGTCTGAGAATTAGCACCCCAGTTTGGATAAGAAGACGGATTAGAAGCAGCATTGTCATATGAAGAAGTAGCAGAGTATGCATGTCGAGGTGCCAAATGAGCTGACTGAGACTGAGTGCTGAAAGTCTGACTAGAGGGCCAAGCACTTGCCATATTGTTATCAAACCGATGGAAACATTTGAGAGCAAGGTGACCAAGCTTGCCACATATCTGACATTGTGGCTTTCCTTGCCCAGATGGATAACCTGAGTACTTAAAACCGCGGCCTGATCCAAACCTACCTCCTCTTCTAGATGATTGAGGTTGTGAGTTATATGGTGGCCGAGTACCTCTAGGTGAATTAGAAACAAACGATCTTGGAGATGGCCTGAATGAAGTTTGAGCAATATTGATAGAGCTTGAGATGTCAAGATCTTTAAAGTGACGTTCAATTCCAGTCTCTTGAGCAAGTAACAAAGATTCAACTTCAGCAACACTATAGCTATCAGATCTTGAACTGACAGAGACGATAAACGTATCATATGCTTGAGGCAAGCCATCAAATATTGCATTAATATGGTCTCTGGAGGACAGAGGATGCCCCACTGAAGCCAATTGATCAACAATAGACTTTAACTTCAACAAGTAATCATTAATAGAAAGATCACCTTTCTCGAATGTCTGCAACTGAGTTCTGAATTGAGAGATTTTAGCCACTGTTTGAGAGTTGAAGTAAGTTTCAAGTGTATGCCAAACATGACCAGAAGATTCACAGCCTACCAACCTTACAAGAATTGGCTGAGTCATTGATGAAAGAAGCCATGAAAAGAGGAGTTGATCTTGTTGTTCCCAGAAGATGAACTCGGGATTAACAGTTCCATTTGACTGATCTTCAGCTGATAGAAACATTGTTGGAGATGAATCTTTGTCAAGAAATTTCTGAAGTTTGTGACCTCTAATGGTTGCCAACACTTGTTGTTTCCACAATAGATAGTTTTGTTCATCAAGCTTAACTGACAGAACATGAGTAAAGACTACTGGTTTAGACTCTGATGTTGCTGAAGTTGTAAGAATGGCAGCATTAGAAGATGATGAATCCGCCATTGATACACCTATGCAAACTTGAAAACAAGTAGAAGGATGAACAGACAGAAGGAAGAAAATGAAACCAGAGAGAGCTCTAATACCATGTTGAAAAACAGAATTAATGAACTAAGTGCTCTGTATTTCATCTCTGATACATGTGCATATTACATTCTTTATATAAGCAACATAGTAATGCTCTGTGCCAGTCAATGCCTAGGTGGCAAGTCATTAACAACCTAACAAACATACTAACAAACTAATGCAGGAACTAATATCCTAACAGACAGTCTAACAGACACTCTGATATTACAAACTGAAATATCTCACTTAACAGTTGGTGATTCTATTAGCTCTGATGAGTTGTAGGGAAAAGCAAGAAGTATGTTGTTAGCTCATCTCCCAACCTAAATTTAACCCCTAATGTTGAATATTTCTGTAGTATAATCTTTGATTTAAAGTACAATAAGTGGGGTTAAGTGAGAAGTTGAACCAACAACTACTTATCTAACTTACCTCACCTATATTTCTTCAACCTTATAGTTGGTCTTATGGACTCTAATTCTTCCATTCTATAAAACCCCATTACTAGATGTGTGTTCTCATCACAGAATCAGCTTGCAGTTGTTCCAGTGGAATCGATAAAGCTTCTTGAGACCGTGCTTTTTATTTATTACCATGGTTGCTTCTAAGCATTCCTTTGCACTACTAACTTTCATTATTGCATTGACATTGTCATGCATTAATTTGAGCCTAGCAGCTCGCCATCTCCTACAGACTGCTCCACCACCTGTAACACTACCGACCATTCCACCTCTTCCAAAGGCAACACTACCACCATTGCCTTCCATTCCAACGTTGCCTAAGCCTACATTGCCACCAATGCCCACAACCCAATTACCTCCTCTTCCTACACTTCCAACTCTGCCGACGCTAACAATGCCACCATTGCCAAGTTCCAGTCAGTTACCTTCGTTGCCTAGTATGCCCACTGTGCCCACTTTTCCGAAGGTCACATTACCTCCTCTGCCATCGACTCCACTGCCAACGATCCCTACAATCCCAACAACCATGCCTTCAATTCCTTCCATCCCAACTTCATTCCCCTTCCTCTCTCCACCCCCTTCCACCACTAGTCCCTAGAGTGCCACCATTTCATCGCATACTACTATAGTCTTGTTTGGTACAATATTTGTATTATAAAAGCAGGCTCATTTGATGACTAATGAGAGGGTTCCTCATTCTTTGGCATCAGGGAGCTTTTAGCACAACGTAGTGAGCTTGAGTGTACTTGTGGTTTGTATTTGTCAGATTTCTTATTGTCCTTTTAATATATGGGAGGAGGTACTTATTCTTTGTAGAAAGATGTTGTACTTGCATTTAGCTGATATAATTCCCACTGATTTCTGTGATTGCTTAAAGATTGTTATCATTTTAAACTCATTATTGAAATGCAGAGTGAAACCCGAGTCTTAATTTTCTTGCATACTGCAATAATGAAACCACATAATTTTTGCTTCTATGTACATTTAAAAAAGATGTAGAAACATACACATAATTTTTGTTCTTTGCTTATGATCAAAGCCTTGATAAACTGGTGGGTTCCGGGGATCAAGATTTTTGATAAAGAAAATTACACGCGCTTACTTCACCCACCTATTTTATCTACCTAGAAATTTCAGAATACGTCGATATTTTGTGGGGATGATCTCTTAACCCTATAGATCACTTTGAAAAAAAATTTAACTTATTTGGAGTTCTAGAACATGCTATAAAAGGTAGAGAAGTTTCAACTGTTCAATTTCACCGTGAACTTGATGACTGCATCTATGGAGTTAGAAATTTCAAAAACTTGTGAATTTTTTGTGAGGAAGATCTATAAGCAAAAATATTATCCCCACAAAAAATCAACTCATACTTGAGCAATGTATTGTGCGTAATGTGAAAAAATAGTGTCAAGATCAATGTTTAGTAGTATAGAAAGTTGTAATTAATTGATCAACCTCGCGAGTTTCATGCCTTTGTAATATAAGACTGGCTTGTGCTAATGGCCGAGAAACTAACTTATGAAAGCAACAGTTACAGGTTTGACAAGTCTTTCACATATGCACTTGGTGGATTTTCCAAGAAGATGGTGAAATTGTTTCTTGAAGCCTTCTCAAGTGTGTTTGAGTTGTTGGAGATGAGCTTAACTTGGGCTTTCATATATAGCTAGAGGTGTAAGAGACAGGTAATATACAGGACTAGCTTACATAACTTGATGTTTCAGTTGGCTTGGACGAGATCGATAAGTTATTCCGCGAATTTTGGACTTTCAATGATCTGATGTTATACGGGCTTGCACCCAGTGCTTTAAGATATATTCGGAGTTGAGTGATGTTAATTTGTGTCTTAAACAGAATGATATGTCAATAGACTTTAAACAAATAAATAAAAATCTGATCACTGATCTAGTCATTATTTACATGATTAAGCGGAGAATAATGATCGAAAAAGGTAAGGAAATTAATCAGTTAGCACATGACTGTATATGATCACAAAAAGCCACGTTCAAACTGGAGTTTCAATTGATGGTACATAAACAACATAAAAGAACAAGCTAGTCAATCTCAGCATATCGCTGTTAAATTTTTTTTGAAACACTGGAAGTTCAAATGCAATCCAACATAGATAACCAAATGAAAGTGAACAGGAATTAAAACCGAAACATCTGTGAAAATGTGGCTCAACAAGGACTAATGAAATCGTCACGGCTGACAGTAGAACACTCAAGGGCTAGTGATAGAAGGGGCGGGAGCGAGGAAGGGGACGGAGGGGATTGTAGTTGGGATAGTTGGAAGTGATGGTATTGTTGTTGGGATGGTTGGAAGTGATGGTATTGTTGTTCACTACACTAAATTGACACTTTTGTAACAACTCTCAAAACAATATTACTTTTGAGATGTTACAATCCACCAAACAATTTCAAGTCAAAACTAAATTTATTCAAAAAATGAAAAACAGTAACAAAAAAAAAAAAAATGATACAATAAGTTGGATCACCATGAATAATATCACTTTTATAACCATACTCTTCATGGTGATACAATTATTGTATCATTTTATTTGTGAAAATGTGTAAAGTTGTTAGGTGGATTGTTACACTTCAAAAGTGATACTGTTTTGGGGTTTGTTACAAAAATGTCAAGTTGGTGTAGTGGTTGGAATGGTAGGAAATGAAGGGAGTGTTGGCATAGTTGGGATGGTAGGAAGAGTGTTGAAAATCATCACTAACTAGCCCAAATGTTTAAAGCCTAAAGCCCAAACCCATTATCTAGAAGATCCAACAAGAATGAATATTCTCTAGATGGTTCAATGTCTAGAGAATTTTACACCCTTGTAATACTCTAGACATTTGAGAGAGTTTTAGAGAAGCAAAGATGTGTGGTTGAGATTGTTTCTCTAGAATCCTCCAACCTCCTTAGAGCTACTATAAATAGGGGAGAGGTTGTGAGGTGTAGACATCAAGGAGCAAACAAGCTCAAGTGTAGTAGTGAGTGTTGTGAGCATAGTAAGAGTGTGAAGTTGTAAGAAACTCTTGAGAGATTAATAAAATTAGTCTTTCTTAAGTTCTAGTTCTTCCCAAATTTTTCAACAATTTGGTATCAGAGCCAACTCACCCTATTCATACACAGGGTACTATTCTCACCTTTGGTGAAACACTATCTAGTCGGAGATCGCTCGTGCACAGTTCGGGACTGTGAAACAGATTAGTATAAGATCAAGCTTACTCGGTAGCTCAAAGGAGGTTGTACCTTGTCATGATGGGAGATCTCGTTGGCACAACTGGTAGGCTTACAAAACTCAACCACCATAATTACAAGAGTTGGCAGACAAAGATAAAGTTCTACTTGCAAGGGCAGGACTTGTGGCAGGTTGTTGGTGGTAGTGAGACTACACCACCGCCAAAGGAGAATGCTGTCGAATTCAAGAAGTGGGTGATCAAAGCAGGGAATACGCTTTATGTGCTCAAGACGACGATCGAGGATGAAATGCTTCAGTATATAGAAGATGCAGACACACCCAAATGAGCTTGGGATACATTTGCATCCCTGTTTTCAAGAACGAATGATATGCGCCTACAGTTCTTGGAGAATGAGTTGATGAACTCCAAGCAAGGAGGCATGTCTATTAGAGACTATTTTCTAAATATTAAAATTTTATGTCGTGAAATTTAATAGTTAGACTCTGTCTCCAAAGTTATTGAAGATAGGATGAAAAGAATAATAATCCATGGTCTAAAACTGAATATACCGAGATTGTTACTGCCATTCGTGGTTGACCAACTCAACCTTCTATTGTGGAGTTTGAAAGTCTGTTGGCCAATCAAGAAAGTTTGGCTAAGCAAATGGCAAATGTCTCTCTGGAAAATAAGGAAGAGGATGCGCTCTTCAACAAAATAAAGAGCGGGTATAAAAAGAAGAATTTGTAAGATCAGATAAAGAAGAAGATAACAAGCCCAAGAAGTCCCAGGAGAGGAGCTACAAGAAAGGGGAAGCTCGGCAAGGCAGAAACAACAACGACCGGAGAAAGGACGATTGCTACAACTGTGGCAAGAGATGCCACTATGCAAAAGACTGCTGGTCAAAGAAGAAGACAGCTGAAGAAAACTTGGTAACATCTCACAATCACCAAGACAACAATGAAGAAGAATGGGACTTCCAAGTATCCTTTGCAACTACCCAGCCTGTTCGTGAGGATTTTTCAGATGAAGAAATTGACTTTTCCAAGGATGAGGTAGCCATGGCTCCTGAAGATCAAGACGTGCAAGTCAACAACAGTAAGGATTGGATTGTTGATTCGGATGCTCCAACCATATGACTTGGGAAAAGGAAAAATTGTCAAGCTTATGTGAATACAAAGGAGACCGGGTCGTGATAACTGCCGATAACATGAGATTGCCGATTGCTCACACTGGGGAGGCTACATTCACTCCACGCTTCAGCCCTAATCAAGTTCAATTGCAGAATGTCTATCACGTTCCAGGTATGAAGAAAAACTTATTGTCAGTATCACAATTAACAGCAACTGGCAAGTATGTGGTGTTCGGGCTAGAAGATGTTAAGGTGTACCGAACTCTAAAGCCATCGGGTACACCCATCATGACGGTAAGAAGGTTGGAGTCTATCTACGTGATGACTGCGGAATCGGCATATGTGGATAAGACTCGATGCAGTGAAACTGCTGACTTGTGGCATGCAAGGCTAGGGCATGTTAGCTATCATAAGTTGAAGATAATGATGACCAAGTCAATGTTGAAGGGTCTACCTCACTTGGACGTACGAGGAGGAATAGCTTGTGTTGGATGCCAATATGGAAAAGTTCATCAACTACCCTATCAGGAGTCGAAGTTTAAGGCCAAGGAACCATTGCAACTCATCCACTCAGATGTGTTCGGTCGGGTGAAGCAACCATCAATAAGAGGAATGCGATACATGGTGACTTTTATTGATGATTTTTCAAGGTACGTGTGGGTTTAATTTCTGAAGGAAAAATCAGAAGTTCTCGACATATTTAAGGCATTTAATGAGGACATCGAATGCAAAGTAGGAAAGAAGATCAAATGCCTGCGTATCGATAATGGTGGAGAATACACATCAGATGAATTTACCAACTTCCTGAAGGAGTGTTAAATCAGGAGACAACTAACATGTCCAGGCACCCCTCAACAAAATGGTATAGCTGAAAGGAAGAACCAACATTTGGCAGAGATATGTCGAAGTATACTGCATGCGAAGAATGTACCGAGTCATTTTTTGGCCGAGTGTATGAAGATTGCAGTTATGGCATACCAAGCCTATAGTGAGTCACTTCCGAGTATTCGGATGTGTGTGCTACGTGTTTGTGCCTGATCACCTAAGAAGAAAGTTCGACAAGAAGGTTATTCGTTGCATCTTTGTGGGATACGACAGTCAAAGAAAAGGGCGGAAATGTTGCAATCCTACAACCGGGCGGTGTTATACATCAAGGAACGTGGTGTTTGACGAAGCTTCATTGTGGTGGTCTACACAACAACTACTTCTGCCAGACTTCAAAAGTCTACAAGAGGAAATGCAAGGAAAATGAGTCATCAACTGCAAATGATGAAGAAGATGAAGAAGGAGTACGACCAAGCTCACCTAAAACACCAAGTACATCTTCAAGCCCATGGCAGACTGGTGTATATGAAAGAACACCAGAAGAAGTTCAAGAAAGTGAAGAAGATGAGGGCCAACAGTTAAGAAGGTCAACTAGACAACGCAAGCCCAATCCAAAGTATGCAAATGTTGTGACTGAAGAACACAACATTAGGGAGCCCGTAACCCGCGGGTTCTCTTGCGAAGGTGGGGCGCCTATTTCTTATAGAGAAACTTAAATAACCTTCAGGTTAGTCTTGCGAAAATGAGGTGAATTTTTATGCCTAAGATAGGATTTGATCTTTATCCGTAAAAAATGTGATGTGACTTTATGCGCATTGATAGCCCAAGAGTGGCTTTTGTTACTCATATAGTTAGGAATATCCGGTGATGCATGCATGTATGTGATGTGTCCCCACTTGGGCATGGATGACGGAGAATTCCTCCTTTATATGAGAGAGGCATACGGGCATGTATATTCGGCACGGAGGTGGTGCGAATGTGGTATCGTCTAAGTGATCAATTCGTTAAAATGAATAAGATGCTTAAGTCAAATCTATCTTACAATTCACATATGTGTTTTACTATTCATTGATGACTGGGACAAACATCAAATAAAAATTGGAGATAAAATAGGGCAAGGATTGAAAGTGGGAAGATGTTGAGGGTTGAGATTCATTATCCTCTAAAATGACATGTTTGTAAATATAAAACATATAGGTGGGAAAAAAGAATGAAAAAATTGTAAAAAAGTTAATGGAATGTACATTTGGCGGAGAGATAAACTATTGTGTGTTTTTTTTTTTTTTTTTTTCAAAATGAAAACTATCATAACTATTTATGTAGTTATCGAATTTTGATAAACTTGGTATCATTGAAATACAATTTTGAAGATATTTCTAACAAAACCAATGATCAAAACAAACACTTAAAATTTCAAAATATGTATTTTATTTTTAAAACATGCAAGTATTTTAAAGATTTTCATGCCTAAGTATAATATTTTCAAAGAAACGAATGAAAATGTTATGAACATTCAAACAAAACTCTGAACATTCAATCGATTATAATTTTAACCGAGTTTGACTCTAAAAAAAATTGTATTCTAAAATATGATATTTTTATGGAACTGCTTGAGGGCAATGGTGGGGATGGTGATATGGGTGTCCAGTGTATGATAATTAACAGTAAAAATAAATAAACATATGTGGAGTGCCAATGGCACGGGTAATATGCTAGTATAGTACGAAGACAACTGTTTAATTAATAAATTACGTTTATATTGTTTCTAACCTTTTTCATGTAGGATGACAAGTCCAATAATACTTCTGCAGGTCAGACTTGCCATAGTCAATTTCTACAGTGTAAGTACAAGTCAATGCATATTTACTTAATTGGGATGATGACATGATTGCCTCGTTGAGGAACTAAATTCTTTGAACTGTGTTTTCTTGCATGACACATTTGCCTCATTGAGAAACTACCTGTTGGTAGGGGTGGGCACGGGACGGGATGGGACGAGATATACCCATCCCGTTCATACGGGATCGGGACGGGACGGGACGAGACGAGACGGGACGAGACGAGACGGGACGGGATCAGCGTGCTAATCTGAAAGTCTTGAGCCTGGAAGCCTGGAACAGTCTTGAGTCTGCTATAAGGCAAATCCTATTAAGTAATTCAATGCTGGAAATTAAGAACGATGGAATTTTCTACATGTCTATATGCTACTATAGACAATTAAAATATTCTATTGAATGAGTTTCCAATATTCAGTGAACGTGAATTTATGATTCAGCTAGATGCTTCATTTTTGCAGTTTTATATGTCAGTGATTTTTGTAATGATCCCAATTTTTTTTTTTTTTTGTCTGGTTTTGATAATCTGTACTTGTGTCTTTCCTCACAACTTGAGCTTTTAACAAGAAATGGGTATTGGCACACTAACAGAAAATAGTGTTCAAAAAATGAAATGTACAGAAATGGGTATTGGCACACTAACTATGAAATGGGTATTGGCACACTAACTATGAAATAAAAATATTAATAATTAATATTAATTAATTAGTTCGGTATGGGACGGGGTTGAAAATCTTCATCCCATCCCATCCCATTCTAGATCGGGACGGGACAGGATCGGGATGAAATTATTCAATATCATTAAGACCCGGAAAAATCGGGACGGGACAGGACGGGATCGGGACGGGAACGGGATCGCGGGATGGGATGCCCACCCCTACCTGTTGGTGTGGTTGTTTATTGTTTGCGCTTAGTTTGATGTTATCACATGCGAATTTATTGTTTTTGGGATGAAGATTACTCACACCAACTTTATTCACTTGGGTACATTCCTTTGGGAATGTAGCCAATTAGCCTTTCAGGTTTAAAGACTTTTGAGCAGCGTTACTGGAGTTTCGCTAGTGGGGCTAGCAACATCAGTATATTTCCTGGTTAGAGTTCTTATTTGTTTCAGTAATTAAATCATGTTTAAGTTGTTGTTGCTGCTAAATGTTTCTATTGTTATTGAATTTCACGTCCCGAGTTTTGGGGAAACGGATAATCCTACGTGGATTTTGGAATTTTCGTTTTCTTCAAAAATCGGGGCGTGACAACCATTGCCTTCCATTCCAACCTTGCCTAAGCCCACATTTCCACCAATGCCCATAACCCAATTACCTCCTCTTCCTACACTTCCAACTTTGCCGACGCTCACAATGCCACCATTGCCAAGTTCCAGTCAGTTACCTTCGTTGCCTAGTATGCCCACTGTGCCCACTTTTCCAAAGGTCACATTACCTTCTCTGCCAATGATCCCTACAATCCCAACAACCATGCCTTCAATTCCTTCCATCCCAACTTCATTCCCCTTCCTCTCTCCACCCCGTTCCACCACTAGTCCCTAGAGTGCCACCATTTCATCGCATACTACTATAATCTTGTTTGGTACAATATTTGTATTATAAAAGCAGGTTCATTTGATGATTAATGAGAGTGTTCCTCATTCGTTGGCATCAGGGAGCTTTTAGCACAACGTAGTGAGCTTGAGTGTGCTTGTGGTTTGTTTGTATTTGTCAGATTTCTTATTGTCGTTTTAATATATGTGAGGAGGTACTTATTCTTTGTAGAATGACAAGAGTATGCCTCGTGTCGTTGACACTCCACATAATTTTATTTTTGCTAATTATTTTGTACTGAGCATCTCCGTCACTATCTTCATTTTCGCTTTCAATCAGCATTGAAGTGTAAGCCGATTATAAGTGTAAGCTTGTTCAGTCAAATTTGAATCAGTTGGGGGGAAATTTTAAACGCCGAGAATGAGTTCTCCCCCAATCTTTGAATTCGCTAAAACATGAAATTTAGGATTTTTGTTTAAATGTGCATTAAGATACCCGACTCATTTTTTCTGGTATGATCAACAAGTCTACATTGTTTTTAAAAATATTAAAAAATATTAAAGACGTGTAATACATTATATATATTGTTTAATTATGAAATATATTTTTAATATTTTGACCCTTATATTGATCATTGATTTTGTTCGAAAGATCTTCAAAAATGCGATTCAACGATACTAAGTTTATCAAAATCCAACAATGATGTAGATAGTTATAATAATTTTCATTTTGCTAAAAGGAAAACGCAAAATATTTTCTTTCTCCGCCACATGTACATTCCATTAACTTTTTTTCAAAAGTTTTTTCATTATTTTTGCCATTCTACATATTTTATATTTACAAATATGCCATCATAGGAAATGAATCTCAACCCTCAAATTCAATAAATTTCTCAACTTTCAATCTTAACCATCTTTTATCTCTAATCATTTCGATTTGACTTTGTCCCAATCAGCAATGAATAGTAAAACACAACTCTGAATTGTAATATAGATGTTGTACTTGCATTTAGCTGATATAGTTCCCACTGATTTCTGTAATTGCTTAAAGATTGTTATCATTTTAAACTCATTATTGAAATGCAGAGTGAAACCCAAGTCTTAACTTTCTTGCATACTGCAATTATGAAACCACATAATTTTTGCTTCCATGTACATATAAAAAAGATGTAGAAACATACACATAATTTTTGTTCTTTGCCTATGATCAAAGCCTTGATAAACTGGTGGGATCCGGGGATCAAGATTTTTTATAAAGAAAATTACACACGCTTACTTCACCCACCTATTTTATCTACCTAGAAATTTCAGAATATGTTGATTTTTTGTGAGAATAATCTCTTAACCATATAGATCACTTTGAAAAAAAAATTAACTTATTTGGAGTTCTAGAACATGCTATAAAAGGTAGAGAATTTTTAACTGTTCAATTTCACCGTGAACTTGATGATTGCATCTATGGAGTCAGAAATTTCAAAAACTTGTGAATTTTTTGCAAGGAAGATCTATAAGCAAAAATATTATCCCCACAAAAAATCAACTCATACTTGAGCAATGTATTGTGCGTAATGTGAAAATAGTGTCAAGATCAATGTTTAGTAGTATAAAAAGTTGTAATTAATTGATCAACCTCGCGAGTTTCATGCCTTTGTAATATAAGACTGTCTTGTGCTGTTGAAATTAATTTGCAATTTTCATAAGTGATAATCCTGGAGAAAATATCTAGAAGTCATAGAGAAAGTAGCAGTCAATGTATTTGGTTAAGTTCTCCAAGATGTTTCTTCATCTTTCAAGGTGTCTCTCCATATCTCAAGGAGCATGGTTCTAGGAATAATTAAAGTGGGTGGTCCTAGTTCATGTATTGATCTCATTATAAATAGTTGTAATCATATGCTTGTTTTGTAAGCCCTAAAAAAACATTATCTAAAAAATTCTACTACAAAAATCAGTCCCTAATCTGCAGGAGTAGCAGCACTGCAAACTTCCAATTATTCATTTTTTCTACCCAACAAATTTGGTATCAAAGCAAGGTTATTCTCAGCCCTTGTTTCACTCTAATTTCAACGCTTGACCTTTCTTATTCATACACAATGGCGTCTACATTAGTTCCTACAATGTTTGCCTATTTAACAAATCAAGTTCCAATATTTGATGGAGAGCATTATGACAATTGGAGCAGCCAAATGAAAGTCATTTTTATTTCCCAAGATCTGTGGGAAGTCGTGGAGGACACATATGAGGAACCACCGGAAGGAGGTAGCTCTACTGGCTGGACCGAGGCAAATAAGAAGTTATACAAAGAAAATGTCAAAAAAGATGCAAGTGCACTAAGATTTATTCAGCAAGGTGTAAGCAAATCCATCTACACTCGTATTTTTGGCGCAAACAAAGTCAAACAAGCTTGGGATATTCTGAAAAATGAATTTCAAGGGAGTGATAGGGTTATCACTCTAAGACTACAATCACTTTGGAGGGAATTCGATGATATGGGTATGAAAGAAAGTTAAGATGTTCAAGAATTCCTCTCTAAAGTAGCTGAAATTGTGAACCAGATTCGGAGCTGTGGAGACACCATTGAAGACAAAAAGATTGTACAAAAAGTTCTTCATAGTCTTCCACCAAAGTTTGACCATGTTGTTGCCCCCATTGAAGAATCAAATGATCTATCTACTTACACCTTGCATGAACTAATGAGTTCTCTCCAAACACATGAGCAAAGGATTAACATGTCATCACGTCAACCATTGGAGCAAGCATTTCAATCCAAGGTCAATTTCTCAAACAAGAGGATCACAAAAGGAGAGCAAGGCAAACGTGGTGGTTTTCACCAAAAGATCGGGAAAGGACAATAACCTCAAAATGAAGACGTCAAAAAAGGAAATGAAAGAAGAGGAAATTGGCAGCAAAAATCTAGCAATTCTTTTCCTCCTTGCCGAATTTGCAAAAGGACCAATTATGAGAGCAAAGATTGCCGATATAGGTGCAAAAGGCGCAAAATTCCCAATCATGCTCAAAGGCAAAGAACTTCCGAACAAATTTTGGGATGAAGCAGTCAATATGGCGATCTATATTCTTAATAGATCACCAACAAAGGCGGTGCGCAACAAGACACCATTTGAAGCATGGAACTAAAGAAAACTGGTCATTGATCATTTAAAAGTTTTTGGTTGCATCGCATACTCTCTAGTTCCATCACAAGAAAGAGAAAAATTTGATGAGAAAGGCGAGAAATATATTTTCATTGTCTACAGCAACGAGTCCAAAGGATATCGGCTTTTCAATCCGAGATCTAACAAGCTAATAGTTTCAAGAGACGTGTTGTTTGATGAATTGGCAGCATGGAGTTGGGTAGAAAGCTCATCTCAAGCACCGACTGTGACTGATTTTCTGGAACCATGGACAAGCCAAGAAGGATCCCATTCCTCTCAATCTGATCCAAGTGGATGCTCAACTCCAACAATACAAGGTCACAAAATTCTGGATCTTCAAGTCAAGAGAGTCCAGATTCAGCACCAAGAAAAATGCGTTCTCTAACGGACATTTATTAGTCATGTGACTTTGCTTTCTTCTCTTGTGAGTTATAGAAATTTCAAGAAGTTGTCAAAGAAGATGTATGGAGGAAAGCCATGGATGATGAGATTGCAACCATTGAAAAAAAAAAAGACTAGGAAGCTTGTAGATCTTCTAAAAGAAAAGAGGTGATTGGCTTGAAATGGGTCTTCAAAACTAAGTTCAATGAAGATGGCTCTATTCAAAGGCATAAGGCAAGATTGGTGGCAAACGACTATTCTCAACAACCCGGAATTGACTTCAACGAAACCTTTGCATTGGTTGCTCGTATGGAGACTATTCGGCTTGTTCTTGCATTAGCTGCCCAATTGAAGTTAAAGGTGTATCAATTGGATGTCAAGTCAGCATTTCTTAATGGAGAACTTGAAGAGGAAGTGTATGTGGAGCAACCACAGGGCTATGAGGTGCAAGGAAAAGAAGACAAAGTCTATCGACTTCATAAGGCGCTATATGGGCAAAAGCAAGCTCCGAGAGCTTGGAATAGCAAAATTGACGAGTATTTTCGCCAAAATGGATTCCATAGAAGTCCAAGTGAGCCATCACTCTACATAAAGAGAGAAGGTATGACTGATTTTCTCATCGTATGCCTTTACGTTGATGATTTAATTTATATGGGCACAAGCACAAAAATGGTTGAAGATTTCAAGAAGAAAATGATGCAAGTTTTTTAAATGACTGACTTGGGTCCCATGAAATATTTTCTTGGAATCCAAGTGAGGCAATATGAAGAAGAGATTTTTATCTCTCAAGAAAAATATGTTGATGACTTATTAAAGAAATTTAGAATGAACAAATGTAAGCCGGTGTCCACGCCTATGGCTTTGAACTGGAAGTTGCAGCAAAATGATGGAGCAAAGAAGTTTGATTCAAAGATTTACAGAAGTCTTGTTGGTTCCTTAATTTATCTCACAAATACGAGGCCGGATATTGTTCACTCGGTGAGTATGGTGTCAAGGTTCATGAACGAGCCAAGTAAACTACATTTTACAGCAGCTAAAAGAAATCCTAAGATATCTTCAAGGTACGAAGAAGCTTGGTCTCTCGTACAAGAAAGAAGATAACAACAAGTCAATTATAGGGATTTACGGATAGTGACTGGGCTGGTTCTTTGGATGACCGAAAAAGTACTTCGGGTTACTTGTTTTTTCTTGGAACAAAAGCAATTTCATGGAGCTCAAAGAAGCAAACCGTGGCATTATCCTCGGCTGAAGCAGAGTATATTTCAGCCACAGAAGCAGCTTGTGAAGCCATTTGGTTGAGACGAATTCTTGCTGATTTACAAGATGTGCAACAACAACCCACAGTCATAAAATGTGACAATATGTCTGCCATTGCGATGACTAAATCCGGTGTTTCATGCACGCACAAAGCATATCGAGTTGCGAAACCATTTCATCAGAGATTTAGTAAGCATGGGAGAGATTTACTTGGAGTTTATCAACACTAATGATCAGCCAGCGGACATGCTTACCAAAGCCATCACAGTTGAAAATTTTGAGAAGTTTAAGAAGGAGCTGAAAATTACAAATTAAAAGGGGGTGTTTAAATTAATTTGCAATTTTCATAAGTGATAATCCTGGAGAAAATATCTAGAAGTCAATGTATTTGGTTAAGTTCTCCGAGATGTCTCTTCATCTCTCAAGGTGTCTCTTCATATCTCAAGGAGCATGGTTCTATGAATAATTAAAGTGGGTGGTCCTAGTTCATGTATTGATCTCATTATAAATAGTTGTAATCATATTATAAATAGTTGTAATCATATGCATGTTTTGTAAGCCTAAAAAAAACACTATCTAAGAAATTCTACAACAAAAATCAGTCCCTAATTTGCAGGAGCAGCAGCACTGCAAACTTCCAATTATTCATATTTTCTATCCACTCTTCCGCTATACCCAACATGTACTAATGGCCGAGAAACTAACTTATGGAAGCAACAGTTTCAGGTTTGACAAGTCTTTCACATATGCACTTAGTGGATTTTCCAAGAAGATGGTGAAACTGTTTCTTGAAGCCTTCTCAAGTGAGTTTGAGTTGTTGGGGATGAGCTTAACTTTGGTTTTCATATATAGCTAGAGGTGTAAGAGACAGGTAATATACATGACTTGCTTACATAACTTGATGTTTCAGTTGGCTTGAATGAGATCGATAAGTTATTCGGCGAATTTTGGACTTTCAATGATCTGATGTTATACCGGCTTGCACCCAGTGATTTTGTGTCTTTAACAGAATGATATGTAAATAGTTTTTAAACAAATAAATAAAAATCTGATGACTGATCTAATCATTATTTACATGATTAAGCGGAGAATAATGATCGAAAAAGGTAAGGAAATTAATCATTTAGCACATGACTGTATATAATCACATAAAACCACGTTCAAACTGGAGTTTCAAATGATGGTACATAAACAACATTAAAGAAAAGCTAGTCAAGCTCAGCATATCGCTGTTAAAAGAAATTGTGAAACACTGGAAGTTCAAATGCAATCCACCATAGATAACCAAATGAAAGTGAACAGGAATTAAAACCGAAATATCTGTGAAAATGTGGCTCAATAAGGACTAATGAAATCGTCACAGCTGACAGTAGAACACTTATGGGCTAGTAATAGAAGGGGCAGGAGCGACGAAGGGGACAGAGGGGATTGTAGTTGGCATAGTTGGAAATGATGGTATTCTTGTTGGGATGGTTGGAAATGATGGTATTGTCGTTGGAATTGTGGGAAATGAAGGGAGTGGTGGCAATGTAAGCGTTGGCATAGTTAGAATGGTAGGGAGAGAAGGTAATATAGGAATAGTTGGAATAGAAGGTAATGTAGGAATAGTTGGAATAGATGGCACGGTTGGTATTGAGGGGATTTTAAAGAGATGACGAGCTGCATTGCTTACGTTGATACCTGAGAATGACAATGTTATGAATACTGCCAATAGGAAGTGCCTGTTAGATGACGCCATGGCTAAATTTTGTAAAGGTTTTTTTGTTTGGTTTTTCTCTGGAATCTTCAGGTGGGTTTGAATTGAATATTTCTGTAGTATATATAGTCTTTGATTTAAAGTACAATAAGTGGGGTTAAGTGAGAAGTTGAACCAACAACTACATATCTAACTTACCTCACCTATATTTCATCAACCTTATAGTTAGTCTTATGGACTCTAATTCTTCCATTCTATAAAACCCCATTACTAGATGTGTGTTCTCATCACAAATCAGCTTGCAATTGTTCCAGTGGAATCGATAAAGCTTCTTGACACCGTGCTTTTTATTTATTACCATGGTTGCTTCTAAGCATTCCTTTGCACTACTAGCTTTCATTATTGCATTGGCATTGTCATGCATTAATTTGAGCCTAGCAGCTCGCCATCTCCTACAGACTGCTCCACCACCTGTAACACTACCGACCATTCCACCTCTTCCAAAGGCAACACTACCACCATTGCCTTCCATTCCAACCTTGCCTAAGCCTACATTGCCACCAATGCCCACAACCCAATTGCCTCCTCTTCCTACACTTCCAACTCTGCCGACTCTCACAATGCCACCATTGCCAAGTTCCAGTCAGTTACCTTCATTGCCTAGTATGCCCACTGTGCCCACTTTTCCGAAGGTCACATTACCTCCTCTGCCATCGACTCCACTGCCAACGATCCCTACAATCCCAACAACCATGCCTTCAATTCCTTCCATCCCAACTTCATTCCCCTTCCTCTCTCCACCCCCTTCCACCACTAGTCCCTAGAGTGCCACCATTTCATCGCATACTACTATAGTCTTGTTTGGTACAATATTTGTATTATAAAAGCAGGCTCATTTGATGACTAATGAGAGGGTTCCTCATTCTTTGGCATCAGGGAGCTTTTAGCACAACGTAGTGAGCTTGAGTGTACTTGTGGTTTGTATATGTCAGATTTCTTATTGTCCTTTTAATATATGGGAGGAGGTACTTATTCTTTGTAGAATGATGTTGTACTTGCATTTAGCTGATATAATTCCCACTGATTTCTGTGATTGCTTAAAGATTGTTATCATTTTAAACTCATTATTGAAATGCAGAGTCAAACCCGAGTCTTAATTTTCTTGCATACTGCAATTATGAAACCACATAATTTTTGCTTCCATGTACATATAAAAAAGATGTAGAAACATACACATAATTTTTGTTCTTTGCTTATTATCAAAGCCTTGATAAACTGGTGGGATCCGGGGATCAAGATTTTCGATAAAGAAAATTACACGCGCTTACTTCATCCACCTATTTTATCTACCTAGAAATTTCAGAATATTTCGATATTTTGTGAGGATGATCTCTTAACCATATAGATCATTTTGAAAAAAAATTTAACTTATTTGGAGTTCTAGAACATGCTATAAAAGGTAGAGAAGTTTCAACTGTTCAATTTCACCGTGAACTTGATGACTGCATCTATGGAGTTAGAAATTTCAAAAACTGGTGAATTTTTTGTGAGGAAGATCTATAAGCAAAAATATTATCCCCACAAAAAATCAACTCATACTTGAGCAATGTATTGTGCGTAATGTGAAAAAATAGTGTCAAGATCAATGTTTAGTAGTATAGAAAGTTGTAATTAATTGATCAACCTCGCGAGTTTCATGCCTTTGTAATATAAGACTGGCTTGTGCTAATGGCCGAGAAACTAACTTATGAATGCAACAGTTACAGGTTTGACAAGTCTTTCACATATGCACTTGGTGGATTTTCCAAGAAGATGGTGAAATTGTTTCTTGAAGCCTTCTCAAGTGTGTTTGAGTTGTTGGAGATGAGCTTAACTTGGGCTTTCATATATAGCTAGAGGTGTAAGAGACAGGTAATATACAGGACTAGCTTACATAACTTGATGTTTCAGTTGGCTTGGACGAGATCGATAAGTTATTCTGCGAATTTTGGACTTTCAATGATCTGATGTTATACGGGCTTGCACCCAGTGCTTTAAGATATATTCGGAGTTGAGTGATGTTAATTTGTGTCTTAAACAGAATGATATGTCAATAGACTTTAAACAAATAAATAAAAATCTGATGACTGATCTAGTCATTATTTACATGATTAAGCGGAGAATAATGATCGAAAAAGGTAAGGAAATTAATCAGTTAGCACATGACTGTATATGATCACAAAAAGCCACGTTCAAACTGGAGTTTCAATTGATGGTACATAAACAACATAAAAGAACAAGCTAGTCAATCTCAGCATATCGCTGTTAAATTTTTTTTGAAACACTGGAAGTTCAAATGCAATCCAACATAGATAACCAAATGAAAGTGAACAGGAATTAAAACCGAAACATCTGTGAAAATGTGGCTCAACAAGGACTAATGAAATCGTCACGGCTGACAGTAGAACACTCAAGGGCTAGTGATAGAAGGGGCGGGAGCGAGGAAGGGGACGGAGGGGATTGTAGTTGGGATAGTTGGAAGTGATGGTATTGTTGTTGGGATGGTTGGAAGTGATGGTATTGTTGTTCACTACACTAAATTGGTACTTTTGTAACAACTCTCAAAACAATATTACTTTTGAGATGTTACAATCCACCAAACAATTTCAATTCAAAACTAAATTTAGTCAAAAAATGAAAAACAGTAACACAAAAAAAATGATACAATAAGTTGGATCACCATGAATAGTATCACTTTTATAACCATACTCTTCATGGTGATACAATTATTGTATCATTTTGTTTGTGAAAATGTGTAAAGTTGTTAGGTGGATTGTTACACTTCAAAAGTGAACTGTTTTGGGGTTTGTTACAAAAATATCAATTTGGTGTAGTGGTTGGAATGGTAGGAAATGAAGGGAGTGTTGGCAATGCGGGTGTTGGCATAGTTGGAATGGTAGGGAGAGTGTTGAAAATCATTACTAACTAGCCCAAATGTTTAAAACCTAAAGCCCAAACCCATTATCTAAAAGATCCAACAAGAATGAATATTCTCTAGATGGTTCAATGTCTACAGAATTTTACACCCTTGTAATACTCTAGACATTTGAGAGAGTTCTAGATAAGCAAAGATGTGTGGTTGAGATTGTTTCTCTAGAATCCTCCAACCTCCTTAGAGCTACTATAAATAGGGGAGAGGTTGTGAGGTGTAGACATCAAGGAGCAAAAAAGCTCAAGTGTAGTAGTGAGTGTTGTGAGTATAGTAAGAGTGTGAAGTTGTAATAAACTCTTGAGAGATTAATAAAATTAGTCTTTCTTAAGTTCTAGTTCTTCCCAAATTTTTCAACAATTTGGTATCAGAGCCAACTCACCCTATTCATACACAGGGTATTATTCTCACCTTTGGTGAAACACTGTCTAGTCGGAGATCGTTCGTGCACAGTTCAGGACTGTGAAGCAGATTGGTGTAAGATCAAGCTTGCTCGGTAGCACAAAGGAGGTTGTACCTTGTCCCGATGGGAGATCTCGTTGGCACAACGGGTGGGCTTACAAAGCTCAACCACCATAATTACAAGAGTTGGCAGACAAGGATAAAGTTCTACTTGCAAGGGCAGGACTTGTGGCAGGTTGTTGGTGGTAGTAAAACTACACCACCGCCAAAGGAGAATGCTGTCGAATTCAAGAAGTGGGTGATCAAAGCAGGGAAGGCGCTTTATGTGCTCAAGACGACGATCGATGATGAAATGTTTTTGTATATAGAAGATGTAGACACACCCAAATGAGTTTGGGATTCATTTCCATCCCTGTTTTCAAGAACGAATGATGTGCGCCTACAGTTCTTGGAGAATGAGTTGATGAACTCCAAGCAAAGAGGTATGTCTATTAGAGACTATTTTCTAAAAATTAAAATTTTATGTCGTGAAATTTCAGAGTTAGACTCTGCCTCCAAAGTTATTGAAGATAGGATGAAAAGATTAATAATCCATGGTCTAAAACCTGAATATACTGGGATTGTTACTGCCATTCGTGGTTGACCAACTCAACCTTCTATTGTGGAGTTTGAAAGTTTGTTGGCCAATCAAGAAAGTTTGGCTAAACAAATGGAAAATGTCTCTCTGGAAAATAAGGAAGAGGATGCGCTCTTCAACAAAATAAAGAGCGGGTATAAAAAGAAGAATTTGTAAGATCAGATAAAGAAGAAGATAACAGTCCCAAGAAGTCCCAGGAGAGGAGCTACAAGAAATGGGGAGCTCAGCAAGGCAAAAACTACAACGACCGGAGAAAGGACGATTGCTACAACTGTGGCAAGAAAGGCCACTATGCAAAAGACTGCTGGTCAAAAAAGAAGACAACTGAAGAAAACTTGGTAACATCTCACAGTCACCAAGACAACAATGAAGAAGAATGGGACTTCCAAGTATCCTTTGCAACTACCCAGCCTGTTCGTGAGGATTTTTCAGATGAAGAAATTGACTTCTCCAAGGATGAGGTAGCCATGGCTCCTGAAGATCAAGACGTGCAAGTCAACTACAGTAAGGATTGGATTGTTGACTCGGATGCTCCAACCATATGACTGGGGAAAACGAAAAGCTGTCAAGCTTATGTGAATACAAAGGAGACGGGTCGTGATAACTGCCGATAACACGAGATTGCCGATTGCTCACACTAGGGAGGCTACATTCACTCCACGCTTCAGCCCTAATCAAGTTCAATTGCAGAATGTCTATCACGTTCCAGGTATGAAGAAAAACTTATTGTCAGTATCACAATTAACAACAACTGGCAAGTATGTGGTGTTCGGGCTAGAAGATGTTAAAGTGTACCAAACTCTAAAGCCATCGAGTACACCCATCATGACGGTAAGAAGGTTGGAGTCTATCTACATGATGATTGAGGAATCAGCATATGTGGATAAGACTCGATGCAGTGAAACTGCTGACTTGTGGCAAGCAAGGCTAGGGCATGTTAGCTATCATAAGTTGAAGATAATGATGACCAAGTC
Source organism: Berberis vulgaris (assembly GCA_963556465.1). Taxonomy (NCBI): domain Eukaryota; kingdom Viridiplantae; phylum Streptophyta; class Magnoliopsida; order Ranunculales; family Berberidaceae; genus Berberis; species Berberis vulgaris. The sequence continues at coordinate 9,141,136 of OY747136.1, read as the reverse complement.
AATGTTGAAGGATCTACCTCACTTGGACGTACGAGGAGGAATAGTCTATGTTGGGTGTCAATACGGAAAAGTTCATCAACTACCCTATCAGGAGTCGAAGTTTAAGGCCAAGGAACCATTGCAACTCATCCACTCAGTTGTGTTCGGCCGGGTGAAGCAACCATCAGTAAGAGGAATGTGATACATGGCGACTTTTATTGATGATTTTTTAAGGTACGTGTAGGTTTACTTTCTGAAGGAAAAATCAGAAGTTCTCGACATATTTAAGGCATTTAATGAGGACATCGAATGCAAAGTAGGAAAGAAGATCAAATGCCTACGTACTGATAATGGTGGAGAATACACATCGGATGAATTTACCAACTTCCTAAAGAAGTGTAAAATCAGGAGACAACTAACATGTCCATGCACCCCTCAACAAAATGGTATAGCTGAAAGGAAGAACCAACATTTGGCATTGATATGTCGAAGTATGCTGCATGCGAAGAATGTACCGAGTCGTTTTTGGGCCGAGTGTATGAAGATTGCAGCCCATGTTATCAACAGGCTGCCACAAGCAAAACTAGATTTCTTTTCACCATTCCAGAAGTTATGGCATACCAAGCCTACAGTGAGTCACTTCCGAGTATTCAGATGTGTGTGCTACGTGTTCGTGCCTGATCACCTAAGAAGAAAGTTCGACAAGAAGGCTATTCGTTGCATCTTTGTGGGATACGACAGTCAAAGAAAAGGGTGGAAATGCTGCAATCCTACAACCGGGCGGTGTTATACATCAAGGAACGTGGTGTTTGACGAAGCTTCATTGTGGTGGTCTACACAACAACTACTTCTGCCAGACTTCAAAAGTCTACAAGAGGAAATGCAGGAAAATGAGTCATCACCTGCAAATGATGAAGAAGATGAAGAAGGAGTACGACCGAGCTCACCCAAAACACCAAGTACATCTTCAAGCCCATGGCAGACTGGTGTATATGAAAGAACACCAAAAGAAGTTCAAGAAAGTGAAGAATATGAGGGCCAACAGTTAAGAAGGTCAACTAGACAACGCAAGCCCAATCCAAAGTATGCAAATGTTGTGACTGAAGAACACAACATTAGGGAGCCCGCAACATTTGAAGAAGCATATCAGAGTTCGAAGTGGAGAAATGCAATGGAAGAAGAAATCCAGGCCCTGTAGCAAAATCAAACTTGGGTAGTAGCAGATATATTCACTAAGGGACTTGGCACGACAAAGTTCGAAGACTTTCGGAGACAACTTGGCATGATCTTCAACAGAGTTAGTGGTGATCATCACTAACTAGCCAAAATGTTTAAAGCCTAAAGCCCAAACCCATTATTTAGAAGATCCAACAAGAATGAGTATTCTCTAGATGGTTCAATGTCTAGAGAATTCTACACCCTTGTAATACTCTAGACATTTGAGAGAGTTCTAGAGAAGCAAAGATGTGTGGTTGAGACTGTTTCTCTAGAATCCTCCCACCTCCTTAGAGGGGAGAGGTTGTGAGATGTAGACATCAAGGAGCAAACAAGCTGAAGTGTAGTAGTGAGTTAAGGATGGCAACGAGGTGGATTTGAACAAATCCATCCCCACCCCGTCAGGAATAACGGATCCCCAAATCCGCCCCGCCAATCTGTTTGTAGATTTATTTAAAAACTACCTCCGCCCCGCACGGATTCGCGGATATCCTCCCCGCACAAATCTCCATAAAAAATTCTCTAAATCAGTTGAGATATCTCAGTTCAATCCTAAAAACAAGTTATCCATGTAAAATATACTTCATTCATTAACACCGATAGAATCCATACAAAAATTATAACAAAAAATTACAAAAAACCATACAAAAAAAATTCGATCAAAGATCTGATCTGATCAGAGATCTCATATTGAGATCTTTGATCAAAGATCTTTGATTGCAGAGAGGGAAAGGCGGGGGAGGGGGGAGAGAGGAAGGCGGGGAAGGGAGGGGAGAGGGAGGCGGCCGGGATGGAGACGACCCTTCGACGTTCTTTCGAAGCAGAGAGATGAAGAGGAGACAGAGATGACCATGGCCAGACTTAGAACTTCGAGTGTCCGTGAGAAGGAGACGACCCTTCGCTGTGAGCTGAGCCCTTCGAGTGTCTGTGAGAAGGAGAAGATGGACTGAAGGAGACACTTCGCTAGCTTCGCTGTGAGAATGAGATTGTGATAGTCGAATCTTGAGTGAGAATAAGTGGAGAATGTGAGATGAGAGTGAAGGGTTTAATCCCTTTATATAGTTGAAGGGTATTTTTGTAATTTTATCGGTTAAACGGATATCTGTGGGGCGGATATGGCCAAATCCGTATCCGCCCCGATTAATAAACGGATACAGATTGGAAATTCGTATCCGCCCCAAGATCCAGAGACCATTTACCGAATTCGCCCCAAACAGGGCGAGTGGGGCGGATATCCGTGAAACTCTTGAGAGATTAATAAAATTAGTCTTTCTTAAGTTCTAGTTCTTTTCAAATTTCCCAACAAAGAGAATATAATGTAGGAATAGTTGGAATAGAAGGCACGATTAGTATCGAGGGGATTTGCAAGAGATGACGAGCTGCATTGCTTACATTGATACCTGAGAATGACAATGTTATGAATACTGCCAATAAGAAGAGGCCGTTAGATGATGCCATGGCTAAATGATGTAAAGGTATTTTTGTCTGGTTTTTCTCTGAAATCTTCTCGGGTTAGTTTGAATTGGAGATCATGACCTTAACTTGGCTTATAATAGTGCGGATGGATGAGAGGGATATAAGACTTAGGTACATAGGTTGGTGATTCTATTAGCTCTGATGGGTTGCTGGGGAAAGCAAGAATTATGTTGTTAGCTCATCTCCCAACCCAAGTTTAACCCCTAATGTTGAATATTTCTGTAGTACACTGTTTAATTTAAAGGACAATAAGTGGGTTGAGTAAGAAGTTGAACCAACAACTACTTATCTAACTTACCTCACCTATATTTCGCATCAACCTTATAGTTTGGTCTTATGGACTCTAATTCTTCCATTCTATAAAACCCCATTAGTAGATGTGTGTTCTCATCACAAAATCAGCTTGCAATTGTTCCAGTGGAATCGATAAAGCTTCTTGAGACCGTGCTTTTATTTATTACCATGGTTGCTTCTAAGCATTCCTTTGCACTACTAACTTTCATTATTGCATTGACATTGTCATGCATTAATTTGAGCCTAGCAGCTCGCCATCTCCTACATACTGCCCCACTACCTGTAACACTACCAACCATTCCACCTCTTCCAAAGGCAACACTACTACCATTGTAATACCCCTACTTTTTCAATGACAATAAATATTTAAAATTCAATTGAAAATTTGTATTTTTAAAATCTTCATTCGTTTGACAATCGTATTTTTTCGAAATTCGCTTAACTTTCTTACACTCCGAATCTCGGGACGAGATTCCATTTAACATGTGTATAATGTAACACCCCTAAATTTCATAAAGATAATTTATTTTATTTTTAATTAAATAAAATAAATTTACATTTAATTGAATTTAAATTTCAAATTTTAGGGTTTTATTTTAGTGCGTTTAGAGGATGGGTGCCTTTGGAATTTCAGTGGGGGCGGATAACCACCCACCCTATAAAGAGAAAACCCTCCTTTCCTTATTCTCTTGTGCAACAAGAAGTTACTCTTCCTCTTACTCTTCGACGAGGACGGCGATTTGCTCCTGTTGCTATTTTATTTCTGTGGTTGTGCGACAGAGAGATTGATCAGATGGAGAGATGGCTGGATAGAGAGAGATCAGGCGAGGGAAAGGGTTTGCATGGGCGAAAGTGTTGCAATCAACCAGCTAATGGCGATTGATGATAACTGGACGGAGGGACCATAAAAGAGAGAGTCGATCGGTCTTGTGTGTATGGCATTGGCGATCGATGTTGGGGCTGCGTGGTGGTCCGATGGAGATGCGATCAGTGAGAGAAAAAGAAGGTGGATGCTGACAAATGTGTTAGGTCTGAGGGGCGATGATGGCTCTGTGAGAAAAAGGGAACGTGAAGTGCAGCTGTGTATTTTTGCAGGTATGGCGATGGGTCTGTGGTGGCTGAGATGGAGATCGCAAGCGAAAGAGGGTTGGTTAAGGGTCTGTTTCAGATCTGATTCGAAGTTGGTTCAGGGACTAATTACGAGTAGGAGAGGAGACGATGTGGGATGATTGCGTTGGCTGCACAATCCTTTGCGATTTTAGTGAGTTTTCTTCATTTTCCTTTTTAGATTTTGTATGAAGTTGAGAATGTTGAGTTTGATGATTAGATCTGAAATTTGTGAGATTTGTTTCCTGGTTAATTGTTTGTGTGAGATCATCCTTACATTCCCCTTTGGATTGTTTTTTTTTTGTTGGTATCTCTGGTTGGGGAGAGTTTGACAAAAGCCCATTCATTCTGTTATATAATTCCCCATTAGGATCAAGAATTCATCTAGGAATTGAGTGTGCCCCCAACGTTATTTGCAGGCATGTACTCTGAACTCTTGAAGGGTGCTTGTAGTTTTGATGACCTTTTTATTTAGTTTACTGTTACAACGAGTTCTACAGACGTCATCTATTAAGTACCTATCATTATTAGTTTTCGTTCCTAGGGATAGGTGGTTCTATCTGTTCTAAGATGCATGACTGGTCCGATCTGTCATACCTGATGCAATCCGTTGAAAATAGATTTTGTTTTGGATGAAGCGTGTCTGGAATATCAATATCTATGTAGAGTACCAATGCCATCTTTGAATCTTCAAGTGTAATTTTTTATTGACATCTTTAATGTCAGCTTAAGCTATAACAAATTCATGGACCACGACACTTCATACTGTTAGATGGTTGATGGAAAGCCAAGGCTACTTGTTTGGGCCTGCTATGTTTTAGATGTTGTCATTACTTGGATGTGTGCGAATAGGTGGTGAAGATGGATTATACTTTGTTATGTTTTATAGTTAATTAAAGGAAGGGAATTAGGTGAATGTAAAGGGAAATTTCATTTGATGAATGCAAAAAACAGGAGAATCCAGTTTAGGATACTGTAAAGAAGGGAGTTTTGTCTGGAGGAATTTTTGTTTAGGTTCACTTAATAGTTAAAGAGTCTACTTGAGGACACAACATGGTAAAATAGTTCTTGGTAGAGAATCTAGATATCAGTTTCAGTTGTGTCTCAGTTGGGTTAGCAGGTTGTTTCATCAGAGTTTCGGGGTTGTTTGTAGCTGGGTTGAAAGCTTATTTCAGCTAATTTAAGCGGGCATTTCAGCTGAGTTTTGGATGTTCTAATCAGTTGATTTAGGGGGGTGTTCTAGTTGATATACATTGTTGTATGAATCAGTCCAAGCTGTTTGTTTCAGCTGAATTTAAAGTTTTCTTTTTATTGAGTTTCATGCTTCGATGTCTACAGTTTGATGGATCTAAAATGAAAATCTTGTTTTGTGATTCTCTTGCATTTTAGTTGTTTACTTTGCCTTAAAGGATGGGTTGGCATAAATGCAACCCTTGTGATGAATATTTGAACTTTTTTGCTATATGCAGTAATGTATGATAATGAGAATTGGAGTATGGTTTATATATATATATATATATATATATATATATATATATATATATATATATATATATATATATATATATATATTGTTTATGGTTAACAATGTTATTAAATAATGATGATTTATTTCATACAAGTAGGAACTTGAACCCTCTTATTTAATGGATTTGATCCCCACTTTGCTATATAAAATTTGTTTCCAACATTGCTATGTTTCTCCAAAAGTATGGGCGGAGATTGTGGTGAATCGATTTATAAATGACAAAGTGTCATTGTGAAAGGAAATTGAAATACCAAAAATAAATGATATTGATAAACTTTGACTCCTGAAAATTTAATCACCTGAAATTGTATCACTTAGAACTACCACACCTCTTTTTGTTTATTATTTCCCTTCTCTTACTAGAGAAACTAAATAACCCGTGGGTTGTCTTGCGAAGGTGGGGCGCCTATTTCTTATAGAGAAACTTAAATAACCTTCGGGTTAGTCTTGCGAAAATGAGGTGAATTTTTATGCCTAAGATAGGCTTTGATCTTTATCCGTAAAAAATGTGATGTGACTTTAATTGCATTGATAGCCCAAGAGTGGCTTTTGTTACTCATATAGTTAGGAATATCCGGTGATGCATGCTTGTATGTGATGTGTCCCCACTTGGGCATGGATGACGGAGAATTCCTCCTTTATATGAGAGAGACATATGGGCATGTATATTCGACACGGAGGTGGTGCGAATGTGGTATCGTCTAAGTGATCAATTCGTTAAAATGAATAAGATGCTTAAGTCAAATCTATCTTACAATTCACATAGGTGTTTTACTATTCATTGATGACTGAGACAAACATCAAATGAGAATTGGAGATAAAAGAGGGCAATGATTGAAAGTGGGAAGATGTTGAGGGTTGAGATTCATTATCCTCTAAAATGACATGTTTGTAAATATAAAAAATATAGGAGGTCAAAAAGAATGAAAAAATTGTAAAAAAAAGTTAGTAGAATGTACATTTGGCGGAGAGACAAACTATTGTGTTTTTTTTTTTTTTTTTTTTTTTTTTCAAAATGAAAACTATCATAACTATTTATGTAGTTATCGAATTTTGATAAACTTGGTATCATTGAAATGCAATTTTGAAGATATTTCCAACAAAACCAATGATCAAAACAAACACTTAAAATTTCAAAATATGTATTTTATTTTTAAAACATGCAAGTATTTTTAAGATTTTCATGCCTAAGTATAATATTTTCAAAGAAACGAATGAAAATGTTATGAACATTCAAACAAAACTCCGAACATTCAATCGATTATAATTTTAACCGAGTTTGACTCTAAAAAAATTGTATTCTAAAATATGATATTTTTATGGAACTGCTTGAGGGCAATGGTGGGGATGGTGATATGGGTGTCCAGTGTATGATAATTAACAGTAAAAATAAATAAACATATGTGGAGTGCCAATGGCACGGGTAATATGCTAGTATAGTACGAAGACAACTGTTTAGTTAATAAATTACGTTTATATTGTTTCTAACCTTTTTCATGTAGGATGACAAGTCCAATAATACTTCTGCAGGTCAGACTTGCCATAGTCAATTTCTACAGTGTAAGTACAAGTCAATGCATATTTACTTAATTGGGATGATGACATGATTGCCTCGTTGAGGAACTAAATTCTTTGAACTGTGTTTTCTTGCATGACACATTTGCCTCATTGAGAAACTACCTGTTGGTGTGGTTGTTTATTGTTTGCGCTTAGTTTGAAGTTATCACATGCGAATTTATTGTTTTTGGGATGAAGATTACTCACACCAACTTTATTGCTGACCCAAGTGAGCTTTTGTTTCTTGGGTACTTTCCTTTGGGAATGTAGTCAATTAGCCTTTCAGGTTTAGAGACTTTTGAGCAGCGTTACTGGAGTTTCGCTAGTGGGGCTAGCAACATCAGTATATTTTCTGGTTAGAATTCTTATTTATTTCAGTAATTAAATCATGTTTAAGTTGTTGTTGCTGCTAAATGTTTCTATTGTTATTGAATTTCACGTCCCGAGTTTTGGGGAAACGGATAATCCTACGTGGATTTTGGGATTTTCATTTTCTTCAAAAATCGGGGCGTGACAACCATTGCCTTCCATTCCAACCTTGCCTAAGCCCACATTGCCACCAATGCCCATAACCCAATTACCTCCTCTTCCAACTTTGCCGACACTCACAATGCCACCATTGCCAAGTTCCAGTCAGTTACTTTTGTTGCCTAGTATGCCCACTGTGCCCACTTTTCCAAAGGTCACATTACCTTCTCTGCCAACGATCCCTACAATCCCAACAACCATGCCTTCAATTCCTTCCATCCCAACTTCATTCCCCTTCCTCTCTCCACCCCCTTCCACCACTAGTCCCTAGAGTGCCACCATTTCATCGCATACTACTATAATCTTGTTTGGTACAATATTTGTATTATAAAAGCAGGCTCATTTGATGATTAATGAGAGGGTTCCTCATTCGTTGGCATCAGGGAGCTTTTAGCACAACGTAGTGAGCTTGTGGTTTGTATTTGTCAGATTTCTTATTGTCGTTTTAATATATGTGAGGTGGTACTTATTCTTTGTAGAATGACAAGAGTATGCCTCGTGTCGTTGACACTCCACATAATTTTATTTTTGCTAATTATTTTGTACTGAGCATCTCCGTCACTATCCTCATTTTCGCTTTCAATCAGTATTGAAGTGTAAGCCGATTATAAGTGTAAGCTTGTTCAGTCAAATTTGAATCAGTTGGGGGGAAATTTTAAACGCCGAGAATGAGTTCTCCCCCAATCTTTGAATTCGCCAAAACATGAAATTTAGGATTTTTGTTTAAATGTGCATTAAGATACCCGACTCATTTTTTCTGGTATGATCAACACGTCTACATTGCTTTTAAAAATATTGAAAAATATTAAAGACGTGTAATACATTATACATTAAAGACGTGTAATACATTATACATTACTTAATATTTTGACCCTTATATTGATCATTGATTTTGTTCGAAAGATCTTCAAAAATGTGATTCAACGATACTAAGTTTATCAAAATCCAACAATGATGTAGATAGTTATAATAATTTTCATTTTGCTAAAAGGAAAACACAATATTTTCTTTCTCCGCCACATGTACATTCCATCAACTATTTTTCAAAAGTTTTTTCATTATTTTTGTCATTCTACATATTTTATATTTACAAATATGCGATCATAGGAAATGAATCTCAACCCTCAAATTCAATACATTTATCAACTTTCAATCCTAACCATCTTTTATCTTTAATCCTTTCGATTTGACTTTGTCCCAGTCAGCAGTGAATAGTAAAACACCACTCTGAATTGTAATATAGATGTTGTACTTGCATTTAGCTGATATAGTTCCCACTGATTTCTGTGATTGCTTAAAGATTGTTATCATTTTAAACTCATTATTGAAATGTAGAGTGAAACCCGAGTCTTAATTTTCTTGCATACTGCAATTATGAAACCACATAATTTTTGCTTCCATGTACATATAAAAAAGATGCAGAAACATACACATAATTTTTGTTCTTTGCTTATGATCAAAGCCTTGATAAACTGGTGGGATCCGGGGATCAAGATTTTTGATAAAGAAAATTACACACGCTTACTTCACCCACCTATTTTATCTACCTAGAAATTTCAGAATATGTTGATTTTTTGTGAGAATGATCTCTTAACCATATAGATCACTTTGAAAAAAAAAATGAACTTATTTGGAGTTCTAGAACATGCTATAAAAGGTAGTGAATTTTCAACTGTTCAATTTCACTGTGAACTTGATGACTGCATCTATGGAGTTAGAAATTTCAAAAACTTGTGAATTTTTTGCAAGGAAGATCTATAAGCAAAAATATTATCCCCACAAAAAATCAACTCATACTTGAGCAATGTATTGTGCGTAATGTGAAAATAGTGTCAAGATCAATGTTTAGTAGTATAGAAAGTTGTAATTAATTGATCAACCTCGCGAGTTTCATGCCTTTGTAATATAAGACTGGATTGTGCTGTTGAAATTAATTTGCAATTTTCATAAATGATAATCCTGGAGAAAATATCTAGAAGTCATAGAGAAAGTAGCAGTCAATGTATTTGGTTAAGTTCTCCAAGATGTTTCTTCATCTTTCAAGGTGTCTCTCCATATCTCAAGGAGCATGGTTCTAGGAATAATTAAAGTGGGTGGTCCTAGTTCATGTATTGATCTCATTATAAATAGTTGTAATCATATGCTTGTTTTGTAAGCCCTAAAAAAACATTATCTAAAAAATTCTACTACAAAAATCAGTCCCTAATCTGCAGGAGTAGCAGCACTGCAAACTTCCAATTATTCATTTTTTCTATCCACTCTTCCGCTATACCCAACAAATTTGGTATCAAAGCAAGGTTATTCTCAGCCCTTGTTTTACTCTAATTTCAACGCTTGACCTTTCTTATTCATACACAATGGCGTCTACATTAGTTCCTACAATGTTTGCCTATTCAACAAATCAAGTTCCAGTATTTGATGGAGAACATTATGACAATTGGAGCAGCCAAATGAAAGTCATTTTTATTTCCCAAGATCCGTGGGAAGTCGTGGAGGACACATATGAAGAACCACCGGAAGGAGGTAGCTCTATTGGCTGGACCGAGGCAAATCAGAAGTTATACAAAGAAAATGTCAAGAAAGATGCAAGTGCACTAAGATTTATTCAGCAAGGTGTAAGCAAGTCCATCTACACTCGTATTTTTGGCGCAAACAAAGTCAAACAAGCTTGGGATATTCTGAAAAATGAATTTCAAGGGAGTGATAGGGTTATCACTCTAAAACTACAATCACTTTGGAGGGAATTCGACTATATGGGTATGAAAGAAAGTTAAGATGTTCAAGAATTTCTCTCTAAAGTAGCTGAAATTGTGAACCAGATTCGGAGCTGTGGAGACACCATTGAAGACAAAAAGATTGTACAAAAAGTTCTCCGTAGTCTTCCACCAAAGTTTGACCATGTTGTTGCGACCATTGAAGAATCAAAGGATCTATCTACTTACACCTTGTATGAACTAATGAGTTCTCTCCAAACACATGAGCAAAGAATTAACAGGTCATCAAGTCAACCATTGGAGCACGCATTTCAATCCAAGGTCAATTTCTCAAACAAGAGGATCACAAAAGGAGAGCAAGGCAAACGTGGTGGTTTTCACCAAAAGATCGGGAAAGGACAGCAAGCTCAAAATGAAGACGTCAAAAAAGGAAAGGAAAGAAGAGGATATTGGCAGCAAAAATCTAGTAATTCTTTTCCTCCTTGCCGAATTTGCAAAAGGACCAATTATGAGAGCAAAGATTGCCGATATAGGTGCAAAAGGCGCAAAATTCCCAATCATGCTCAAAGGCAAAGAACTTTCGAACAAATTTTAGGTTGAAGCAGTCAATATGGCGATCTATATTCTTAATAGATCACCAACAAAGGCTGTGCGCAACAAGACACCATTTGAAGCATGGAACAAAAGAAAGCTGGTCATTGATCATTTAAAAGTTTTTGGCTGCATCGCATACTCTCTAGTTCCATCACAAGAAAGAGAGAAATTTGATGAGAAAGGCGAGAAATATATTTTCATTGGCTACAGCAACGAGTCCAAAGGATATCGGCTTTTCAATCCGAGATCTAACAAGCTAATAGTTTCAAGAGACGTGTTGTTTGATGAATTGGCAGCATGGAGTTGGGTAGAAAGCTCATCTCAAGCACCTACTGTGACTGATTTTATGGAACCATGGACAAGCCAAGAAGGATCCCATTCCTCTCAATCTGATCCAAGTGGATGCTCAACTCCAACAATACAAGGTCACAAAATTCTGGATCTTCAAGTCAAGAGAATCCAGATTCAGCACCAAGAAAAATGCGTTCTCTAATGGACATTTATTAGTCATGTGACTTTGCTTTCTTCTCTTGTGAGCCACAGAAATTTCAAGAAGCTGTCAAAGAAGATGTATGGAGGAAAGCCATGGATGATGAGATTGCAACCATTGAAAAAAAAAAGACTTGGAAGCTTGAAGATCTTCTAAAAGAAAAAGAGGTGATTGGCTTGAAATGGTTCTTCAAAACTAAGTTCAATGAAGATGGCTCTATTCAAAGGCACAAGGCAAGATTGGTAGCAAACGACTATTCTCAACAACCTGGAATTGACTTCAACGAAACCTTTGCACCGGTTGCTCGTATGGAGACTATTCGGCTTGTTCTTGCATTAGCTGCCCAATTGAAGTTAAAGGTGTAACAATTGGATGTCAAGTCAGCATTTCTTAATGGAGAACTTGAAGAGGAAGTGTATGTGGAACAACCACAGGGCTATGAGGTGCAAGGAAAAGAAGACAAAGTCTATCGACTTCATAAGGCGCTATATGGGCTAAAGCAAGCTCCGAGAACTTGGAATGGAAAAATTGACGGGTATTTTCGCCAAAATGGATTCCATAGAAGTCCAAGTGAGCCATCACTCTACATAAAGAGAGAAGGTATGACTAATTTTCTCATCGTATGCCTTTACGTTGATGATTTAATTAATATGGGCACAAGCACAAAGATGGTTGAAGATTTCAAGAAGAAAATGATGCAAGTTTTTTAAATGACTGACTTGGGTCCCATGAAATATTTTCTTGGAATCCAAGTGAGGCAATATGAAGAAGAGATTTTTATCTCTCAAGAAAAATATGTTGACGACTTATTAAAGAAATTTAGAATGAACAAATGTAAGCCGGTGTCCACGCCTATGGCTTTGAACGAGAAGTTGCAGCAAAATGATGGAGCAAAGAAGTTTGATTCAAAGATTTACAGAAGTCTTGTTGGTTCCTTAATTTATCTCACAAATACGAGGCCGGATATTGTTCACTCGGTGAGTATGGTGTCAAGGTTCATGAACGAGCCAAGTAAACTACATTTTACAGCAGCTAAAAGAATCCTAAGATATCTTCAAGGTACGAAGAAGCTTGGTCTCTCGTACAAGGAAGAAGATAACAACAAGTCAATTATAGGGATTTACGGATAGTGACTGGGCTGGTTCTTTGGATGACCGAAAAAGTACTTCGGGTTACTTGTTTTGTCTTGGAACAAAAGCAATTTCATGGAGCTCAAAGAAGCAAACCGTGGCATTATCCTCGGCTGAAGCAGAGTATATTTCAGCCACAGAAGCAGCTTGTGAAGCCATTTGATTGAGACGAATTCTTGCTGATTTACAAGATGTGCAACAACAGCCCAGAGTCATAAAATGTGACAATATGTCTGCCATTGCGATGACTAAATCCGGTGTTTCATGCTCGCACAAAGCATATTGAGTTGCGACACCATTTCATCAGAGATTTAGTAAGCATGGGAGAGATTTACTTGGAGTTTATCAACACTAATGATCAGCCAGCGGACATGCTTACCAAAGCCATCACAGTTGAAAATTTTGAGAAGTTTAAGAAGGAGCTGAAAATTACAAATTAAAAGGGGGTGTTTAAATTAATTTGCAATTTTCATAAGTGATAATCCTGGAGAAAATATCTAGAAGTCATAGAGAAAGTAGAAGTCAATGTATTTGGTTAAGTTCTCCAAGATGTCTCTTCATCTCTCAAGGTGTCTCTCCATATCTCAAGGAGCGTGGTTCTATGAATAATTAAAGTGGATGGTCCTAGTTCATGTATTGATCTCAATATAAATAGTTGTAATCATATGCATGTTCTGGAAGCCTAAAAAAAACACTATCTAAGAAATTCTACTACAAAAATCAATCCCTAATTTGCAGGAGCAGCAGCACTGCAAACTTCCAATTATTCATATTTTCTATCCACTCTTCCGCTATACCCAACATGTACTAATGGTCAAGAAACTAACTTATGGAAGCAACAGTTTCAGGTTTGACAAGTCTTTCACATATACACTTAGTGGATTTTCCAAGAAGATGGTGAAACTGTTTCTTGAAGCCTTCTCAAGTGAGTTTGAGTTGTTGGAGATGAGTTTAACTTTGTTTTTCATATATAGCTAGAGGTGTAAGAGACAGGTAATATACAGGACTTGCTTACATAACTTGATGTTTCAGTTGGCTTGAATGAGATCGATAAGTTATTCGGCAAATTTTGGACTTTCAATGATCTGATGTTATACCGGCTTGCACCCAGTGATGTTTGTGTCTTTAACAGAATGATATGTCAATAGATTTTAAACAAATAAATAAAAATCTGATGACTGATCTAATCATTATTTACATGATTAAGCGGAGAATAATGGTCGAAAAAGGTAAGGAAATTAATCATTTTGCACATGACTGTATATAATCACATAAAACCACGTTCAAACTGGAGTTTCAAATGATGGTACATAAACAACATTAAAGAAAAGCTAGTCAAGCTCAGCATATTGCTGTTAAAAGAAATTGTGAAACACTGGAAGTTCAAATGCAATCCACCACAGATAACCAAATGAAAGTGAACAGGAATTAAAACCTGAGAATGTGGCTCAATAAGGACTAATGAAATCGTCACAGCTGACAGTAGAACACTTATGGGTTAGTAATAGAAGGGGCACGAGCGAGGAAGGGGACAGAGGGGATTGTAGTTGGGATAGTTGGAAATGATGGTATTCTTGTTGGGATGGTTGGAAATGATGGTATTGTCGTTGGAATAGTGGGAAATGAAGGGAGTGGTGGCAATGTAAGCGTTGGCATAGTTGGAATGGTAGGGAGAGAAGGTAATGTAGGAATAGTTGGAATAGAAGGTAATGTTGGAATAGTTGGAATAGATGGCACGATTGATACCTGAGAATGACAATGTTATGAATACTGCCAATAGGAAGAGCCTGTTAGATGACGCCATGGCTAAATGTTGTAAAGGTTTTTTTGTTTGGTTTTTCTCTGGAATCTTCAGGTGAGTTTGAATTGAATATTTCTGTAGTATATACAGTCTTTGATTTAAAGTACAATAAGTGGGGTCAAGTGAGAAGTTGAACCAACAACTACATATCTAACTTACCTCACCTATATTTCATCAACCTTATAGTTTGGTCTTATGGACTCTAATTCTTCCATTCTATAAAACCCCATTACTAGATGTGTGTTCTCATCACAAAATCAGCTTGCAATTGTTCCAGTGGAATCGATAAAGCTTCTTGAGACCGTGCTTTTTATTTATTACCATGGTTGCTTCTAAGAATTCCTTTGCACTACTAACTTTCATTATTGCATTGGCATTGTCATGCATTAATTTGAGCCTAGCAGCTCGCCATCTCCTACAGACTGCTCCACCACCTGTAACACTACCGACCATTCCACCTCTTCCAAAGGCAACACTACCACCATTGCCTTCCATTCCAACCTTGCCTAAGCCTACATTGCCACCAATGCCCACAACCCAATTGCCTCCTCTTCCTACACTTCCAACTCTGCCGACGCTCACAATGCCACCATTGCCAAGTTCCAGTCAGTTACCTTCATTGCCTAGTATGCCCACTGTGCCCACTTTTCCAAAGGTCACATTACCTCCTCTGCCATCGACTCCACTGCCAACGATCCCTACAATCCCAACAACCATGCCTTCAATTCCTTCCATCCCAACTTCATTCCCCTTCCTCTCTCCACCCCCTTCCACCACTAGTCCCTAGAGTGCCACCATTTCATCGCATACTACTATAATCTTGTTTGGTACAATATTTGTATTATAAAAGCAGGCTCATTTGATGATTAATGAGAGGGTTTATCATTCTTTGGCATCAGGGAGCTTTTAGCACAACGTAGTGAGCTTGAGTGTGCTTGTGGTTTGTATTTGTCAGATTTCTTGTTGTCCTTTTAATATATGGGAGGAGGTACTTATTCTTTGTAGAATGATGTTGTACTTGCATTTATCTGATATTATTCCCACTGATTTATGTGATTGCTTAAAGATTGTTATCATTTGAAACTCGTTATTGAAATGCAGAGTGAAAACCGAGTCTTCATTTTCTTGCATACTGCAATTATGAAACCACATAATTTTTGCTTCCATGTATATATAAAAAAGATACACATAATTTTTGTTCTTTGCTTATGATCAAAGCCTTGATAAACTGGTGGGATCCGGGGATCAAGATTTTTGATAAAGAAAATTACACGCGCTTACTTCACCCACCTATTTTATCTACCTAAAAATTTCAGAATATGTTGATATTTTGTGGGGACGATCACTTAACCATATAGATCACTTTGAAAAAAAAATTAACTTATTTGGAGTTCTAGAACATGCTATCAAAGGTAGAGAATTTTCAACTGTTCAATTTCACCGTGAACTTGATGACTGCATCTATGGAGTTAGAAATTTCAAAAACTTGTGAATTTTTTTACGAGGAAGATCTATAAGCAAAAATATTATCCCCACCAAAAAATCAACTCATACTTGAGCAATGTATTGTGTGTAATGTGAAAATAGTGTCAAGATCAATGTTTAGTAGTATAGAAAGTTGTAATTAATTGATCAAGCTCGCGAGTTTCATGCCTTTGTTGAAAGTAACTTAAAGAAAGCAAAAACAAAAGTAGAGGGGAAACAGAGAGCTGTCTTATTCATTGATATGAGCCTCTATATATTGAGGTAGTAATTACATAGTATCCCAATTTGATACAAGATAGGAAACCTATGCCAATAAGGAATCTAAATCCTACTCCATGACAAAGAAGATATTCTTCCTCGTTTGGACTAGTCACACAATCCTAGTTTAACTGCAACACTCCCCCTTGTGACGTCCAAACACGACGTTACGTTATGTTACGTTACGTTATGTTACTTCGATGTCGCATGCCATGTTGCCTCGTTAAAACCTTGCCAAGTAACAAAAACCCAGTGGAAGAAAATAACCTTGGTCGAAGGAAAAAGAGTACAACGCGTCCTTTCCTTGAAGATGAAGTAAACGTTTTGAGAAAATCTTCGTTGCGCATCAAATCTCCCCCTGATGCCAACGTCTCCCCCTGATACCAACAATCAAGGGAGATCAGACAATTTACGTAGTCCGATACTACGTACATGTTTATCGAAAGTTGCTTTCGATAAAGCTTTCGTGAAAAGATTTGCTACATTGTCATCAGATCTAACATCTTTTACTTCAATCTTCAGGAGCATTTGTTGTTGCTGATTATAGAAGAATTTCGGCGATATATGCTTAGCATTGTCGCCTTTGACGTAACCTAGCTTCATTTGTTCAATGCAAGCGGCATTATTCTCGTAAATGCACGTAGGTTCATCTGTGGTTGAATTCAAACCACAAGTAGTTCTAATATGCCTAATTATGGATCTCAACCATACATATTCACGAACTGTTTCGTGAAGAGCAATAACCTCTGCATGATTCGAAGAAGTAGCAACAAGAGTCTGCTTTGTCGACCTCCAAGATATTGTTGTGTTCCCCATGGTAAAGACATAACCCGTTTGGGAACGTCCTTTGTGCGGGTCAGAGAGATACCCGGCATCAACAAAACCTATCAAAGCATCACTTGGAGTCTGACGAAAGCGAGCGGCGGCACGTTTGCCAACGTTGACAGTGGCTTGACCGGCGGTGGGAAATGTGTCCCTGCCGTCAGTTTTTGGGAATTTTCCCACTTCGTGAAGATCAATGTCCGATTTTGATCTCTCTCTGTAGGGATAAAACAAGCCCATATCAATCGTACCTTTTAGGTATCGAAATATGTTTTTAATGCCAGTCCAATGGCGGCGTGTCGGCGCAGAACTAAATCGAGCCAACAAGTTCACAACGAATGAGATGTACGGTCTCGTACATTGCACTAAGTACAATAATGTGTCTATTGCACTTAGGTAGGGCACCTCTGCCTCTAGTAATGCATCGTCTTCCTCCTTGGGACGGAATGGATCTTTCTTCGGAACCAGACTCTGGACGATCATGGGAGTGCTATAAGGCTTAGCTTTATCCTCATTAAAGTGCCTTAACAATTTCTGAATATAGCCTGATTGGTGAATCATAATCGGCACAATGCTCGATCTCCAATCCGAGGCAAAACTGCGTTTTCCCAATATCCTTCATCTCGAATTCAGACTTCAGGTGCTCAGCAGTTTCCTTTAACTCCTCTAGAGTTCCAATCAAATTCATGTCATCGACATAAACCGCAACAATAGCAAACCCGTAACTTTTTCTCTTAATGAACACGCATGGGCATAACTCATTATTTATGTATCCCCTTCCGATCAAGTGAACGTTTCAATCTGATAGAAACGTGCTCCATGGTTTAGAGCTACTTGATTCGGGCAAACAAAGTTCATTCGGAACTTTCATGTATATCTCTGTATCTAGATCCCCATAGAGATATGTCGTAACCACATCCATAAGCTGCATATTCAGTTTTTCGGAAACTACCAAACTGACAAGGTAGCGGAACGTTATTACGTCCATTACGAGATAATACGACTCCTCGTAAATCGATCCCAGGGCGTTGAGAAAAACCTTGCGCCACGAGACGAGCCTTATATCTCACAATCTCATTTTTTTCATTATACTTCTTAACGAATACCCATTTAAATTCGACGGGTTTTACACCTGAAGAGGTTGGCAGTACCGGCCCAAACACCTTTCGTTTCGTTAGGGAATCCAATTCAGCCTGGATCGCATCTTTCCATTTTGGTCAGTCAGTTCTACGTTGACACTCTTCAACGGAGCGTGGTTTGATATCATCACAAGTTATGATTTCGCGCGCAATCGAGTACATATGCAAATGCATCATCGATGATGATTTCATTTCGATTCCATGTCCCATCTATGCATGCATAATTGACCGAGATTTCTCTATTCTCGGGAGTAGGTACCGACGTTTATGCGTCCTCCAACGATGACTCCTCTCGGATATATCCATAGTCCGGGATATTCTCATGGGATGGTTCGATCGAGATAACGATGTCAGATGAATTAGTTTGTGTCGTCTGCGTCCTCTTCCTAGGACGAGAATCCATCGAACCCAGTGGTCTACTGCGCTTTCTCGTGGGATCAAATGACTGGTTAGCCGCCAGGGTACCACGCGCACTATTTTCGTCACGGGCGGCGGCGCCGTGCATGGCGTCTCTCGGGGCGGCGCTACGTCCTGTGGTGGGGACGTCAATCCTTGCAGGCACGTTTGCAGCAGGTATATGTGATCTCATCACTTTAGCGATATCAGTGAAAGCGTCCGGCAACTTATTTGCTACACTCTAAAGATCAAGAATTCGCCGCACCTCACTCTCGGACTGTGCGGTTCGGGGATCAAGATGAGACAAAGTGGGGACAGACCACGACAATTCCTGTCGTTCCTGTTGAACGTTAACATTCTTATCTCCCCCTAACGACGGGAAGACTATCTCATCAAAGTGACAATCTGCAAATCGTGCGGTAAAGAGATCGTCTGTCAAGGGTTTCAAGTAGCGGATAATTGATAGTGTATCATATCCCACATATATAATCATCCTTCGTCGAGGCCCCATCTTGGTATGTTGTGGCGGCGCAATTGGCACATAAACTGCGCACCCAAAAATGCGTAAGTACGAAGAATCTGGTTCGTACCCAGTCACCAACTGTGACGCATAGAATGGTTGGGTGGCAACCGGCCTCAAACGGAGTAACATTGCTGCGTGCAAAATTGCATAGCCCCATGCAGATATAGGCAGGTTGGTGCGCATAACCAACGTCCGAGCGACCATTTGTAACCTCTTGATGGTGGCTTCCGCGAGACCATTTTGGGTGTGAACATGGGGAACCGGATGTTCAACATCAATCCCAATGGACATGCAATAATCATTGAATGTTTTCGATGTAAACTCTCCGGCATTATCGAGTCGAATTGACATAGGGTAATCCGGGTGGTGAGCCCTCAACCGAATAATCTGGGCCAAGAGTTTAGCATATGCAGCATTTCGAGTGGACAGTAGCGTGACATGTGACCAGCATGTCGACGCATCAACCAACACCATAAAATATCTAAATAGTCCGCAAGTTGATTGGATAGGTTCACAAATGTCCCCTTGAATTCGCTGTAAAAATGGGATTGACTCTTTAGAAATCTTTGCATAGTACGGTCTCAGTCCTAATTTTCCCAAGGAACAGGCTTTGTAGAATGAGCGAATTGCGTGCATGGCGACACCCCTTGGTGCGGCAGCAGCGGTGGCTGCACCCCTTGGTGCAGCGGCCCGTGGACCAGCGTTGGTCAACTGAAGCAGATTCATTTTAGTGTTTTGGGTAGCTCGAAAGAATGGATGTTCGTGAGAAGTTTTGAGGATATGAATCATCAAATCACGATCGGGATTTCCTAATCTATCGTGCCAAAGCCAATACGTATCTGAATCCAAAAGATCATCTCTTATAACATTATTAGATTCAATAGCTCGAATAGTCGTGGCGTAAAGCCCACTCGAGAGACACGATAACTTCTCTAAGATGCGCTTTCGCCCGCAATCATTAGAGGTAATGCAAAGATATTCTTGCCCATTTTCACTATATGTTTCTGAGCCAATGCTTTCAAGAAATAGATATCCATTGAACTAGATTAAAATGAAACTCAAAGTTTCAAACAATGGTCATGTACGGTCATCACTCAATGCTACACAAACTGCCATAGTTCGGAGCGAATATCATAGTTCAAGCTTCACGAACTGCCATAGTTCGGAGCGAATACGAATCCCCACTGTTCGACTTGGTGCGAACTTTCATAGTTCGACTTAGAGGGAATGGAGCAAAAAGCTAATTGGGAGATACTGGAATTTAAATTAATTCACAAAAGCTATAAATTAATACACATCATCATAACATGTATAGTACAGTGATTCAATCAGTGTAAGAGACACAACAATGTTAAAATATTTAAGTATAAGCATTCAAGCCACTTGAACGTCCACAAGCAGAGAAAGCCTAAGACGACTCATGAATCGGTAACAGAAAACAATTCCAAAAATCACATAACTAAGATGCTTGACTAGAATAACGCTTTTTAGTCTGGCATAAGTAAGCAACAAAAGCTACCTATCAACTTAATCTGTATAGTTCAAAGTATCACAACCCTCCTACCGCATGAATGTAAAATAAGCTTAGGAATTACCTATCAATGTACTCTATCAAGTTCAAAGTATGTCATACTTTGTATCCGAATCAACATATACTGTATTCGTTTTTCCAGTTGGGTGATCTTAATCGCATAGAAAATCCTTATTCACTGCATCAAATTGGCATTTTTGTAACAATCCAAAAAATAATAACACTTTTGAGCTATAACAATTCACAAAGCAATTTTACACATTTTCACAACAAAGTGATTCAATAATTCTATCACAACAAATAGTATGGGCTTACAAGTGATGTTATTTATGGTGATCTAATTTAATGTATCATTTTTTTTTGTAGTTATTTTTCATTTTGTTGATTAAATTTAATTTTGACTTGAAATTGTTTGGTAGATTGTAATAGCTCAAAAGTGTTATTGTTTTTTAAGTTGTTACAAATATGCCAATTTGATATAGTTATTGATTTGTCAACGTAGATTCTTTCTACGATGACCTCTTATATGCCATCTTAAGGACCATCGAGTGAACTGATTTCTTTATGTCATTGTAGGTCCTATTCAATCAGTAATCAAAACAATAGTATCACTTTCCAAATAAGTAAACAGGATAGGCAATTCTATTTAATACAACTCAAAATCTATGGAGTAAACGTAAAATACTATCTCTGTTTTTAATTTTAAAACAAGTTATCAGATTGATAAGAGCAGCAATTGCAAATTATCAGATCCTGGAATTCATCAAGAAAGACTTCATGGACTAATTCTCTACGGCTTTGCAGGATGAAATAATAGGGTTCAGATTAAAAACTCGAGATTCTCTTGGAAAGATTCATATCGAATGCAAGACATGTATGAACAAGCCATTATTGTTTCATGCTTCAGGAATCTATTACTTGAAACTCGATGTATGATGCCAATGAGATATAGCTCCTTATCTGGTTGGTAAACATTACTGATCATACCACATTACCATCAAGCATCAGAACCTCAATGGTAATCAAGAGCGATGTGAAATGGTGCGTTCGAGAAAGTCGTGGACTTTCTTATGATCATGCCACTATGATTAGGATTCTGTATTTCTCTTTCAAATCTTCATGCTTTCAAGACATGACCAAAAAATCTCACGAAAATCAAAAATTTTCCAACATTACACTACACCAAATTGACATTTTTGTAACAACCCCCAAAACAGTATCACTTTTGAAGTGTAACAATTCACCTAACAATTTTACACATTTTCACAAACAAAATGATACAATAATTGTATCACCATGAAGAGTATGGTTATAAAAGTGATACTATTCATGGTAATCCAACTTATTGTATCATTTTTTTTTGTGTTACTGTTTTTCATTTTTTTGATTAAATTTAGTTTTGACTTGAAATTGTTTGGTGAATTGCAACATCTCAAAAGTGATATTGTTTTGAAAGTTGTTACAAAAGTGCCAATTTGGTGTAGTGTTATGTTACAAAGTTTTGTGATAATACAGACAATTTTGTAAAACCAACATGCTGTAAACTTCTGTACTGTCACAAAATTTTGACTGACGTGGCTAAAACCAACGTTTATAAATTGTGCAATATTTTGTAACTTTTAAACGAAGATAACACAACAGATAACAATAAATGGGTATCGGAAAATATACAAACCATGTTCAAAGGTCAACTACTCCTTTATGAGAGTTTATGTACGAGAGCTGGATGAAGAATCCAGAGAATCAAAATAAAATTTCATCAACCTGATCAAGTCTATAGAAATCAATACTTAATAGAAGCATAGAACAAAACTTACTTGGCAGTTTAACCTGGCCGAGCAGGAGGCAAAACAAGAGTCGAGGGGGAAGACGCTCACGGTAAGCGTTCGCGGCGGATGGCGTTTGCATGGGGATTTTTTCTTAATAGCTGCTAGGGTTAGGGCTCATGCTGATAACGTGTTGAAAGTAACGTAAAGAAAGCAAAAACAAAAACCTTTGTAATATAAGACTGGCTCGTGCTAATGGCCGAGAAACTAACTTATGAAAGCAACAGTTTCAGGTTTGACAAGTCTTTCACATATGCACTTAGTGGATTTTCCAAGAAGATGGTGAAATTGTTTCTTGAAGCCTTCTCAAATGTGTTTGAGTTGTTGGAGATGAGCTTAACTTGGGCTTTCATATATAGCTAGAGGTGTAAGTGACAGGTAATATACAGGACTAGCTTACATAACTTGATGTTTCAGTTGGCTTGGATGAGATCGATAAGTTATTCCGCGAATTTTGGACTTTCAATGATCTGATGTTATACGGGCTTGCACCCAGTGCTTTAAGATATATTCGGAGTTGAGTGATGTTAATTTGTGTCTTAAACAGAATGATATGTCAATAGACTTTAAACAAATAAATAAAAATCTGATGACTGATCTAGTCATTATTTACATGATTAAGCGGAGAATAATGATCGAAAAAGGTAAGGAAATTAATCATTTAGCACATGACTGTATATGATCACAAAAAGCCACGTTCAAACTGGAGTTTCAAATGATGGTATATAAACAACATAAAAGAACAAGCTAGTCAATCTCAGCATATCGCTGTTAAAAGAAATTGTGAACACTGGAAGTTCAAATGCAATCCACCATAGATAACCAAATGAAAGTGAACAAGAATTAAAACCGAAACATCTGTGAAAATGTGGCTCAATAAGGACTAATGAAATCGTCACGGCTGACAGTAGAACACTTATGGGCTAGTGGTAGAAGGGGCAGGAGCGAGGAAGGGGACGGAGGGGATTGTTGTTGGGATAGTTGGAAGTGATGGTATTGCTGTTGGGATGATTGGAAGTGATGGTATTGTCGATGGAATGGTGGGAAATGAAGGGAGTGGTGGCAATGTAAGCGTTGGCATAGTTGGAATGGTAGGGAGAGAAGGTAATGTAGGAATAGTTGGAATAGAAGGTAATGTAGGAATAGTTGGAATAGAAGGCATGGTCGGTATTGAGGGGATTTGCAAGAGATGACGAGCTCCGTTGCTTACATTGATACCTGAGAATGACAATGTTATGAATACTGCCAATAGGAAGAGGCCGTTAGATGATGCCATGGCTAAATGTTGTAAAGGTGTTTTTGTCTGGTTTTTCTCTGAAATCTTCTCAGGTGAGTTTGAATTGGAGATCATGACCTTGACTAGGCTTTTTATAGTTCAGACGGATGAGAGGGATATAAGACTTAGGTACATAGGTTGGTGATTCTATTAGCTCTGATGGGTTGTTGGGGAAAGCAAGAATTATGTTGTTAGCTCATCTCCCAACCTAAATTTAACCCCTAATGTTGAATATTTCTGTAGTATAGTCTTTGATTTAAAGTACAATAAGTGGGGTTAAGTGAGAAGTTGAACCAACAACTACTTATCTAACTTGCCTCACCTATATTTCATCAACCTTATAGTTGGTCTTATGGACTCTAATTCTTCCATTCTATAAAACTCCATTACTAGATGTGTGTTCTCATCACAAAATCAGCTTGCAATTGTTCCAGTGGAATCGATAAAGCTTCTTGAGACCGTGCTTTTTATTTATTACCATGGTTGCTTCTAAGCATTCCTTTGCACTACTAACTTTCATTATTGCATTGACATTGTCATGCATTAATTTGAGCCTAGCAGCTCGCCATCTCCTACAGACTGCTCCACCACCTGTAACACTACCGACCATTCCACCTCTTCCAAAGGCAACACTACCACCATTGCCTTCCATTCCAACCTTGCCTAAGCCTACATTGCCACCAATGCCCACAACCCAATTACCTCCTCTTCCTACACTTCCAACTCTGCCGACGCTCACAATGCCACCATTGCCAAGTTCCAGTCAGTTACCTTCGTTGCCTAGTACGCCCACTGTGCCCACTTTTCCAAAGGTCACATTACCTCCTCTGCCATCAACTCCACTGCCAACGATCCCTACAATCCCAACAACCATGCCTTCAATTCCTTCCATCCCAACTTCATTCCCCTTCCTCTCTCCACCCCCTTCCACCACTAGTCCCTAGAGTGTCGCCATTTCATCGCATGCTACTATAATCTTGTTTGGTACAATATTTGTATTATAAAAGCAGGCTCATTTGATAATTAATGAGAGGGTTCCTCATTCTTTGGCATCAGGGAGCTTTTAGCACAACGTAGTGAGCTTGAGTGTGCTTGTGGTTTGTATTTGTCAGATTTCTTATTGTCGTGTTAATATATGTGAGGAGGTACTTATTCTTTGTAGAATGATGTTGTACTTGCATTTAGCTGATATAATTCCCACTGATTTCTGTGATTGCTTAAAGATTGTTATTATATTAAATTCATTATTTAAATGCAGTGTGAACCCGAGTCTTAATTTTCTTGCATAGTGCAATTATGAAAATGAAATAATTATTGCTTCCATGTACATATAAAAAAGATGTATAAACATACACATAATTTACATAGGTGCTTCATTTACATGGACACTTGGCATACCTTGTTAATGATGTGTATTTGTAATCTGCAAATACGAAATACCCAAACCCGTTAGATAATGCCATGGCTAAATGTGTGCTTGTTGAGTTGTTGGAGAAGATGATTAACACAATTGGATCAAATGTTTTGTTGAATGTTGAGGAACATGAAATTGATTTTAGAAATAATACTAAACGAGATAAGCCATATACAAAATACTAAACACAGTTGGAACAAGCTAGTGGTTAGCCTGGAGATGACCTTCTTAAAAGTTAGAATGGTGTTGTTGGCTAGATGCCTTGCTTTGTTCTTGTTTTGCTCCACTTTTGAGAAGCTGTAGATTATTTCTTTCTAATCTAATAAATGGGAGCTCAAGTCCCAGCTTATCCTAAAAACAAAAATACTAGAGCTGGCAAAATGGCCAAAAACTAGTCATTTTATTAGTTGTTAAGTATCCACATGATATATTTCCGTAAGCTAATAAAAGACAATTAATTGGTTTGAGACAAGCTAAAAAGTTATTATATGTGTCCAAAAAAAAAAATGTAAGAAACACCAACATTACATGATGTAATTTATTTTCTATTGTTTTTAACAAAATTTTTTATTCATTTTCTGTAGTATAATAGAACATATCATGCCCGGAATCAAATATACAAATAAATGTGATTAGAATTTTACATATAATATTATAGTAACAAAAACCATTTAACCCTAAAAAATATATTTTGTTCTTTTCTCATGAACAAAGCCTTAATAAACGAGTGGGATCTGCGGACAAAGATTTTTTACAAAGAAAATTACACTCGCTTACTTCATCTACCTAGAAATTTCAAAATACGTTGATATTATGTAAGAATGATCTTTTAACCATATAGATCACCTGTGAAAAAAATTAATTCATTTGGAGTTTCAGAACATGTTATACAAGGTAGAGAATTTTCAACCGTTTAATTTCACCGTAAACTTGATGACTGCATCCATAGAGTTAGAAATTTCAAAAACTAGTGATTTTTTGCAAGGATGATCTACAAGGCAAAAGTATCATCACAAAAAATCAATTCATAATGAAATTTCTAGGTGGGTGAAGTAGCCTCGTTAAACTTTCTTCATGAAAAATCTCTGTCTCCGGATCCCACTCGCTTAATAAAATCTATTACTATAATCAGTGTTCTAAAAATCGCTAGGCGGCGAGCAGGTGCCTAGCGCCCAGGGGCTTAGGCGGGTGCCTAGGCGGTCTTAGGTTTTGTATTATAACTTTAATAATTTATAAAAGTTAAGCATAATACCTTATCAATTACATCCAATTTAATGCCAATATACATATGCAAAATTTAAAAACATGAAAAATTAACAATCGTGAACAAAATTTATTAAAACTCAAATGACTAAAGTTGGTCATGATGGGTACTTTATATAAATTTGAATTTGTGTAATCTTTTATTTTTCTTCAAATTGCATGAATAACCTCAGTTATTTTTGATAAATCTACATTAGTAAAATTGGTACCGGCAGATCCTTTGAGAATTTCATTAAGTAATCATCCTTTGCTATATTTAGACATATACTGAATAAAAAATAATTAAATAGTTTATTTCTAAAAAATAGGAAAGAAAAATAAAATAAGAACACAATCAGCCTTATTAAAAAATAAAAATAAAAAAAATCGCCCAGACCACCTAGACCCCGCCTAAGCCGCCTAGGCCGCCTAGATCCCGCCCAGACCCGCCCAGACAGCCCAGAACCGCCCAGCCATTAATCTGGGCGGTTTTCCACCTTCTAGCGCCTAGGCGGCCGCCCAGGCCGATTTTTAGAACACTGACTATAATTCGAATTGAGTTGTCGGTGTGCACAAATGTGTCACATAGCAAACATCCCTTTTTGCCTCTTCAAATAGTTTTTGCATACTTTTATTTATAGGTTTTATATGGATTGAATTAAGGGTATAGTTGGAAAGCAACTTAGCATTTTTTTAGTTAATTGTTGACTTTCTAAAGGCTCTCCTCTTCGAAGTAAAATTATTGAATTGCCCTTCCAAAAATGTAAACTTCCGCCATGTCCAATATGTAGTCATCTTCTCTTAATTACAATTCTACCTGCACTCGACCAGGAGATGAGGCTATATATCTCTCACATTACAATTCAACATTATCATTAATATAACTCAACATTCTTAGTATATCCTTCTATAATCAAAATCAAGTTACGTGATCTGATCACAGTTGCATTTACAAGAATCAATATAGCTCATCAGGTGATCATAAAACAAATCATAAATTGCCAATGGCATGACATGCCAGCTCAATGGTTAGAGCTTGACGGATGGTATTCCTAGATCATGGGTTTGAACCCACGTGGGCTTAAATTAAACCATAATTAAAAAAATCTATGTAAATGAAACAAAGTGTAAAAATGAACATTTTTCGCTATTTGAGACCGTTGGCACGACTATTCAACTTTTCATATTTTTTTGAAATTTTTTTACAATCGCCCTTGTTTATCAATATTTAATGAAACACAACCACAAAATCCACATAATCAGATGACAATAATGTGTTTGAAGCACATAACTTATAGATTTGAAATATGAAATATTTGTAGAGATTATTGGGTTAGAGGCATGGGATAAGGTAAATAAAGAGTCTTGCAATGAGTGTAAAGTTGCGTGATAAACATATATGAACTGTTCCACATAAAGAATTAATTGATACACTTGTCCTCCATATGAAACTCACATAAATAAGAATAAATAATGAAGGAATTTAGCATGAGTCCATTTATTCAAATAATAATTAGATGTTACCGTAAAAAGTTTATCTAATAATCATCTCCCAAGGTTGCATCGCATATACCATTACCACTAACATATTTTTTTAATATCTTTCGTGGCATTCATCTTTTTAATATCAATTGTGTCATTATCTCAACTACAAATATTTGATGTTTCTGTAACGACAACTTAAACTAAATTAATTACAAAATTTTATAGCATCAAATAAATATACAGAATAAATAAATAAATCACTATAGCATTCCTCCACATGCTAAATGTTTGAGTATGATAAATAAATAAATATACTTACATGTTTAATTACCACCATCAACATTTGAAGAAAAATAAGTAAATAAATATCAAAATGTTGGATATGCGAATCGAACCCATACACTTTTATTGGGAACATAAAATCTAACTTTTAAGTCTCAAATATTAGATCTTCATGTTTGGATAAATCTCAACCATCTTTTATCTCCCAAATAGTGAAACATCTTTCTTATTTGTAATATAGACTAGGGTATTCCCTATGTCGTTCCCAAATATCAAGATAAATAAATATCAAAATGTTAGAGATGAGAATCGAACTCATGCACTTTTATTGATGATTGATTGAAGGTAAGATACAAAGGCTAATTTAAGTCCCAACCATTAGATGAAACAAATTTCAACCATAGACTATGTTTAACTTTAAGTTCTATGTGATCCGCTAGATTCTTATATTTGGGTAAATCTCACTCGTCTTTTATCTCCAACCTCAAACATCATTCTGATTTGTAATATAGACTAGGGTATTCCCTGTGTCGTTGGCACGATAAAAGTTTAAAACTTATCAAAACATGATCACCCTTAAGTTTTCATCCTTTATACTTACATGCCTAATCACCACCACCAACAATTGAAAAAAAATATATCAAAATGTTGAGTACGAGATTCGAATTCATGCACTCTTATTGGGGATTGATTGAAGGTAAGACATAAAAGCTAACTTTAAGTCTCAACCATTAGATGAAACAAATCTCAACTATTAGATAAAACTAATCTCTTGGTGTTTTAAGTTCTATGTGATCCGTTAGATTCATATATTTGGGTCAATCTCAACCATCTTTTATCTCCAACCTCAAACACTCTTCTGATTTGTAATATGAACTAGGGTATTTCTCATGTCGTTGGCACGATAAAAGTTTAATATGATAAATAGAGTTTAATATCAAGATAAATAAATATCAAAATGTTGGGTATGAGAATCAAACTCATGCACTCTTGATGCTTTAGGTTCTATGTGATCCGTTAGATTATTATATTTGGGTAAATCTTAGTCGTCTTTTATCTCAAACTTCAAACAACATTATGATTTGTAATATAAACTAGGGTATTTCTCATGTCGTTGGAACTATAAAAGTTTAAAACTTTTCAAAACCAAGGATTTTATGATTTCGTTTTTCGAGTTAATTTTGGTTTCTTAATTTTAAGAAATGTTTCGTGAAATATTTCGTTCTATGTAGAAAAAAGGTAAAAATTTCAGTTGTGATTTCAAATTTAACAATATAAGTTATGTATTTAAATTCTTAAATATTACTAAAAAGTCTCGCATGACTCGAAGTGTTATACAAACTACATATTACATAAGAATCACTCACATAACAAACTTTTAATACTAAAATAACATTATAGCATGTTAAAATATACGGAGATTAAAATATTTATTTCTTTTTTTTTGAAATTTTTTGATATATTTTGAATTTCGAAATAGATTTCAGTAACTTCAAAATAAGAAATATTTCGTGAAATTTCGACATATTTCGATAAATCACATTCCTTGGTCAAAGCATGACCACCCTTAAGTTTTCATCCTTCATACTTACATGCCTAATCACCACCACCAACAATTGAAGAAAAATAAATAAATATCAAAATGTTGGGTACGAGATTCGAACTCATGCACTCTTATTGGGATTGATTGATGGTAAGACATAAAGGCTAACTTTAAGTCTCAACCATAGATGAAACAAATATCAACCATTAGATAAAATTCATCTCTTGGTGCTTTAAGTTCTATGTGATCCGTTAGATTCATATATTTGGGTAGATTCGAGCCATCTTTTATCTCCAACCTCAAACACCCTTCTGATTTGTAATATGGACTAGGGTATTTCTCATGTCGTTGGCACGATACAAATTTAATATGATAAATAGAGTTTAATATCAAGATAAATAAATATTAAAATGTTGAGTATGGAAATCGAACTTATGCACTTTTGGTGTTTTAAGTTCTATACGATCCATTAGATTTTTATATTTTGGTAAATCTCAGTCATCTTTTATCTTCAACCTCAAACACCATCCTGATTTGTAATCTATCTCCTCATTTCTACATAGAAAATGACTACACCACACCACCATATCCTCTATCTCACACCACCATTGAGTTTTTTTTTAATACTTTCTCATACGACCTATATAAACAAAAACCATCCATTTTTTCCTCACCATTCAAATCAACAATGGTTCCTCCCTCCCCCATTCGAAATCCTTTGCAAATCTCTCCCCACATTCAAATCTCCTCCCTCTCCCTCGAAAACTCTCAAAGTCGAAACCCTTAAACCCAAACTCAATAAATATGCATAACTTAACATAACAGAGAAACCCAAACTCAAAACAAAAAAAACAAAAAACATGGTAACTTTTGACCAATTTAAACCCTTAATTAAGACCGATTCTCAACTTATCAAAACACAAATATTGTAGTCTCTTAATTATCTAATAAATACAATTTGAATTACTTGAAAATGTTTTGAAATGAACAAGTTATGGTCATTTTACTAAATTCGTGCAAATTTGTCTGCTTGCTATGAAAATGGGATAGTGTTCTTGACTTTCGGCTAACTTATGTGCTCGATCGAGACAGATTCTCAAGTTGATCAAAACATAAATATTATAATACTCTTAGTTATATAATAAACACAACTTTAATCACTTAAAAATGTTTTGAAATGAACAAGTTATAGTCATTTTACTAAAGTCGCGCAAATCTGTCTCGCTATAAAAATGAGATAGTGTTCTTGATTTTCGGCCAACTTATGTATTTGATCAAGACCGATTCTCAAGTTGATCAAAACATAAAAGTTGTATTACTCTGAGTTATCTAACAAACACAACTTGAATCACTTGAAAATGTTTTGAAATGGGCAAATTATAGTCATTTTACTAAAGTCGCGCAATCTATCCGAAAAAAAAATTGTTCGCAGAGTGCACTGCAGGGTATCTGAGATCACATTAAATCGGTCTTGTTTGTTACATCTTTATTTCTTTAGTTCTTCTACTTCTCATTAATTAGTTTGTTTGTGCAATTGTTATTCTCTTCGTCGACTGTGAATTTGTGTTTTGCATTTGCCACGCTTCCGCTTGATGCAACAAGCTATTCAACCAATTTTGAGCCTTAATCGCTATCTATAGTCCAATTATCTAAATTCAGCTGAGGACTAGGTGATTTAACACACCCTAGGAGTTTAACGATCTTGGGTGTGCCTTTTAACAGAATAATATGGGAGGAAGCTTCAAAGGTTTATCTTATAGAAAACAAGGAAATTAACCATTACCCCGGTCTACTAATTCAAAAGCAAACTTTCTTTCGAGTGAGATACCCAATGATATACAAGAACAAGCTAAATGAAGCTCAATACATTACTACAATTAACGAATTATGAAACACCGGAAGTTCAACCACAATTCCCACGGATAACGCAATCAGTGTAAACAGGAAATAAAACTCCAAAAGCTGAGAAAATATGCTTTCCATATGGACTAGTGATGTCCTTGGCAGTAATAGTAGATCACTTATGGGCTAGTGGTATAAGGAGGTGGGGAGAGGAAAGGGATGGAGGAGATTGTCGTTGGGATGGATGGAAGTGATGGGAATGTTGTTGGAAGAGTGGGCATTGACATTGCAGACAATGGAGGTAAAGCAACTTTTGGTATACTGGGCATGGTGGGCAATGAAGGGAATGGTGGCAATGTAAACGTCGGCATACTTGGAAAGATAGGCAGAGAAGGCAATGTAGGAATGGTTGGAATAGAAGGCATGGTTGGTATTGAGGGGATTTGCAAGAGATGACGAGCTGCATTGCTTACACTGATACTTGAGAATGACAATGTTATGAATAGTACCAATATGAAGAACCCGTTAGATGGCGCCATGGCTAATGTTGTAAAGGTGTTTTTGTTTGGTTTTTCTCTGAAATCTTCTCAGGTGAGTTTGAATTGGAGATCATGACCTTAACTTGGCTTTTTATAGTTCGGATGGATGAGAGGGATATAAGACTAGGTACATAGGTTGGTGATTCTATTAGCTCTTGATGAGTTGTTGGGGAAAGCAAGAATTTTGTTGTTAGCTCATCTCCCAACCCATATTTAACCCATAATTTTGAATTTTTTTTTAGTGCAAGTGTTTATTTAAGGGAAAATCACTGGGGTTGAGTGAGAAGTTGGACTAACAACTACAACTTACCTCACCTACACTTCATCAACCCTATATTTGATCTTATGATCTCTTATTCTTCCAAGTCTATAAAGCCAAATGACAGGATGTGTTTTCTCATCACAAAATCAGGTTTCAATTGTTTCTACTTTACTTGGTAAGCCTTGTTGATACCTTGCTTACCATGGCGACTTCAAACCACTTGTTAGCACTACCGTTGATCATTGCATTGGTATTGTCATGCATCAATGTGAGCATAGCGGCTCGCCATCTCCTACAGACCACTGCACCACCTGTAACATTGCCGACTATTCCACCTCTTCCAAAGACAACACTTCCTCCATTGCCTTCCATTCCAACCTTGCCTAAGCCTACACTGCCACCAATGCCCACAACCCAATTACCTCCTCTTCCTACACTCCCAACTCTGCCGACATTCACAATGCCACCATTGCCAAGTACCACCCAGTTACCTTCCTTGCCTAGTATGCCAACCCTGCCCACCATGCCCACTCTCCCTAAGGTCACATTGCCTCCTCTGCCATCGATCCCTACAATCCCAACAACCATGCCTTCAATTCCTTCCATCCCAACTTCACTCCCCTTCCTCTCTCCACCCCCTTCAACCACTAGTCCCTAGAGTACCACTTTTATCCATATTTTCTACCCACTTCAGAGTTCAGAGTTTGAGCACATATTAGTATAATCTTGTTTGGTACAATATTGGAATTATAAAAGCAGGCTTATTTCATGATTAATCAGATGGTTCCTCATTCTTTGGCATCAAGGGAGACAACTGACTGAGCTTGGATGTACTTGTGTTTTGGATTTGTCAGATTTCTCTCGTCTTTTTAATGTATTGTCGGAAGTATTTATTCTTTGTAGAATGATCATGTATGTGCTTTAGCTGATATTTACTATTGCTAAAGATTGTTATTGTTTTAAACTTATCAATTCCAGGCTGAAACGCTAGTCTTAATTTTCTCACACAAGTACAATTATGTCACAAAATATAAGTTTTGCTTCCATGTACATAATTAAAAATGTATACATAAACACACAAGTTATACAAGTGCTTCATTTCATATTGCACGACTAACACACATGCCTTATTAGCAGAAAATACAGAGAAAGAGCTAGTACACCACTCAGTACCAATACCATTATTGAACTTGCAAAACATGCAAGAAGATATTCTAGGTGGACTTGTGCATCATATTGTATACAATAGGTATATCGAGACGGGCTCGTAAGTTGTAATGTATGCCATAATAGCATATCACTTATGGGATGGAAAGTGGTGGCGTAGGAATACCTGGGACTGTAGGAGTTGGCGTAGGAATACCTGGGACTGTAGGAGTTGGCGTTGAAGGGAGTGGTGGTGTCTTAGGTAAACTTGGAATTTTAGGCACAGGAAAAGGAGGAAATTTTGGCAAAGTTGGCAAGCTTGGTGTCAGAGGAGCTTGCAAGAGATTGCGAGCTCCATTGGCTACACTGAAGCTTGCCAAAACAATGAGCACTGTCATAATGACGAACTTGTTGTATGAAGCCATGGCTCACTAATCTGTTAAATGCTTTCAAGTATGGTGCATTATCATAAACTTGGCTTTGGGTTTTATAGGAAGAAGTTTTGAGGGGGATGTATAGCTACTTTGTTGGGTGATTTAAAGCAACTTTGAGAGGGATATTTATTCTTTTAGCTACTTTTGTGGTGATTTAATTGGTTTGATGAGCTGCTGGAGAAAGCAACAAGGTTTTAAAAATTGGGTTGTTAGTCCATCCTTTTCACCCACTTTAACCCATTGCTATTTGTGGTGGTGGTGTCGAAGACACAGACACATACAGAAAATTACTATATGACTGATGAGTACATACAAAATGGTGATGAAGGGAAGGACAGTAGAATTTTTCAAATGATTAGGCTTCATAAATTTTGGACGATGTCATCGATATAGCATCTAGAATTATTAGAGATTGCCTTTCAGTGCATCCAGCAAAATAGTTCAAACCAATTAGAGTACATCTCTCAAAACTGGCCCAAAGCTTTGAAAGCTCAGCCCGAATAAGATTATATTAAACCAGCCTGCCTTTAAGAATCTATCTTTATTTCTGGTTTTGGTTTGATAGAAAGTTAGTTTTATTGGACCCCATTCGTTTTGTTTTCATGCCTGCGAAAGTAAATTTTCGTCAAGTTTCGTACTGGTTAATGAGTTCATAAAATTACATTATGTTTTCTAGTGAAATATAGGATGTGAGAGGAAATTTTGATATCGCATGTAGCAAAGTAATTCTTAAATTGCTAGGTTATCTTCTTTCACAATACACATGACAGAATGCACACTTTTTTTTTTTTATTGGGTTGTTGATATTTTTATTTATTTATTAATCTTTGTTCGAAGGCTACATAATTGATTCTATAGGACTAACTAAATCAGGTACGAAGGCTACAATATTGTTGTCACTTAATATTTTTGTCGCCTCCATTTCGTATGAAGACTTGTTTTTTCGCTTCGATCCATCATCCCTACCTCGCATGAAGACTGAATGCACACCTTGATGAACCTACTTTCACCTTTCTCGAGTTCATCATCTACACAAGGGTGTTGTCGTGGTGACCGGTCATATATTGTTGAACCTTTCAAATAGGTAGCAAAATTTTGATACCATCATTTTTGCTGAAAGATACAATCACCTTTTTTTTTAAATTTGTTGAGGCACAACATCAATATAAATCATTTATTACCGTTGTTGATCTTCTTCACCACCTTCTCTTCTATCTGCACAGCAACAACGAAGTAGCAGCAATCCGCTCGTCCCGCCACCGTTGGTCGCACCACCCCGCCACCACATTTCCTCTTATTCTCTTCTCTTCTTTTCTACCGTCGACGGCACCAACCCACCCTCGCTTCCTTCTCTTTTCCTTTTTTTTTTTTTTTTTTTTTTTTTTTTTGCCTTGGAGCAGTTTTCATACGAATGGGAAATGCCTACTCACATTAGCCTCTGCGAGGCAAATGGAAATCCCCATTCGCGTGAATTTGCTCAGAGGGCAAGGGAAAGAAAAAAAAAAAAAAAAAAAAAAGAGCCCTTCTAACCGTCAAGGAAAGGGGCGAGGAGGTGGGTATCACCACTCATTTTTCTCAAGATTTGTGAAGTTGTGTATCTCAAAGGCACATGCACGAATCTTGAGAGGGGTGAGCGGTCACACTCACCCATTTCCTTGCCATTTAGAATTTTCCGAAAACAAAAAGAATGAAGCAGGGCAAAATGGTGCTGCCAGCGGTAAAGAATAATAGAGGAGATATGTGACAGAAGGATGGAGCGGTGCGGTAGTGTTGGTGGGGTGAGGCGGAGCGGTGCAGTAGAAGTATTGTTTCCTGATAGATAAGAGAGGTGGCGGTGAATTTGTTTTAGTTAATGGATGGTGTGCATTGAAAAGTAGAATGTGATGATATCGTTCGGCGAGAGTCACGGTGTAAAAAAGTCGTTTCCTTTCAAATAATTTACCATCCATATCCAATTCAGTATGTTCACAAGAGTTGTCCAAATCAAATGACTAGAAATTCAAAAAAGACAATTGATGGATCGAAGATGAAAAAACCAAAAGACATTAAATCGTTTGTCAGGCAAAACAGGATGGATGTTTGATAATAAGGCCAGGAGGAAAGAAAAGGTATAAAAAATAAGAGAAGTTCTACATGACAAGGAAATGAGCGAGGGGAGGTGGACGGTCCCCATCCCGCCATTTCCTCCCTGCCCTCGCTCATTTTCTCGCCCACTTCCTCGACATTTAGAATTTCTGAAAAATAATCCACCACATCATGGAAACCCATTTCATCCTTCACCCCTGCACAACAAACAGGACACGTTTGGTGGATATCGAAGAAGTCCTTTTAGTCGACTCATCCTAAGCTTTATCCAATAAATTTTGCATATTGTTCTGCTTCTAGATTTAGCTTTAATAGACACATAATATCCTTCTAATTGCAAATATCTCATAATGTTTTATTGTTACAGCTCTCTAATATTAGAGCCCTTCTAGGGAGTGAGGAAACATACATCTCGAGGGTGATGGTGGTTACACCCATCCCTCACTCCCTAGAATTTCTGCTAATGTTATTATTTGTATGAAAGTTTGAACTCTAGATGCGTGTGATTATATTCGCTACAAGTCTTATTAGTTGATGAACTAGTGCCTCTTGGTAGAGCTTTTGCCGTTGGTAAGAAATTTTACAAAAAACCAAAATCGAGTCCATTGGCTATAGATTTTGATGCATCCAAATTCGACCACCTTTTGGTAGCCAAATGCACTTCGATGTTTTAGTCAGATAATCTATAAGAGAAGACTAAATTTGGACAGAGTGTAGTTCTGTTAAACTTGCATAACGGCGGAACGATTGTTTGGCCTCGTTCTTTACTTCAAGAAACAAAAAAATCGTTTGTCGAGTGTTCTGTTACCTTATATAATGTTCGTCTTTAATTCTCTGCGTGACTTAAGCATGTAGAACGTGATGAGGGAAAACGCTCTTTGCAACAACTTTCTCCTTCATTGAGGTACGTCCTTGAGAGAGTGATTTCCACTACGACTTGTCTTCTCTGTAACATGTCTCCTATCTAGGAAAATAGATCCGTTGGGTCTGGATTCATAATTTTAATTATGATCTGTTATTAATGGCCCTTTTTAGGTTTTAATGATCAGACCTATCGTTTTAGGTTTCTTGGGTAAGGCTTGAACTAAAACACTTGATTCTCGTAATAAATAACTCACGTTTACAATCGTGATTCGGAGTCTCATTTGATATATCATCAAATCTTACTACGCATGTCCATTGGCATCCAATACTTAAAATAGATCTTTATGTATATACTAGTTACTTACAATATTTATAATCCACTCTAACTAGGTTTTTGTTCTGTCACAGCTAGAACTAGAATCACACCTGATTGTTTAACAACGACATGATGCCACTGGGGTATCTGTCTACCATGGTTAATTTTAGGGGGTGAGGGAAAGGGAGCGAGGGATGGGTAACCACTCATTCTCTTGAGATGTATGTCGTCACTCATCTCGAAGGGAATAGATGTGGGTGGTTACACCCAACCCTCTCCTCTCCCTCACGCATTCCCTCGCTCCTTAGAAGGGCTCGTCTACCATTCATCTAGAGTTTTAGACTTGGAGACATTATTATATGGTTGACAAAAACTATATGCATATATTATATATTTAAGATAGTTTGGTCCATAACCAAAGTCAGCAGAGTAGACAAAATTGAAATGTGATTTGGCAGTAGTCCATCATTTATGGTATAAGTTTTGATTTTTCAGTTTTTGGCCATTCAATTCTTTCCATTGAATGTGAAGATCTCGAATGCCCTATATGAAATTTTAATGGCAAGAACCTCATCACTTCCTTAGGATTTTGTCTTGAACATGCATGAGTTAGCTGGTCATGGACCTCATGGTTAAAACTTAAGGGGCATTGGACTGAAAACATGCAAACTTGTTAAAATAGTAAATAAATGTCGTGTAAATGAAGGGTACACAATTTGGCATTCGTAAGCCAACAATCTCTACTATTATAAATTGAGAGCGTCAAAGGAATAGTGCATGGTGTCTTCAAAACCAAAATTTTAAATTTCTAAATTACCCCTCACAAAAGGATAAATGGGTGAATGAAAACTAAGAAAAAAAAATTAGTGTTTTGGATCTTTGGTAATCAGAAATTCTAACTGTTGAGGAAATTAGCGAGGGAGGGGGTGGGAACCCTCCATCCCCCTCGAATGAGTGCATTTTTCGAGGGGGATGGAGGGTTCCCACCCCCTCCCTCGCTGGTTTCCTCGCCAGTTAGACAAGCTCTTTGGTAATACAGTGTGAATACAATTATAAAATATTATAATTTCAAGTAACCTCTCAATATCTTTAGAATTATATGAAAGCCATTATGAATAACTATATAAAGCCCTTCTAATTATCAAATATCACAACTTACCCCTTCAAATATTTTAAAATATTCTCAATCCAAATGGATTGTTGATTATAATTCAACATTTTAACTATCACCCCTTTATAATATGCACGAGCATGGCACGTGTCCGACGCTAGTATGAATTATGAGGGTATGGTATCTTTAGACTCAATATTTTGCTTGGATATTCATGTACGGTGGAATAAGTGGTGGATTCAGGATTTTAGTCAAGGAGTGAAATGACAAATAATTAATAGTTGATAATAGTAGTAATTAGGGGTGGAGAAAAAAAAATTCTATCAGAGCTAACAATTAATAAAGAAATACAACTATAAAAATACATTGCATACATTAAATTGAACACTTTTTTTTACCCTTAACCCTCCCACCCATGCCGCCGGCCGAATTTGAACCCGTGTCGTATGATACCATCCACCACACCTTTATCAATTCAGTTGGTACACCTTTGGTCATCAAATTGAATACAACGTAATCAATTTTTAAGCCAAAATAAGGTCACAACATCGAATCATCGATAACCTTAGCAAAGGCTAATGAGCGTAATAATTAGAATAGATAACTAAAATCACAAAATAATTAAGATAAATATTTAAATTGAAGCTAAAAAAAAATCTAAATTTTACGAACATAATAAAATCCTAACACAATTTCATAGACAAATAGTTTTTATGAGCTACAATTTTGTATGAGTTGGCGAATATGAAGAGATGAAGAACAAAATAATAACATATGAAGAACAGAAGAAGAAGAAGAAGAACATATGAAGAAGAAGAGATGAGGATCGGAGGGTATTGGGCCTCCCCTAGCGCCAGGACGCCAATCTGGTACTAGGGGCCCGACTCTTAAGAATTGTGCGTTGGCTAATGGTACATCTTTTTATTGAATTCTATAGTTATTATTTGTAGACTTTAATTTTAGATATTTTTATGTTGAGTTTTTTATACCATTTGTAAACAAACAATTTTTTTTTTATGTTTGCAATTTACATATATTGCATTGAAAATAATAAAAATTAACTCTTGAGTGTGGTAGTGTCGGGGTGCACTTCGGATGCTTCCTCCGTCCCTGCATATCAAATCAGAATGACAGAAATAGTATTTGTCAATAGCACAATAAACTTTAAACAACTACACTGATAGAAACATGTAAAAATATTTGAATGAATAATTTTCATATTATTATTATATATTATATAATTGGTTTTTTCGGTAAGGCTAAGTATATACTAAATTGAAAGTTGAGGGATTACAACTTCCCCAAGTGCCTTAGTAGGTACGCCACTGGGTGGAATTAAGTGTAAGTGGAAGTGCAAGGGTGCATAACAAAGGTATTCTGCTTTCACATCCATAGGTCCTATGTTTGAAAAAAATTCTTCTAATGTTTCAATTATCCACTCCCCATAATTGACTTAACCCCAAATTAAGGTGTGTTGATTGAACTTTAATTGCATTTTCCACACTAGCAATCATATCATGTAGAACTTAATGTAATTATGCATGACGATGCAATGTAATGCGGAAGAAAAAGACATGCAGAATAAACTCGCATTCATGCACCTTAGCCATGTTGGACAAAAGCAACAAAGAAGTAGGTGTACATTCGAGAAAGGAGTGAAATCTAGACATCCTAGAGAAAGAGGTTAGACCAAGTGATATCGACATTTTGAAAAGAGTGTTTGTTTTTAGTTTTAACGAGAAGTGAAAATTGTAATTAAAGCAAGTACCATTGAGAGTGTTGATCATTTAATATTGAATTCTTAATAGAAATTTATTCCAATAATAGTCTCATAATAAATTTGTAATGATTACTGTTATCCTTAATTTTTACTAACCATCCTTTATTTTCTTCACATCATCTTTATCATACATACCAGCAGTGCTGCCACTATCACTACCACCCTCCCTAACCTACCCTTCTCCTCTTCTTCCTATTCCTCTGATACTTTCCCTTCCTCGCTATTGAAGATTGTGTGATGAATCGAGATGGATATAAGGTAATTTTTAATAGTGGTGGAAAGGGATTTTAATGGTATTTGAAAAAGAGAAAACATGTAGAGAATAAATTTAATGTTGGTGATTTGTAGTGGACGGTAAGAATTGTGATGATGACAAAAATAAAAAATAAAAATAAAAAAAATAAAGAAAGAGCTTCTAACTCCATTTAGAAATTAGCTTGTAAATAATTAAAACGACCGTGAAGCTGACAATTTCGTCAAGACACACTGATCAGCTGGTGATATGTTGAAGAGAGAGAGAGAGAAATGTGAGTGGGGGGCTTTTAAATGGTTGGCAATGTTGGTTGCTTAAAGCCAACAAACCATGATTCCTTAGCCGAAAAGCATATAGTTTTGGTCGCACAGCACAGCACAACAAATATTCATCTTTGATTGCCAGCATGCATGTATATTTTTCACCTAATAAAAATGAAATATGAAAGTGTCCGTACCTTAAGAAACACTTCTTCTAGGTAAAGTCGTGGTGGGTGTAGGATGCATGCCCCTGCTCATCTGATCAAAGAGGCGCCCCATTTCTGTGTCTCGTGCCATGTTTAACCTTGGTCATGCTTCAAGCTTCTTCAATCCTACCAGCATTCACACAGTGCCTTTTTCTTGATCCAGACAATGCCACTACGTTAAGTTTAGTTGCTGTAACATCTTAGATTTGTGCAATCTAAATTTAAGGGTATGGGCTAACTTTTTTCTCAAATAGGTATATACCATTGACCAGTTGTTTCTTCATGTACATGGATAGTAATGGTAACCGGTCGCACATCCCCAGATTAGCCCCGAGAGCACCTCCTCGAGTGTTAAAAAAAAAATGAGGATCCAAAATTGCATGAGCAATAGGTCTTGCATGTAAAGGGTCTTGTGCCCATGACTCAAAATTTACTTGCCAAACTATATGAGACAAATTTACTTGCCAAACTACATGAGAAGGTGTGAAAGTAACAGGTTTTTCTACGACTCTATCACCTAGTCAATTTTGTTTCACTTCCTCCCTCTTTCGTGGCCATCTTTTCAACTAAGGAATGACAAATCTTTCTTTCATTTCATCCTAAAAGTCATCTAAGTAATCAATTATATGCCCTCTTACACAAAACTAGTAACACTAAATTTGAACCCACAACTACCCAACTTAATGAGAAAGAATTGCGTTACCAAGTGAATATGCATATCATCTAAATAACAATGCTCATCCCCTAAACAGTAACACTAGAACTTGCAAATTTAGGAATGTAGATATGCTTGACACTTCCAAATTTACTATTTAAGATAAGAATCTATATCTTCCTGAGAGTTTTAAGTACAAACATACAGTCAAACAACTAGAAATCGTAAACACAATAACAACATTTTATGCAAAAAACTGTCATCAATCAAAATTGCAAGTGAAAATAATATCGAATGATTATCGGTATATTCTCTAAACTAATTCACTCGGCACAGACAGATGCTACTGAAAATATAGAACCTCAAAACCCTAAAAGAAGGTTGGTGCAAAGCAATAGCTATTTGTCGTTGCAAAGGGGCTGAGAATGTGGAAATTATACACATTGCTTGGTCCACAAGATCTAGTGTACCAATTTTTTCCAAAAGCATATCCCATGAAATGATAACACATCCTTGAACACATCTCATGATAGCTTTTCCTCTCATGAGATGGCCAAAGAATAGCCAGTGAACAAATGAAAGCTTTGCTTTGGATTTTCCAGTGACAGAACCCTGTCTTGCTCTCTCTCTCTCTCTCTCTCTATATATATATATATATCTCCATAGCTTAATCACACCACCAAAGTACACAAATTTACAGATACTTCAAAAAAAAAAAAAAAAATTACAGCTTTGTTTCCATCAAAACCCCATTTTTTGGTTTGGGATTTTTGAACCCAAACCAAAGAAGAAACCCATCCTTCAATAAAGCAGGAAAACACAAGGAACACAAAGCAATTCAAATCCCCTCTGTGCTGCTTTTAGTCCCATCAAAGCTTTTATCAGAAGTCTCTCCTCTCATAGAGCAAAGCCGACTCGCTAGTCCTCTTCTATCTGTCTCGCACTCTCCAGTCTCTACACTTTTATCCAACCTCCTCCCTGAAACAACCTCAGTGAAGATATCGATTTTTCCCACTATCAGACTCCACTCCTCTGCTCTGTTTCTTCTGTGCTCTGCAACATTTGCAGTGACAGAACCACCAGTATATGGTCAGGTCAATTTCAAACTTCAACACAAACCCATTTTTCAAGAAAAAAAGGCTACATATACAAGCAATAAAACAAGCAAACATCAATAGATTGCCTTCCCGTCAATGTACCCCATTAAAGGATAAAAAAAAACATTACGAAATATATATTTTTTTTAACTAAACACGAAATTAGAGACACTAATCTAACATTAACACTAAAAACAGATAAATCAAAATGGAGGTGGTGGTGGTGGGGGTCTTGCAGAAGGAGCCCAGATTACATCAGAAGGAAGATGACAGCTGTACATAGAAACCGGCTGAACAGGGTGACTATCTGACCCAGCTCCGCGACTTGGAGGCGGCGTTGCTGTCGAAGGCGTTTGAGGGGTGGATTCACTGGTGGGGGACTCGTCTTCTTCATTCGGTAGTCGATGAAACGACGGATTAGTGAAGGAAGTCGCGACGACGAAAACCGTCGTGGCTGCAACCAACCCACCCACGACGGACCCACCGAAGATCTGCCCCTGTGGGCCCGCAAGGGAGATGGTGAACACGTTGGAGGGAGCAGAGGCGGTTAGCGACGGAGGCATATGCGTCGCAGAGATCGAAAGAATGTCAAAACGGCCGTGAAACGTGACGGTTGAGCCAGGCGTTGTTGAGGGTTGGCGTAGTGAAACGTTCGCGACGGAACCAGAAGCCGTCAGGATGCAAAGACCTATGTTGCGTTGGCGAGCGAAGCGTGTCACTAAGTCGATTATGTCGAGTCCTGTAGGTATCTCGAGGACGTAAGGCCGCATTGCATTTTCTGATTCTCTTGTGATGATTACTGGTGGCTTCGGCTTGTTCTTGGACCCTGGTGGTCGGCCCCTAGGCCTCTTTGCCACTTCAATCGAAGCCCCATCACCACCACCGTGGTGGTGGTGGTGGGTGGTCATGATTTTTGTGGTGATTGATCTGTCCTCAGCGAAGGCACCTCCCAAGCCATCACCACCACCACTGCTGCGGGACTCCTCTTCTTCTGAGGTGGGGCATTCTCTTTGGACAAGTTGGTGATGGTGGTGGTGGTGGAACGGATGGGGGTGGAGAGAAAACATGGGGGTGTGAGTAGTAGTAGTAGTAGTGTGTTTCACATCTTCAAGGTGGTGTTGTTGTGGTTCACCCTTCATGCTTGTTGTTTGTGTGTGTGTTTTGTTTAGATTTGCATGAAGTATAGATAGAGAGAGAGAGTTCTGGAAAGAGGAGAGATTTGGTAGATTAAAAAATGAAAGGTGGAGAAGAAGGTGGGTATATAAAGGGGGGAGAGAGAGGGCGGTGGGTGAGCTTTGAAACCAAGTAAAGATGGAGAGAAAAGTGACAAAGGAAAGATTGGGTTTGCTAATAATAACCAAAAGAGGAAAGAGGGGAGAGTGAGGGTTTAGAAGTGATGGAAATTTTCGGATGGAAATGGATGCCACTTGCTTCATTGCTGGAAGTGAAAGTGGGAACCACTTCTGTTTTGTACATTGTATATATGGAGGATATGGATGGATCATGATGGAGCAGGTGGTGGGATAAGGAATCACGATGGTCCTGAGAATGGATTTGGAAATTCTGGATTGTCCCTTTTGGGCTAAGCCCTGCCTTGCTTCTCAGCATTAGGTAAAAACATGGAATGCAAGGATGCAGGGTGTTTTAATTGAGTCCCATCCCTAACAATTTAAGCTCAATTAGGTTAATAAGAAAGAATCATAATTGGTCTATTCTATTCTATTCTATTTCTCTACTTATGTAAATTTTCATTGTTTGGTTGTCTATTTACTGGAAAAAAAAAATTAACTATTCATGATTAGACTGTTTTCTTCCTACTCATGGGAATTCAAATACGAGAGGGAGGCCTCAAAATCGGATTATGAAAACGATTTCAATTTTCATATCTGTTTTTCGTATAACCAAATAGACCCAATCATTCAAAATTTTGGCAACTAGAAAACTAATAGAGTCCAAATTTTCTCATTGGATCAATCAAGTATGTATGTGTATATGAATATCATAGCCTACAGGTCTCTCATTGCATGTGGGATTATCGCGTGTACTACACTAGCCCAAGTGTCATTCTTGGTGGCACATTTGCATTATGATTAGCTCATTTGAGAACAAACAACCACCAAAGGAAACAAATGGTAAATTCTTTTAGTATCGCCTTGTGTGCTTAGATTTTTTTTTTTTTTTTTGCATAAATTATTTTCAAATTGGTAGTTAGGTTTACAACTTAAAATTAGCTCATGACTCTGTAAATACTCCCTTGTTGCTTACTGAAATCAAACCAAACTTTTTCAATAGCTACTTATTCCAATTAACACTTCTTTGTTGCTTACTGAAGTTGAATCAAACTTTTTTAATAGCTTCTTATGTTGAGAATCAAT
The DNA here is from genome assembly GCA_963556465.1 of Berberis vulgaris. Lineage (NCBI taxonomy): Eukaryota > Viridiplantae > Streptophyta > Magnoliopsida > Ranunculales > Berberidaceae > Berberis > Berberis vulgaris. The sequence continues at coordinate 9,096,276 of OY747136.1, read as the reverse complement.
GATTCTCCTGTGATATAGGGATATGATTAGGATATTGTAATTGTGAAAATCTTAGAAATATTGTAGTTGTGGAAACTGAATTGTATTCTTATCAGAAGTTACCTAAAGCTATTAAGATACTTCTTGTTTAAATACTTTTACTTGTATAATGAAAAATCCATCCTGACATATTATTTTCTCCATATCATTGTTTTACATGGTATCAGAGCAAGGTTAATTCTAACTCTTGTTTCAGCCGCCAGCTATCACTATAGCCATCATTTTTTCGTCGTCCCTTTACCATGGGCGATAATACAAAGATTTCTTTGGCTGGGAGGAACCATGAAACTTCTAGCCCTTTTTTTATCCATCACTTTGATCACCATGGAATGATGTTTGTCTCCAAGCTTCTTGATGGAGACAACAACGCAACATGGTGTCGTTCTATGCGCATCTCCCTAAGCGCGAAAAATAAGTTAGGGTATATTGATGGAACGCTGGAGGTACCCTCAGAAGAGACAAACTTGAACAAGTTTCTTCTTTGGCAACGTTGCAATGACATGGTGTTTTCATGGATCCTTAATTCCATTGAATCTGACATGACAGTGTGATTTATTCATCTACAACGCATGAGGTTTGGGAGGATCTCAAAAAAATATTTTCCCAAAGCAATGCTCTAAGAATCTTTCAGTTGCAGCCGGATATTTCCTCTCTTTCTCAAGAACAAATGTCCGTAGCAAGTTATTTCACCAAACTAAAAAAACTATGTGATGAATTGGCCTCATATAATGATTTGCCCTTGTGTTATTGTGGTGTTATGAAAAAACACATGCAGCGTGATGAACACAATGTTCAGAAGCAATTTCTTATGGGGCTTAATGAGTCTTATAGTGCAGTTCGTGGACAGATCTTGCTCATGCAGCCCTTGCCTACTTTGCGCAAGGCTTATTCCTTATTACACAGGAAGAAAAACAAAGAAAGTTGGACACATCCCATCCTTCCATTAAATCTGCAGCCATGGCAGTTCGTCAAGGTACCCATCCTTCCATTGAGTCCGCAACCATGGCAGCTCGTCAAGGCTAAGCACATACTAATGCCAGTAAGACGCATTTACATTGCACATACTGCAACCGAGACCACCATACTGTTGATACTTGTTACAAGTTGCATGGATTTCCACCCGGGCACCGTTTGCATGGTTCTAATAAGCCTAAGGAAAGTAGCAACAAAGGGGGAGCAAGCACCAGGATTGTGAACCATGTGAACTCGAACCCAACATTAAAAGAAATCCAAGCGTCATGCCTAACTTACTTGAGATCCAATATCAACAGATTCAAAATATGATGAGCGAAAAAGACTCCCCCCAATCCTCAGGTAATACCAAACCTTTTCATGATCTCAATTAGATTATTGATAGTGGCGTTACAGACCATATCACCTCAGCTTCTCACCTGCTTAGAGTCAAAGCTAAAAATCCTTCTATGCAGCCAGTAATGTTGCCAAACGAAGATACAACACCCATTAGTTCCACTGAAATTTTATCTCTTAATTCTCATATTTCTTTGAAAAATGTTTTATGTGTTCCTACCTTTAAAGTCAATCTCATATCTGTCAATCGCATCACAAAGGGATTACAATGTTCAGTGACTTTTTTTCCTTCTTGGTGTATCTTGCAGGACCTGACAACGAGGATGACGTGTGGTTTGGGTAAACAACGTGACGGGCTTTATCACTTAGTGGCGTTGACTTTTGACCAAACACCTTCTACCAACAAACCATCATGCCACCTTGCTTCTGCTTTCGCAGACTTATGACATTGTTGTTTAGGTCACCCTTCTTCTTCGCGTTTACATGTTTTGGGCAACACTTTGTTAAATTGTTCCTTTAGTTTGAATAATGTTTGCGACGCCTGTCATTTGGCAAAACAGACTCGCCTTCCATTTAGCAAAAGTTCAATTTTTACTATGAAATATTTTTCCCTTAGTCATTGTGATATTTGGGGGCTTTACAGAACTCCTTCAATCTTCGAGGCTCGATTTTTCCTAACAATTGTGATGATTTCTCTCGATTTACTTGGGTATTTCTTATGCACCACAAAAATGAAACACAAAGACTACTCAAATCTTTTTTTTCCATGGTTAAAACCCAATTCAATACCACCATACAAGCTATTCGTGTGGATAATGGGGGAGAATTTTTTTCATTAAGGGATTTCTTCAAAGATCATGTAACTTTATATCAACATACTTGCGTCGCCACACCACAAAAAATGGTGTTGCCGAACGTAAGCATCGTCATATCCTTGAAACTGCACGGGCCTTACGCTTTCAAGCTAACCTCCATCTTCATTTCTGGGGAGAATGCATACTCATATCAGTTCATTTGATCAACATGTTGCCCACCCTATTTCTTTTCCACAAAACTCCATTTGAGAAATTGTATAATGCAACACCATCCTATACACATTTAAAGGTTGTTGGGTGTCTTGCATATGCCGAACATATCTACACTTCTCACAAATTTGATCCACGTGCTAAGCAATCTGTTTTTCTTGGCTATCCGCATGGGCAAAAGGCCTACAAACTTTATGATTTGTTTACTCGAAAAATATTTACTAGTCGTGACGTTGTTTTTCATGAAAATATTTTTCCTTTCAAGATCGAGCATACCCAATTCAATCATTTCCCTTCCTCGAGCCCCTTACCACCACCAACCCATCATGATGCCTTACCTACTAGCCGACCCGATGACTCACCAGGGTTGTCCACTTCCCCTACTCATACTCCTCTACCCGCTAACACAAAACTCCCCTCTCTTACTAGCCACACCCTTCCCTCACCAGGTAACCATTCATCTTCATCTGAAAGTTCCCCACTAGTGCTTCCTACTTTTCCCGTTCATGTCTTTCCACCAACTGCACCACTTCCTCGCCGGTCAGACCGTACCAAAATTTTGCCTAGCCACCTTCAGAATTATGACATCACGTTGCCACCATCCATCCAATCAGAGTATTCGTCTCCAGTTCCCTCACCAGGTACTCGCTATCCCTTATCCAGTTTTATTTCTTACCATCGATACTTACCATCCCATCGAGCTTTCATTTATAACATCAGTCGTCATGTGGAGCCTCGAACTTATGAGGATGCTGCCTCAGATCCAAATTGGCAACATATTATGTTTTCGAAACTTTAAGCGTTGGAACTAAATCACACTTGGACTCTTACTTCTCTTCCTCCCGGTAAGGAACCAATTGGTTGTCGGTGGGTTTACAAGATTAAACATCGCAATGATGGTTCAATCGATCGATATGAGGCTCGTTTGGTTGCTAAAGGGTACACTCAGACTGAGGGCATTGATTACCATGACACCTTTTCTCCCACTGCCAAGCTTATCACAGTTCGTTGTCTCCTTGCCATTGTCGCAGCTCAATCTTGGTCTCTTCATCAGCTCGACGTTCATAATGCCTTTCTTCATGAAGAAATTTATATGCTCCCACCTCCTAGTCTACGGCGCCAGAGGGAGAATCTGGTATGTCGCCTCAACAAATCCCTAGCTATATGGCCTAAAACAAGCTTCTCGTCAATAGTTTGCTAAGTTCTCTGATGCCATACAAGTTGTTGGTTTTGTTCAATCTAAAACTGATTACTCCCTCTTCACACGTAATAGAGGGAAATCATTCACTGCCATTTTGATTTATGTTGATGACATATTGATTACAGTAAATGATTTGGGTGTCATCAATACCCTCAAACAATTTTTTTCATAATCGTTTCCGTATCAAAAATCTTAGGGATTTAAAATTCTTTTTGGGTATTGAGGTATCTCGTTCCAAGAAAGGTATTGCAATTTCTCAGAGAAAGTATGCTCTTGATATTATTAAAGATGGAGGTTTATTAGGAACACGACCAGTTTGCTTTCATATGGAACAAAATCTCAAATTGTCAGACACAGGTGAATTGCTTGCAGATCCACAAAAATATAGAAATTGGTAGGTCGCCTTATCTATTTGACCATCACCAGACCCGATATTACTTATGCAGTTCATGTCCTCAGCAGGTTCATGCATGAACCAAGGAAACCACATTGGGATGCAACACTCCGTAGTTTGAAGTATCTTAAAAGTTCTTCAAGAAGAGGTTTTTTTTCCCAGCTCATATTTTTTTTGTGTTTAAAAGCTTATTATGATTCGGATTGGGCTGGTTGTCCCACTGCTAGAAGGTCAACAATAGGTTATTGTGTCTTTCTGAGAAATTCACTGGTATCTTGGAGGACAAAGAGACAGAAAACTATCTCCCTCTTTTCAGCAGAAGCCGAGTATCGAGCCATGACGAGTGTTTGTTGTGAAATAACTTGGTTGCGCAACTTATTGCGAGATCTATAGGTGTCACATCCGGAGACAACGATGCTTCACTGTGATAATCAAGCTGCTTTGCACATTGCGGCTAACCCGGTCTTTCATGAGAGAACAATGCATATTGAAATAGATTGCCACTTCATTAGAGAAAAAATTCAAAATAGTTCAGTTAAAACCAAGTATGTAACTTCATCTCAGCAAGTAGCAGACGTATTCACAAAACCGTTAGGAAAAGACGTTTTCAATGGCATGTTGCACAAGTTGGGAGTTCTTGACATCCACTCTCCAACTTGAGGGGGAGTGTTGAGAATCAATGATTCTCCTATGATATAGGGATATGATTAGGATACTATAGGGATATGATTAGGATATTGTAGTTGTGAAAACTGAATTGTATTCTTATCAGAAGTTACCTAAAGCTACTAGGATACTTCTTGTATAAATACCTTTGCTTGTATAATGAAAAATTCATCCTCATATATTATTTTTTCCATACCATTGTTTTACATCTTATTCCAAAACAGACACCCCTTGTAACAAGGACACCCAAATCTGATCTAACCATCTTCTTAGTGTTGGTGCTTGTAAGGTGTTAACATTTGTTCGAGGGTAGCTAACTCTTGAGCTCCATCATTGAGCTCTCAAGGAATATAATTACAATACCAAACACAATGAGCTGAAATTAAGTTCTTAATATTACAAATTAGAAGGCGCTACATCCAACACTCATTAGTCTGTTTCTCCTGGTTGTGTTCATTCAGCATAGTAATCAGAGCTCCTGAGTCTCTCAGCAAGAATCTTGTTTGCCACTGACGTGATTGGATTAGTAAAAGTGTCGACTCAGCTTCGAAACATTTAACATTGTGCTATCAAAAACTTTCCCTAAAATGACGGAAGCAATCCGCGCTAGGACTCTTAGAGTGTGTTTGTTTTTGTTTCTGAATTGAAATGGATTTAGAAGTCTTAATAAGAAGTGGACCACATTGTTTATAGTGTTTGTTTTTTGTTCTGATAAGAAGTTCTACTTCTAATTGGAGTAAGCAACATGGAGGTGCTAATCACTTAGCACTGAGTGTTTAGTTAAAAATTATTCAAATAATAACTTTAACATAATTTTGTAATGACAATTGCTGCTCCCATTTTCTTAAAAATAAATAGGGCTAAATTTTGATGGCACGCCTTCATTCTCTTCACTAAGCATTGTGGTTCTTCTTCATCTTTGTTTTCTTTATCTGCATTTTCAAGTTTTTCTTAATCTCTCCAACTCTCTCTCATATATATTTTCAACTCCCCTTCATTTTTGGTCATATTTCGATATTCTTTTAATAAAATGTATAATAACATTCTCTAGGATTTGAATAATTATTGGGTATGATTTTAAGCACAATATTTATGTCATAAACTTTTTCAACTCAGTGGGGCAAAATTGTCAAACAGTTATCATTCAACACCTTAAAACAAACATCTTTTTAATTTTACAGCTTCTAATCAACAGCTCATTGAGAAACAAAACAAACAGTTCATTCAAAACTTCTAACTCCAGATAGAAGTTAGCTTCTAATGACTTAAAAAAAAAAAACTTACTCTTAGGGTGTGTTTGGTTGCATGGAATCCTATGCCATGAAAATCATGAGGGGACTCTTATATTTTAGTCTAATTTGATTTTGTGATCAATGGTGAAAATAGAAGTCCCATGAACATGAGAATCATATGCCTTGAGAGACCAAGAAGTGTAATTCTCGTGTTCATGAAACTTTCATTCTCACCATTGATCACAAAATTAAATGGTGGATGAAGTGATACATCAATTAAGCCTAAAATATAGGGGTCCCCTCATAAATTTTTATGACATAAGATTCCATGCAACCAAACACACCCTTAGCATTGGTATTTGTACAGGGTCTCAAATGTCTCTAATTCAGTCAAATAATACTCTCTTAATACCCTTGCAGAAGGCTTCCTTTCAAAGTCATCATAGGCATTTTCTTGGCCTTATTTTGATATTTTTACACTTTTTGTCCATCCTCTTTAAAATACAATCACAAACAATATCTATATAAGGAATAGAACTGTAAAAAAATAATAATAATAATAATAATAATAATAATAATAATAAAAAAAAAAAAAAAAAAAAAAAAGCCTGACTAAAATTTTTGCATCATAATACTCTCTCTTCTTTTGCATGCATTTGTCGACTAAAGACAGGAAGCCCACATCTTTTGACGAATCCCTCAACTTTTTTTTTTTTTTTTTAGTTTTTTCTGTACTGACATCAAAGATCCTTTTCCCGAAACTCAATCAAAACCCTGCTACGCGACATTCAACTTGCAGAGCTGATGAGACCATCTCATTGCATTTTTTCAATCATGGAAGTCTTTCTTGTTCCTGATATGATGTGATGAGTGAAGAGGCCACCGAAAAGCAACTTGTGAAATGGTTGTCTTGAGTCAATATTTATTGAATGAATTATAGAGTAGTTTAGTATTGCTGTGAGAATATTATTTGCTCAAGTTTATTTGGAACCTAAGTTTTCCCTTCTCTCTGACTCCTACTCTCCTCTCTCTCTCCCAAATAAGAATTTTTCTGTAACATTGCCCTGGGAAATGTGTAAATCCCCATGGAAACTTTGCAAATGAGGATGGTGATGTTAATACAGGGTAGTAAAAATGGTGATTACACCACTATCCAATGCCTGGTTTTATGTAACTTTTCTAATTAACCATCTGGGTCTGTTTATTATTGTGAACACAGAAAGCCATATACAGCAAAATGATGGCTGACTCTTTTCATTAGATCAGCACATATAGTACAGATAAATACAACTTATTTTTCTCCGTAGCTCAAACCTAATAAAATGTTTGAGCTGCTCTTTCTAATGTAGATCTTCTCAATGATACACCAGACTTCATATCAAAAGGGTTACCCCATCCTAATTGATTCGAGTTAGCCTCGCTACTGCTGCTACTACTATCTATTCTACTGGTAGGGTGTCTTAACTTTATACCATAATTAGCTTTGTCAGAATACAAAAACTGAGGGTTTTCCTCGACCACCTGTTCTATTTTGTATGGCGGAGAGTACCTTCTTGATTCCTTGGAATGCAATGCATGCCCATTAGACTCATCTGGGATCCTCATTGGACTGTTCCAACTAAACCGCGGGTCACCAAATACATACTCAGAGAAGTCGTCTGTGCTGACCGAGTCTCTGGTGCTTTCAGTACTGCAGGAAGCTTCATCGGAACAGCTGAACAAAGAAGAATTATCACTCAATGAGTTTACCCTGGGAATCCTACCCACTGGGTAATACCTTCGGTAGGAATCCAAGGATTCAAAGGTCGAAAGCCCATCGAGAGGCTTCCAATGGGAGTAACTTTCGGCCCTTTGCTGCACAGTCGAATGGTCATAACTAGGAACTGCATTTGAGCCGGGATTTGCACTGGAAGTAGTACCCTTCCTGTTGTAGCTGTTGGAAATGGCTTCGGAAGATTTTTCCCGCATGCTTTTGATACCACTTAACATGTTTACATTTCGAACAAGACCTGGGGCCTGAGGCGAGCACCTAAACAAAGGCAAGTAAATATGTTTATATGGAGCATTATAAAGAAAGTAGGAACTGTAACGAATATCAAGATTGTCAATCAGTTACCTTGAATAGAGGAGCATATATGCCTCTTTTGATAATACTCTATCAAGCTCCACAGGTTTTACCTATACATCCATAACCAGTAACATCTCACATATAATAGCTGAAAAACTCATAGTTTCAATAGAGTAATATGATCCCTGCTCAAGAAACAAAAGTTGACGAGACTAAAGAATGTCAACCAATGACCTAGGTGCACTGCCTCCAATAAAAAAGGATGGGACCAAATAGTATAGGGAGGGTCAACATCAAATTTGACCAAAAACAGGTTTAGAAGATTAATGTTTCGAAAAATTACCCTGCTATCATCAGCCTTGAACCATTTCCCTTGGATATTCTTAACATAGCACACATAGTGACCAGAAAAGGCAGCATTCATAACATCCAAGTGAACAACCACAGCATAAAGCTTGTATAAAGGGGATTTTTCACTTTTCACACTCATATACGGAGCCAGATTCAGTGTCTCTGGAAATCTTACAGATTTGTTGAGCTTTCCAAATTTGCCAGACTATAAATCCAAAGATTAGGAGACGTTAAGACCAAATTAAATTATAATAGAATAGCTGCTGTTTTGTGTCAGTTGTTTTGCAGATACCATACCTGAAACCGTTTAAAAGCAATTGTGAGAACATTTGGAGCCTCCAACACTGTCAACTTCTTTTTGGCTCTCTCATAAGATTTGCATCTGATAAAATTAAAGGTGAGAAGAGAAACAAACCAGCGCAAAGAACACAAGTAGGAAATTTATGAAATCCAATGCTAAACATAATGCACATGATTCGAGGAGCAATTGGAGAAATTCTATGAAGAGATTGAAAAGGAGCAAACCCCCGAAACCTAAAGCCCAATTTCCAACTTAATTATCTTGAGTGACACATCCAATGTTTAAAGCCCAATATCACTTGATTTATTTTTTAACCTATCCACAACCAATTTTTATCTCCATTTGGAGCATTGCTACAGCGCACTGGGGGTTAGCCTGGTGTTTAGCCTGGTGCTACCCCCCACCATCCATTTAGCCTCGCGATATGTGCAACACCTATCTCGAGGCAAAATGAACGGTGAGGGGTTTGCACCAGGCTAAATACCAGGCAAAACCCCGGTGCAACAAAGAATTTTCGCTCCATTTGATAGCCAAATGTTTCAGTTTCACTAGCTTTTCCCACCAAATTTCCTTCAAAACCACTCTTTAAATTTTGGAATTATTAAATATCGAATTTTAAAGAAAATTTTATTCACATACATGATACACCCAATTAATTATCAAACCCCATATTTTTACCCTAGCCAATAAACCAAACCTTTTTAATAGTTTTCATTTACCCAAATACATCAAGCCTCCCATAACCTGTCCAAATACATCCACGCCTAAACCCTAAACCAACAAACCAAGTCTCCCATTCCAATCAAATCACCACAAGACCCCTCTTTGCATAAAACACACCATATCCACTTATATTCATTGAACCTAGCCTCTAATCTAACCCATTTAGGGGGTGGTATTCAATTACGAATTTTAATGGATTGTGAAGGATTTTAAAATCCATTCAAATCGTGGGGTATTCAATTAAGGATTTAAAATAATACATGTAAATTTAGGGGTATTCAAATATCGATTTTAAAGGATTGTTTTAAAATCCATCAAAATTAGGGGAGTATTCAATTCATGCTTTTTAAAAGTTCACCAAAATCAGGGATATTAAAAAAGCAGTGGATTTTAATGGATTTGTTAAAGTTGTGGATTTTGAAGGATTTGTGAGTGAAAAGTATATATAACAAGAGTTATTTCAAATCCAATCTTCCCTCCTCATATTTCAACGAATTTGTATTAGCTATTGTTAAATAACATCACCATTTCCGCTGAAGGACGTCATCATCCCATTTTTTTTTTATGATTTGCTGAAGGACACCACCACCTTCCCTTCTCTCTTCACAGGAGCAGCACCACCTCGCCCCACAACTTTTGGCCACACCACCACCCGCACTTCCTCTTATCTTTTGTTCATGTTCTTCCTTTTTGTTATTATTATTCTCCTTTTCTCATTCTCTTCCTCTTATTTTCTCTTCTTCTTGTCCTCTCTTTATCTTTGTTTTTTTTTTCCCTTCTGATTTCTTCTTCTACTTTTCTCTTTGTTTTTCTTTTTCTTCTATTTTTTTCTCTCATCTTCTTTTCCCATTTTTTTTCTTCGCTCTTGCGGAGGTTCCTATGAATGGAAGTTCCCCACTTGGCAAAACCTTCGCGAGGGCAAAAAGAAGAAGAAAAAAAAAGATAGGAGAAAAAAAAAAAAACTGAGAGAAAAAGTGGAGGAAGAGAAGAAATAAAAAAGAAAAGAACAGAGAAGAAGAAGAGGTGAGGGGGAAGAGGTTGAAAATAAGATGATGAAAATGGGTGAAAGTGGGATGAGAGGTGGCGGTGGTGATTGATGGGGAAGAAGAAGAAGAAGAAGAAGAAAAGGGGGAGGAGGAGAGGTGGCGGTAGCGTGGTGGTGGTGGTGATTGAAGAAGAAGAAGGGAGGAGAGGTGGCGGGGATAACAATTTGAAGTAAAATAGTTATTTGTATAACTTTTGGACATCTTCAATGTATTTGATTTTTTTTTTTTTTAATTTGATGTAAAATGCTCGTAACATACAAACAATTGTTTAATTGATGTTTTGAGAGATGTTTTATGATTTGTGTTGGCATGAATAACAATGTAGGTGATGTTCTTTCATTGTTTCCTATGACTTAATAACACATTTATAAAAATCCATTGAATTTATAAAAATCCATAGAAATCCATAATAAACCTTTATAAAATCTAAAAAATCCAATCATTTAAAATCCGTAAAATCATTTGAAACCTTTTAAAATCCACGAGATTTAAAATTCTTCAGAGTCCATTCAAATCCTGAATTGAATACCCCCACATTAATATCATCTAATTTCCTAAACCTAAGCCAAACAACCACCCTGATCCTCTAGATTGCCGCTACACTCTCATTTTTTGTTATAATAAAAGAAAAGAGAAGACATAGAGAGAGGATCCCTAGTTTTGAAGAATTTCATTTTTTTTATATTACGTTTAGTTATCTCATTTGAAAGCATTTGTACAGAATAAAGAGGAGCAAAAAATGTATTTCACTGATCATTTGTAACAGCAATGAAATCAAATTGGTGATGTTTTAAATCTCTCTTCTTACATTTCTTTATCTTATCTATGGAAAGCTAATGTCCCCACCTCAAGGGAAGAGATGATGCTTCAACATGAATATCACTCTACACCATAGGTTGTGTATGCATCTGGTGAAGGGTTTTTTTTTTCTAAGCTTGATCAAACTTACGACCCCGAAAGGGGCATAAGGGAAAGAATACTAGTTGTTGAAGTAAATCTTAAAAATAAGTTTATTTTAAGTAATTGTAGTCTTTCCATCTATTGGGCTTAACATGTCTAGGATTATTGAACACCCAAAAAATGGGGTTTGACTCCAAATAAATTAATAGAAAAGAGAAACGGTTTAATCTTAAATAAAAATCATGATTTTTTTAGATGAGCTTAAAAATACTTTTTTTGACCAAGTTATAGTTTGATGTGAATGTTGAAGTTGATTCTTGAGATTTATCTTCATCAAAAGAAATATATATATGTGTGTGTCCAACACTTTTTCATTCACATCTCTCAACCCTTGATACCATTTATTTGGTTTTATTTTTATTTCAACTTTTATTTTCATATTTAATCTTGTAGGATTTTCATTTCTTTTCTTCTTCCATCTTTTCTTTTTATTACTAGTTGCAATCCTTCTCATTGAGAGTGGTTTGACACCTTTACTTGCCACTATACTAATTTATCTCACTTTTTCCAGGTTTAAGGAAATTTTTTATAAGATGATTTAAAAATAACATTTTATTGTCTCATTGTCCCACGAGATATCTGTTTTGGACTTTGTCATTCTCTAATGATGGAATGCAGCAGAGATGATAATGAAGATGATCAGCAACAATCACATGTAAGGGTTTAAGTCTGTAACACAATTTTTGTTCGACAACTCTATCACCAAAGAAAGACACTCAGGAGAAGACATTATGTAAAGCACGATTTCTTTATTCACCTCACTGCCTCTTGGCCACTAAAAACTTAATTTAGACTTGGAAAATTTGAAAAATGAAAATCCCACCTGAAAACAAATTAGGAAACTAAAACTTGAAATAAAAAAAATTCTGTAATATAGCAACTAAACATAATTTCTAAAATTCCCTAAAACATAAATAATATAATATACTAAAACTTTTCCAATTTCAATTTGGGTATTCTGAAATCCAACCTAACCAATTTGAACATTTTCTAGTGTGTTTGACTAAAAAAATAAAAATCTAATAAGAGAAATAGATGATGTAGCAACTGCAAGGGGAGAAGCTATATATAAATTAAGGAAAACAAATAAAATAAAGAACTTTTCCTATTTTGTTTGACTCCAAAAAATAAAGCTACTAAGATAAACAGATAATGTAGCAACTAGCAAGGGGAGAAGCTAGATTTAAATTAAGGAAACCCAATGAAATTAAAGAACTGTAAAAATAACCAGCAACATACACCCACCTGCTACACTGGTACTTGTTCTCCCCATCTAAGATTTCGGTCGCTGTGAATCGTCCAAGTGCCTCTTCCAGAGTCGCAATGTCCCCCTGTATCTCAACAGTAAGATCCATCATCCGCTCATGTTGCTCAGATTTCCCATGGCACTTCATGCATTTTATCTGCAAATTTTCAGTCACCAAGCAGTTCCCAGTTACCTTCTAACGACAGAATCTTATCTTATATATAATAGTTCAGGAAGTGGTGGGGTTTGTAATACCTTGGATCGAAGGTAACCACCAAAAATCAGGCCTATGAGAGTTGTTTCTTCAGCCAATGGGTTCAATGCATTTACCCCAGCTTCTTTCAGGCAAACCAATTGCATACTATCAATAGCACACCTGCCAAAATCTAACAGTAACTAGAAGATGGTATATGCATTCAAGAAACAAAAAAGTTCTGTTCAATTATCATACAATGAAAAACGCAAAATGCACTGCAATCACATGACATGACTATAATTAGGACCAAAAGCAAATTGCTCAAGAGTTAAGACCATGAAAATCAAACTTTAACTGTGTTAAACTCCAGAAACAAATTTGTTCAAACAAGGGATGATGCTGAAAACTGAAAGATTTTGTTTAACAAGAAACACAACATTATTTGCAAGGAAAATCAAAAGATCAAAATTCCATCCAGATATTACAGTTAGCTTACCTCAAGAATTCATGAGCATCTTCTTCTTTACCATGACAAAGATTACTTCCCATGCTTTGTATCTTGGAGACTATCCCAATCGGGGACAATGGAGAAACACCTTTGCTTGCATTCAAAATTAGACCCTCGAATTCACAGGTGAAGCACCACTCCTTCCTTGTGCCTGAAGACCGGAAAGTGGCATATGATGAAACAGTTATTCAAGATACAGTGAAAACGGTGAAACAAAGTTAGATGCCACAGAAGTCAAGGAAAAGAAAACTTGCATGCTTTCGAATGCATCCCTTGAAGAAGATAAGCAGTAAGAGGCTGAGTAAATGCCAGGCACTGGAGCACAGCATTGGCATAACAACTGCAGAAAATTTAAAAAAAAATTAAACCAAATCTAAAAAAAATGTAGAACTTGAAGAGGGTATTTACAATGGCGACCAAGAAGTTACGATATATTAATTACACTAATGAGTATCAGCAGGGAAAAGAAGGCCTTACGTGTTGCCACAGTTCGTAAGTCCACAAGGATGCAGTTCCATCTTTTCCCAGTTGCAAAGCGTCATGAATAGCTCATATGGGAAGAGCATCTGAAAAATAAATGGGGGTTTAGTCAACAAAATGTAAGCCAGTTTAACAGTTACAGTCCAGGAGCCTTGAAACAACTGCTTTAGTAACAAACAATATCACATGAGCTAAAGTGAGACCTTGTGATTCTTTTTTCCAGTAGCCTCACACCCAACAATCCCATTTGAGTGGTGTTTTGAAAGGTTAGGAACTCTAAGCTGCTGAGCAACTTTTTGAACTGTTGTCTTCAGGCTATTACTAGGATTTGATAAAGAACTTGCTATTTCAGAAGAATTAAACAACTTCGCACTTGAAACAGAATGTCGTCTGGTGCTAGAACATTGATGACCCTCAGAAGCAATAGATGACAATGATCTTCTTCCTTTAGACTTGGATGGCTGTGAAGCATTACTGTGGTGATTATCTGTAGCAGCTGGATGTCCGGAGCGCCTGACTGGCAAATTCTTGGCAGCAGGTGCAGAAGGAACTACGTGGTTGGATGGCACAACTCCACTGCTAGTCATTTCATTCTTGAAATTTGTGGGATATGCATCATCATATTCATGTATTTGGGGATTCAATGGTGGAAGAGAAGTAGAAGCACGCTGAGACCCGTTAAACGGAATATGTAGATGAGATCCAGAATCAGATAAAATGTCATCAGCACAATTAATTGTCTTGGAATCGTCACAAACACCATTTTTTAAAACAATTGTGTCAGGAGATGCGTCCCTGAAACTGGAAGAGTACATGGACTCGGAAACTGTACACTCTTCAAGGTCATTGATGCTTGAACCTGAGGAACTACCTGGTCCACAGTCATTGGCCCTGGGTCTGCGTCTTGATGTTTTTGGTTTTAAGTTGCTTGAAAAAGAAATAGTATCTACAGAGGAAACCGAACCAGTAAATTCTGAAGGAGGTGAACTAGTGTCATAAACATCATTGGAGGTTTCAACCGCATAAGGGGCACCAGTATTTAACAGAGATCTCTTGGATTTCTTGAGAGTGCGGGGAATAACATGACCATCCAGTGGTGGTTCATTAGTAGGGACAGAATTGTCGACTTCCTTCCCAGCAGACAGAGATGGGTTACTAAATTTTGATGGAAGAGATGCCTCGGAAAATATTTCAATAGGTTCGGGATACCGATCGCTTCCCTCATTCTCCAAATCTGTAACATGAAACTTTTGTTGTCCTTGCAGTGACACCTGATCGATGTCCCCTTCCCTAGCATTCAACCAGATAGTGGTGCTTGGAGGAAGACATTCTTCCTTGTGCCCTTTTCTCCAATGAATAATTTGACATTTACCAGAGCTGCAACAAATGCAAACTCAGAAATGAATACTAGAAAGACATACTCCTCGAAGAAACATGCAGTAAGCAAGAAAATAACAGTTTTGTTGTTCTTTTTTCTTTTTTTCTTATAATGTGGACAGGCTAGTTAAGTGTGAGGACAACTGCAAGGCTCTTGGCAACAAAGGTGTAAGGTGCAAGGTAAGACCTGCACCTTAAAGAAGCAATGAAGTTATTAGCACACAACCACATGCAATAAACTAAAACTGATAATCAAATATTAAGAAAATATCATGCACACACCAATGAAAATAAATAAACAAACAAATACAAGGATCTCATTCAAACCCCAATAAGAGTATAGGTTACATACTCTTTATTCATAGTAATATTAGCATTTATCAATTAATCACTCTTAGAGTACTGATTCCTATTTGATCCTCATGGTCTATATGCTGCATATTAGCAATCATCCACAGGACATTGTAAGTATAGAACTCATACTAAGCCTTAAACAACTTAAATATGGTTTTAAAGCATCTGGAGTGCAATATCAGAAGTCCATTGAGTGAAACCTTGAAGGCAAAGATTCTATGGAGTTCACCTGAAAAGGGTAATTTCAACAGGGAGTAAGCATGAAGCTTGATGGCGTGCAAAATTTCAAAGGCACCTGCAGTAGATAAAATTTTAAAGGTGTGTAGGGTGGCTATAACTAAAGTAGACATGTGGCTGATAAAGGTTGGCAAAGAACATGGAGAAAGGTGAACGTGAAGCGTTGATGGCATGTAGAATATAAATGTCATTCTGCATAAAAGCTGGATGCAAGGATATCCATGAGTGTGGTAGACGTAGATTTTTCTATTGCTTCAAACTCCAAGCCCTAAGTGGCATTCACATGAAACTAAAGGTGTGTTTAGTTCCAGAGAATAAAAGGGATAGGACGTGCAAAAGAGGAAGAGAAGTAAGGTTAAGCCCTTGAGATGGTCATCTGATTCTCATTTCTACAGGTTGTATGTATTTTCATCCTGTGTGTATGGCACAAACAAATTATTTGTCATCACCACACGGGCAACATGGATATGATATTATGACATCATGCAAAGACGTGAGGAATCACATTGACAACTTCCTAGGTCATAGCAATTCCCCAAGACAAGGCAACTCGTGCAAACGACCTCCTAAGTCACAGGAACACCAAGACATGCCAACTTGACAAGGCACATTGCATTGCCAAATTGCGATCGCAAACTCTAGAACCCTTAGCGCATGTGGGTCCAAGTAAACAACGCCAGCAAGACATGGGGGCATACGAGTTTGGTTTGGTGGGCTAATAGAATGGAATCATGGAAGGAAGTCATCAAGGTCAGGACGACATGCGCTCACAACATTATGATATCATTAGCAGGATTCTGTATATTAATTAATAGCTGGGATGCACGGACTCGGATATGCGTATCGTATCGGACACGGATACGATACGGCGACTCGGCAATTTTCAAAAAACTAAGACTCGGCGACACGTCAAACCTTATTTTTATTTTTATATTTTATTAAAAAACTATTAACATAATGTCATAACTCATAAACAATAATTAATAATCTAAATATATAAAACATCTAAATGCAATGAGCTTAATTAATGAAATTATTTGAATGAATGAAAAGTTTGGGTACATGAGTGAAAATTAGGGTAATGAATTCTTATATGGGACGGGCCTAATTTGGACCCTACCCAACTAATCCATATAAATAGCAATTTCCCTCCCCCCCCTCTGTTTTCCTCGCCATTTCCCTGTTTTCCTCGTCATTTCCCTCAACAATTAGA
The DNA here is from genome assembly GCA_963556465.1 of Berberis vulgaris. Lineage (NCBI taxonomy): Eukaryota > Viridiplantae > Streptophyta > Magnoliopsida > Ranunculales > Berberidaceae > Berberis > Berberis vulgaris. Next base: position 9,079,351 of record OY747136.1, on the reverse strand, counting down.
TGGGAGGCGCAGGAGGTTGAAGAAACAGCGATGTGAAATGCTCGATCTCCCCTCCCAGTCGCTCGATCGACCTGATCTCCCCGCTCGATCGATCTCTCTGATCGATCTGATCTCCCCGCTCTCTGATCGATCTCTCTGATCTGCCCCCTCGATCGATCGATCTGATCTCCTCGCTCGATCGATCTCTCTGATCGATGGATCTCCCTGCTCGATCGATCTCTCTGATCGATGGATCTCTGTGCTCGATCTCTGGGTAGATTTCAGCCGTCCAATTTTATCAAGATCTGAAGAAAAAAAAATTATTAGCAACCGAATCCTTACCGTGTCCAGACCGTATCCGGACCGGGTCAAGTTGTATCCTGACCAAGTCACGTTGACCGATACGTTGACCGCGTGTCGGATACGTATCGAACGTAAATCGCACGCGTATCCGTATCCAACACGCGTATTACTAGGATTCAGAGGATTTTACCGAGAATCCGTGCTTCCTAGATTAATAGTCACATGGCAATGTTTTATTTTGTGACCACTTGGGCATCTGGCATCTTCTCCTTACATGTTTGAGAATCTTCTTGGATCACCTATAAATATAAATAGCATAGATTTGACACAAGAAAAGGGGACCTGCTTGTGAAAACACAAAGTTTCTATTCTCTTTGATGACTTCTCTTCCGAATCCCTCTCACTAAAGTTATTCCTCGATGTCTACTAGTGTGAGTCATCTTTGGCTCATGAGTTCGACCCATGCAATTCGGTTACTTGAGACATACACTTTCAAGTCTGATCCATAATCTTTGTAACTCTCCATACAAATAAACACTTACAGAGGTTGTAAGCATGGGATTCTTTGGTGCCCAAATCACAATTTTTTTTTTATCAGCAAAACAAGTATTAGTATTGTATTGATTGAAAACTACCTGCTAGTGAAAATAAAAACCAAAACCTAACAGCTACTGTAGAAAGTTTACATCACGTCTTCCCATTGTTCACAATGTCTCCCTCCAATCAAACATGCAAAAGGAGAAGTGCAAATCTTTAAATATGCCCCATGTAAATCCTCATACCTACAAAGTAACTTTAACCACAAACTATTTACATCTGTTTCTTTTCTGCCACATAACCCAAACAAAAGCATGAAAGATTCTTTCCCAGCTCCACTTTCCTATCAAAGATAATGTTGTTTTCACTCCATTGGCGGCAATCCAAAGTCCAGCATTCCAAAATGGAAATAAGAGGGTGCGCATTAATTCTAAACTCTGATTAAGCCCTTCCTTCAAATGCTTTCAGTCATCCAACGTTACGTGAGAGCAGAATATGATGAATTGTTTCTTGAGCCTACCCACACAAAGCACACCTATTGGGGATGTCCATCCCCCTATTGTTTATATTGTCCACAGTGAGTGTTCTCCCATACAAGCATGTCCATAAGAGTAAACAAGCTCTTGAAGGCTTGGACCAATAACTTCATAATAATCCTTCACTGTAAAGAGTTTGTCTTTGCCTCCCCAGAACCATTTGTCAGCTTCACCATCCAAATGCATTGTTTCTGTAACCTATATTGTAACCTACGTCAGGTTGGCCATTGAAGAAGTTCTCAATCATTAAGGTTTTTCCTTGAATGAAAACCCATGAGAATTAGTGTATAGATTTGAAATCTATAATATTGCCTAAATCGCAAATCACAAATCATTCAATTCTCATATGCAGTGAGAATCTGGAGAATTTAACTCCCACGTGAGATTATGGATGCAATGAATACACACTACATTTACAAGTATTGAATTCTTGGGAACCCAACATAACCTAAGTCCTATTCCAAATAAATTCTAATCATCAATCAGTTTGAAAGCAACGAACATCACATGAAATTCACACCCAACATGCATTCAAATGCATAACTGCGCCTCTCCAAACAAACTCTCAAAATCATGTGGATGTCACTGACATACGGCCATGTCTTGAAACACATCAAGCATCCTTCCTCTCTTGCCCTTCACATGCTTTAAATATTTTTATTTTTATTTTTAATCAACAAAACAAATGACATATATTCATAATAATAAAAAGAGAGTGACTGTGGAAACCACATTACAAGAGGGAACAAGATAAACAAACTCCAACTATTCTCTAAAACCTAAATAATCTTTCTCACTAAAAAAATACACATGACAAGGGTATTCTCTTAGCTTATCCCAAATGATTCTCCAATGCCAAGCAACAAACTTAATCTCCTTGACTATGATATCTTCGTCTTTTTCACTCCTTTAAAAAATTTATTATTTCTGGATAAACCAAAGCCTTGCCAACGAAACTTTAATTCATAACCATCTTCCAACCATCCTTCTTCCACTTCTCAAACCAATGAAAAAATGCAACTGATTCCAAATTTGGCTAGAAAAATACCAATTGAAGAACAAGTGATCGACTCTTCCTCCATCTCCAGTAGTCTTCTATCAAAATACCCTTCAAATTTTTTTGCCTAGGTGTAAGGTTTAGAAGTAATGCTAAATTTTGGAGACCCCGGTAAACCCAAAAAAATCAATAAAAATGGATCGAGTTAACGTGCCCCTTTAAGGGTCGCTCAATCCAAAATTTCTTTTTTCAAAAGGATCGAATATCTTCTTTTAATGGCTTAATCGAATTTCGGTTCGGTTGGGAAAAATAAGGGAAGGAGTGAAAGAGGAGGAAAAAGGAGAAGGGTCGTGTCGATCAGAGATTCGATGATTAGGTCCTCCTCCACTTTGTTGGAATTTACAATAAACCCAAAACCTAACAACCATAACTCAAAGAGAAAAGGCAAGTATCCCCAACCCTACTAGTCAAAACTTTATCCTTTCTCTTCATCTCAACAAAAGCTACAGGGCAGAAAAGTGAGAACCTTTATGGAGTGCAGAAAAAAAGAGCTAATTGTTGAAGTATTTGTTCTTTTTCGTTGAGCTTCTCTGATCGAATTGGGGTCGAAGAAGACGGCCGAGTCGAGCGGAATGTCGGTTCCAACTCGATCAAATGCGGCTCCTTTATAGTTGTTTTGCTCCACGCGATAGATTTTGCTCAGATTTTGCCGGTTCAAATAGATTCTGCTAGGAGTGGGCACGGGATGGGATGAACTTCATCTCGCTCCCATCCTGTTCGGATCGGGACAGGATAGACCTCATCCCAATATCGTCCCATCTCAAACGGATTCAGGACGGGATGGGATGAGTAAGTAATAAAACTTTTGCTGCAGCGCAAAATTTCATCATTCAGACTCCTAATTTCATATAATTTGTATGACTTTACTGAACATATATGAGTATGAGATGCATGGACATAAGGAACAAAATCTTTGTCTGTGTGGATTACTTGAACTATGCCTCATCTAACTCCCAAAACAACACCCGAGGATAAACACACACTGCCCTCATCTGAATATGAAAACCATTTACTTATCTATGATACTAAATGTATCCATCTATTTGTCAAAACCAACTACAGATTTTGATAATCTTGCCCCACAAAAAGGTTTGGTAATGCCAAGCCAAGGTGTTTCAAATCCAATATCATAATTAGGTTCAAAAATAGTGAAACCATCCACATTGACATAACCTTTCCCACGAAAAACTAATAATTATCAATGAGGTTTTGAATTACTTGGTTTTACTAATGTAGAAGCTCATCAATTTTATTATAAATGTATGGAGCAGAGATTTGCTTATGCTAGGAGACTACTGCTTGCAGGATCACAACCTCCTTCCTCCCCATTCTCTTCGACACATTGCCTTTTGTTGTTCGCTATCATTGGTCACAAGTACATAACTGGATCCTTATGAAATATAACTACATATTAAAAATATTAATAATAGACATTAAAAAATTTGTTCGAGACGGGACGAAATTGGCAGGACTGAAAATCTCCATCCCATTCTAAATTGGGACGGGATCGGGATGAGATTGATCAATCCCAAAAGGACCTGAAAAAATAGGACAGGATTGGAATCACGGGATGGGATGCCCACCCCTAGATTCTATTGTTTTGATAATGTGAATTTGCTACTATTGTTGATGATGGGTTTGTTGAGGAAGAACCACAGACAAAGGGAGTGTTTGCACACAAAAAAAAAGAATTAAAAGGCGCGATCCTTCGAGGGTCGAGGATATTAATTTTTTTTTAAACGTCACTGTCTACTTGTTGTACACGCGTCAATTTGGAATATTTTACCACTTTTTTACCTGTGGATGTCTGAGAGAAGGAAGAGTTCTAAATTTTAATTTAGAATTGGTTTTAGAAAACCACCGGATGATTTTTTGGATGCTAAATATTAGCATCGTTTTTAGACCTGTGGTTTAGAAGACTATTGAAGATGCCCTTAGTGACTATGGCTCCCTTTTTCTTTGCAAAGCATCCAATATCAGAATTTTACCATAGGCTAGCAACCATATTAAGAAATTAACCGTAAAAGGAATCTCCATCTAAAAAATGTCATGGCCAAACATAGAAGGAAGGGAGCCTTTGTTTGAAATTGAAGCTGCCAACTTTGCTCTGCAAAAGTGAGAATGATGGTTTAAGACCGAAAAAAACCAAATTTGTCATTCCATTTCCAGGAATCCTCCTCACTAATCACCACTCTGAAGAAACTCAATTAATTGGAGCAAACAAGGTAGTTCATTGTTTCTAATTTCCCTTGTTCGAATTTGCATTTTCTCCAAAAGTGCCATTGCGGGCTTGAGCGACAGACATTTTCCTAGGAAGAGCTTATATATGATATTAAAATTGTCTTTGAGGTTTTTTTAATCACATGTTTTATATTTACAAACCAGCAGAAAAACAATGTTAGCTGGATGATCGCTTACGTTGATATTTTATGATAATTGATGGACTAACCCTTTGCTTAGTCCTTACACAACTAAATTATGAATATGCCTAATCTTCAACGGTAGGACTAACATACGAATGTACCCTAAACAGTAAAAAAAAACTTGCAACAACACTATGTTTAAATCGCCTAGGCGCACCAGGGGCCAGAAATCCACCTTACCACCTAGCTTTTTTCAAAAATAAATTAGTCTAAGTCAACAGACTGGACCAACCGAAACCCATACAAAAATTGCCTTAGACGGTCTCGACCCGACCAAACTCACAAACACAGTAGTGAACACAACTCTGAAGTCGCCACAACCTCTGATGCCAATCGACTACCTTCCTCTTCTCCAACCAGCCAACCTCATATTTGGGGCCAATCAACATCGATCAGCCAGTAGCCACCCACAGCCACCTTCTTTGATTTAAGTTGATCGAAGCCCTAAAAGCTTTGATTTTGGATATTGGGCAAGTTTCTCACCCTGTTTGCCTATTTCTCTTCAATTTTTTCCATCACATCCCTCCATGAAAATTCAGGCCTTGACTTGAGCTTGAGGGATGTCTTCTTACGCTGGTTCTAATGTGATTGCAAAACCATCAAATGATCCAGGGTGGTGAAATGGTGCATATATAGAGCTTCCCAAAATTCTTACAAAGGCCAAGCCTGCCCATGATGATAGGCACCCAGCTTGTTGCCTTAACTTGAAAAACATATCTGGCATGTTAGATTTCAGGATGAGCAAGTTTATTGTGGAGCTGATCTAGATGGTGAGTGTATCACCATCAACAAAAAACACCCAATCATCAGTTTCGTCATTTTTAACGGAGTATTGCCTTTTCGTAAAGGCTATCACCTCAACTAGAAGAAGGCAACTAACCTCTTATTTGCATTTTATCACTTAGCCTGTATAGAAATTTTCTCTCATACATTTGTTCATTCTAACTCCTAAACCAGTGTCACACATTTTCATTTCATTCACAATGAATCAGAACTAATGCAAGCAAACCCATCAAAGCAATTATAACCCGAATTTGAATAAAACCAGAAAACCCAAACAAACTCTACAGTAAGATCCTAAACTTGAAATGAACTAACCAGTATCGAACGACTTTGCATCTGGAACACCTAGTCGTAGTGGGGCAGTAACACATAGCACACTGAAACCCTCTGACACCCCCAAATGCCCCAACACATTCCACAACATTGGCGGATTCAAGCTCAGCCCTTTGCGCCTCTTCTGATGCCATCTCCACTAGCCTCATGATCTCCTCCTTCCTCTCCTCCAATACCTTCCATCTCCACTGAATCAGAAAGCTCACAACCGGACCACATAAGAACAGAACGACGAACACCAGGACCAGGCCCGGAAACCCTAGATCCCCGGGAACCAGCATTTGTTGTTAACCAGCTGCACCTCCTCCTCCGCCTTTGCTGCTTATGATGCTGGTGCATTTACTACACTGCCCTCCACTGCCACCGCACATCCTCGGCAGATCTCGCCAGTCAGTTGTGATGGCGGCGGTGACTTGGGGTCGTTGATGGGTGAATCATGATGATGGTGGTGGTGGTGATGATGAAGAGAAGAGTGTTTGATAAAATGTCTGTGAGAGAGAAACAAATGATAGATGCTTAACAAGAGAATGAGTGGAGAGAGAGAAAGAGATCCGAGCGAGCGTTTGGGTTTGGAGAGTGTGCAGTGACCAGTGTAGTGTGTTGGATGACTGAAATCAAATTGGTTTTTGAGATTGGGGATTTTGGGGAGAAGAGAGATGTGTGTCGGAGAAGATAATATATGTTGTTTAAGGCCACATGATGATGATGAATGAGTTTGGAGTTTTTGATGTTGAAAATGGGTCGTTAGATGATGGTGAGACTTTGTTCTCTCTCTTTGTTCAAGGTAGTGTGGTGGTCAATCAAGATTCAAGTGTGAGATTGACTAAAGGGAATTATCCTAAACACAAACCTTTACACTGTTTTGAGCAACCCACACACTCAAAAAGTGTTTTGATTTGAATCCTACTTCAAGTCGAAAGTGTTTGGTTGATGCAATGCATTCTTTGATTTAAATGATAAATTGTTTGTAGTTAGTTTATGTTCGAGATGTTGCAGTCATGTGTGAGACCACCATTCAAATATATATATACTCCCATTTGATGTTGACTTGTGTTTTCATCTATATGTTTATAAAATTTTATATGCCAACTCTGTATTTTGCTTTTTTGCTTTTTGCTTTTTGAGATGCCTGATAGATTCGAGTGTGGTGAGTGCTTTGAATTTTTTTGATACTATATAACATATGAATATCCTAAACTAGTGATTTTTCAAACATCTCCAATAATCCTAGAGAAAATGTATAACTGTATAAAGTTCCAATAACATGTATAGTTGGGGACTCTTGTTTTCCTTTTTCAGAACTTTATTTGGATTTGAATCTTACTGAGAGGTGCACTAGAGATTAGAAATTGTTGAAGAAACAACAAGATGGTTTTTTTTTTTTTTTTTGTTTCAAGCAATCGAAAAATAAAGAACCACCGCCTTATAGTTGATACAGTAACCTGCAAGCGTCAACAATTCTATAGTTAGATCTAGTCGAATTCGAATGATTCTACATTAAATCAAAGTTTGATTCAAGTTATCTTACCTAGGTATGATTCTTATGTACTTCCTCTCACATCATTGTTCCTCCATTTCGTGCCCCTATATCTCTCTTCTCTTCTCTAAACAATACCTATTTCTATCGATCTTCGATTTTATGCCCTAATAGACTTTGTTGTGTACACATGTTGTAATTTTGAATCCAACTTAAGTCTCGTGGCATCACATGAAATGAGTCTCATTTTGCTCCCCTTTTTCCCTTTGTTTCACATTTGTGTTGTGTTCCTATGTTATTCCTTGCTCTTCTATTGGTGTTTGGGTGTGGTTTTGGCGTTCTTGTTTCTCTGCCCCTTAGTGTTTGGGCGTGCTTTTGGCTTTCTTGTTTCTTTGACTCTTGGTGTTTGGGTGCATATAGTTGTGATCTCATATAGCACTACCGAACAATCGGCAGAAGATTGTAATCTCCATCTAGACCAGGTTCAGGAGGATATCTTGCACCGCCTTCGTATCTGTAATAACCTCCTGGGTTTACTTTTGGTCTTCTTAGCTCAAGAATTGCTATTGTTTGCCTTTTCACTGCCGATTTTGTCCCACTTCCCCTACTTATTATTATACTCAAAGCCCAGTCGTGAATCCCTAACCCCTTTGAATTTGAGGTACTTACAAAAAATTACTTTCAAATCACTTTCTCTTATATTGGGGATCTTCTTGAGGCTACTGATGGGGGTTCCCGACTAATTACGAGGTATTTTCTCTTTCAAACAGTGGCAATCAGAAATTCATTTAAGAAACTTTCGTTATCTCTTATTCCCTTCCGGATTGCCCTGTTGAACCCGCCAATAATTTTTTTGAATAATGATGAGTTATAGAAGATCCTTAATGAAGTTGATCAATTTGTCCACCTTGATCTCTCTCTTCAATCGATCATGGCCGACACTTTCATTCGGGCTAAGGTTATTATTGATATTTCAAAGACAATTCCCAACTCTCTGGTACTGAATTTCGATAATGACATTTCTTTTGAACTTGGCAACTAGCCATTCACTATATCACTTTCCCTACTGTGTGTGTCTTCAGTGGAATGGTCGGTCACAAAGTCAATAAATGCTCCCCTTGGACGCTCTTTCAGAAAATGTGGTCGACCTGTTTCCCCCATGACCCTCCTCCATCTCCACATCGATACAAAGAATTAGATTTCAAGTTGTTCTCAGTGGAGGAGATTTTTCAGTGCAATGAACACCGTGATAGAGCTTGGGTCCAATCTGATTTCTCCCTTTCTTCCTACCCTCAGTCTAATGAGGTAATGACTCAATCTCAAAGTTTGTCTATGCAAGTGTTTTCTGAGCTACATAACCGTATTATGGGTGAAGTGGAATAGATGACTGACCCGAATGACGAGTCAACCCAAGTCGGGTTATTGGAAGTTAATGGATTTGGGTCAAATGGTTCCTTCTTTTCTGACCCAGTGCCACTCCCCCAATTCAGTTTTTAGCCCAACCCAGTCTGTTTCCACTCCTTCTCCCTCAACTACACTTGTTATTTATCTCACCCCTTCTTCTCAACCTTTCCCCCCATCTCACCTATTCTCCACGACCATCTCTATTTCCAATCAAAAAAAGTTCCCTACTCCTTCTTGAAGCTAACAACTTTGATGATTATTTTCAGTTTCTAATGTTCAGATGGAAAATCTTTTAATCTTTTCCTTCACAAAAGTAAGGCCTTTTTGCTCCACGATGAAGCTCCTTCATCTTCATCCTCATCTTCTCACAAAGAATCTTTTGACCTCATCTCACCCATCTCCACCCCATCAATTAGGGGTGGGCATCCTATCCGGCAATCCCGATCCCGTCTCGTCCCGATATTTTCGGGTCGTACTGGGATTGATCAATCCCATCCTATCTTGTCCCAAACTGAATTTTTAATATTTATTAATAATATTTTTAATATTTTAATTAGGAATGTTAACTACAAGTGAATGCTCTAAATGTTGGACATCACAACCTATTGGAAGCATAGAACTCCATATAGCTAGCCATTCTAATTGCCACCAAACAACTCCAGGCATGTCAAAATGATCAACTATAGGGTGATTTAGTCTCTGTCAGATCCAAGTAGGATGTTGTTTAAGTGAAGCTTTTCAACAAAGTTTTTTGCAAGTTAACTAGTAGTTTGAAGTGGCACTTTAGAAAGGAACACCCCCATTGTTCATGATATCATCACCACCAACGTTCATGACTTCTCATGATGATATCATAAAGTTTTTTTTTTTTTTTCTTCTTCTGGTTATTCACTATGCAAGCAATAAAAATACATATAAGAAAAATAGCTACCAATGACCAAAGATTGATATAAAGAAGCAGTTTTCTGAGTATGTCTGGGAGTAAATCATGCATACTGAGTTTTTCTTTGACTGATCTTGGGAATATGGACCAGGATCAGGAGGAACATAGGCATCAACCCAGATCCTGTGTCAACCGTATTTACATCACTGGTCATATTTGTGGCTGACTTTTTGTTTCCCGTAAGTGCAAGAGTGTTGCCTTTCGCCTATTTGTGGATGACCAAATTTTGTGTCAACCATATTTACATCTCAATACGAAAATTGTCTAGTGTTGGAAGTCTAGGCAGCATGGAAGAAGTATATTTCATGCAGACATGTTTGTATTTCCTGTTGATCACGTCCCATCCCAATCCAACCTGATCCCCAATGAACGGGATGGGATAGGGATGAGATCCATCCCGTCTCGTGCCCACCCCTACCATCAACCACATTTCCCACCATCCTCACCCTACTACCTTCCATGCTTTCCTTATCGCTTTCTCTTGACACTTATGTGTGTCTTCTCGCAGCTTATAACCTTGTTTTGGAGTTCACATTGACTATCATTATATCACTAACTTTCTAGAAATGTAGATTCGAGCTGAAAATACTTACTTTTTGGGTTCTACTTCCCATTCTCTTGATTTTGATGGGGTTCACTTGGCTCCCCTTACCTTGTTTTGGAGTTCACTTTGACTATCATTACCTTGTTTTGGAGTTCACTTTCACTTAGCTCCCCTTACTAAGCCACCCCATCAGCCATGATCTCCTTATGGAACTGTGGGGGTATTCGACATGTCCCAACCAATAGGGAAGTCAAAAAAAGACCTAAATTTGTTCAATCTTGATGTTATGTTCCTTATCGAAACTAAAGTAAATGAGGGTAATATGCCTTGACTATGTAAAAGTTTTGTTTTGGAAGCTGGGAGAATGTTAATTAATGTTGTTGGTTACTCTGGTGGTTTAACTCTTTTTTGGAAAACAGAAGTCTTGCTTCACTGTTTGGGTCCCATGATTTATACTAACTTTAAGTATAGGTCCTAAGTCTGTCCAACTTTGAGTTTGGGTCCCAATACCACCTTGACTGTTTACTCCCTGTCCAGTAATCAAATGAATCTTCAATTTTTTGAAAAAAAATGTTAACTTTGGTATAGATAAATTTAGACTTTAGGTCCCAAAATTTATACCAGTTTTGAGTTTAGGTCTTATATTTGTAACAGAGAGTTGACGATCAATGTCCTCTTGAGACTCAGATTAAAAGTTGGAAAACTTGGGACTCAAACTCAAAATTGGTACAAACTTCAAGACCCAAACGTAAATTAACCCTTATTTGTAAGTCTTTACATTTTATTGTTGTCTAGTTTTCTGATTACTATAGCGATGGTAAATGGGTTTGCATATTTGTTTAAGGTCCTCCTCGTAAAAATTTTACAACTGCATTTTGGTGTGCTCTTTTCTATTATTTTTGTTTTGTTATTCTTGTTCCATGGACGTATGTGGTGGCCTTAATGTTATTCTATCAATTGGTATCAAAGACGAAGAGTTCCTTTGTATTACGAAGACAAAATCAGACGTATGCGCAGAAGAAAATGGTAGGAAGATAACAAATGAAGAAAACTCCAAGGTGATTGAAGCATGAAAGAATGGAAGGTTGCGACTAGTTCCTTGGGTGCAAAAATTGAACAAAAGTTTAAATAGAAAAAAACCCAATGGAATAACCAACTTGCAGGACTGGAATAAAGGATGGAAGAAAAGATTGAGATAACATTATAAACAGTGAAGGTGTAGATGAAACTGATGATTGCAAGCATAAAAAAGGCCATGCAACAAACCCAAAAAGCATAACCGCCACATGGGCCCTTCCCAGCACTGTCGACGGTGGTGTCGCCGACCAACAAACCCTTCCCCCTCTCGATCGACCTCCTTTTCTCTAGACAGCAGACAACAATCGATTGTCTCGATCGACCTCATTCCACTGTCGATTGTCTTGATCGACCTCCTTCTCTCCAACCATCGATCGTCGTCGCCTTCACCTTATCCATCAATCAACAACCTCACGTTGGTCAACTACAAACCCCCTGTTCGATCGCTCATTCGACCACTATTTCATCTCGATCGCCCCTGTTTGACTACTCCCTCCACCTCCACAGTCAGTCGATTGACTATAACACCCTGTTCGATCGTTCCTCCTTCGATCTAATCGACAACGCCCTACTCGATCACACCTTCTAGTCCATTTCACATATGGATAAACTTCCTATCCGTTAACAATTATAAATAATACATTATTTTCCAATTAGGTTTAGGATTGAAACAATTATAAATAATGCATAGATTGCTCATTGTTAAACAATTGACTAAAGAAAGAGAATTTATTTTTAATTGATTTTATTGTAGATTTATTTCTTTCAATTTCTATTTTGTCTTTTAATTCTTGCTTATTTGCAATTTTAATTCGATCAGAAACCGTTTAGATTTTAAGATATGTGACGGAGAGACAACTCTTGTAAAAATTGATTGAAGACACTTGGTCCTCTGGGTACCATACAACTACACCTACTCTCATTTTGTCAAAGCTTAATCATTTGAGTCATATTATGTCCAAATGGAATAAATAACACTTTGGCAACGCTTTTGAACAAATCAAACAAGTACCGACACAATTAACTAATCTTTCAAATCTTGACTAGGATGATAAACAAATAATTCATTTTAAGAACTTAGATAATGAGCTTAGTTCTTTGTTGCTCAAAGAAGAATACTTTTGGAGACAGAAATCTCCTTATGACTAGATTAAAGATCATGATAGAAACAATAAATTTTTCATAATTCAGTTGTCCTTGGGAGAAGAAAGACTTGTATATGGAAGATTAGAACACTAGATAATATGATTCTTAAAGATCCCACTGATATTGCTCATCACCTTAATGAGTATTTCATTGAATTCTTCAGGACCCCTTCCATCCAATTATTTGAACATACTTTATCCTTGTTTGAACCAGTTATTATTGACCAAGATAACACAAACCTGGTTGCTATACTACACCAAATTGGTATATTTGTAACAACTCCCAAAATAGTAACATTTTTTAGCTGTACAATTCACCAAACAATTTTAAGTCAAAACTAAATTTAATAAAAAAAATGAAAAACAGTTACAAAAAAAATTGATACAATAAATTAGATCACCATGAATAGTATCACTTATAGGACCATACTATTCATGGTGATACAATTATTGTATCACTTTGTTTGTGAAAATGTGTAAAATTGCTTTGTGAATTATTATAGCTCAAAAGTGTTACTGTTTTGGGGGTTGTTACAAAAATATCAATTTGGTGTAGTGCTATTACATTTGATGACGAAAATTTTCCAACTCTTAAACAATTTGGCAATCATAAATCACCTGGACCCTATGGGTTTAATGTTTTTTTCTTTAAGAAAAGTTAGAATACAATTGGTCCTGACATTATTTGGTTGGTCCAAGACTCCTTTGTCCATAAATCTTTTATTCATAGTCTCTCAACCATACATATATTACTTCCATCCCTAAAATTAAAAATCCTATCTCTATGGAGCATTTTAGACCAATAAGTCTATATAATGTAATTTACAAAATCATTGCCAATAGACTTAAACCTTTCCTTCAAACTATCACCTCACCCTTTCAAAATGTTTTTCTTATTGCTATCCTTAAGAGACTAGGCTTTTCTTAGGATTGTAATCTCCATCTAGACCAGGTTCAGGAGGATATCTTGCATCGCATTCGTATCTATAATAACCTCCTGGGATTTTCTTTTGGTCTTCTGATTAATCTCATGACGAATGCTCAAGAATTGCTATTGTTTGCCTTTTCACTGCCGATTTTGTCCCACTTCCCCTACTTATTATTATACTCAAAGCCCAATCGTGAATCCCGAACCCCTTTGAATTTGAGGTACTTACAAAAAGTTACTTTCAAATCACTTTCTCTTATATTGGGGATCTTCTTGAGGCTACTGATGGGGGTCACCGACTAATTAGGGGGTATTTTCTCTTTCAAACAGTGGCAATTAGAAATTTCATTTAAGAAACTTTCATTATCTCTTATTCCCTTCCGGATTGGCCTGTTGAACCCGCCAATAATTTTTTTGAATAATGAAGACTTATAGAAGATCTTTAATGAAGTTGATCAATTTGTCCACCTTGATCTCTCTCTTCAATCGATCATGGCCGACACTTTCATTCGGGCTAAGGTTATTATTGATATTTCAAAGCCAATTCCCAACTCTCTGGTACTGAATTTCGATAATGACATTTCTTTTGAACTTGGCAACTAGCCATTCGCTATATCACTTTCCCTATTGTGTGTGTCTTCTGCGGAATGGTTGGTCACAAAGTCAATAAATGCTCCCCTTGGACGCTTATTCAAAAAATGTGGGAGGCCTGCTTCCCCCATGACCATCCTCCATCGATACAAAGAATTAGATTTCAAGTTGTTCTCAATGGAAGAGATTTGTCAGTGCAATGAACACCGTGATGAGCTTGGGTCCAATCTGATTTCTCCCTTTCTTTCTACCCTCAGTCTAATGAGGTAATGACTCAATCTCAAAGTTTGGCTATGCAAGTGTTTTCTGAGCTTTATAACCGTATTATGGGTGAAGTGGAATAGATGATTGACCTGGATGACGAGTCAACCCAAGTCGGGTTATTGGAAGTTAATGGATTTGGGTCAAATGGTTCCTTCTTTTCTGACCCGATGGGCCACTCCCCCAATTTAGTTTTTAGCCCAACCCAGTCTGTTTCCACTCCTTCTCCCTCAACTACACTTGTTATTTATCTCACCCCTTCTTCTCAACCTTTCCCCCATCTCACCTATTCTCCACGACCATCCCTATTTCCAATCAAAAAAAGTTCCCTACTCCTTCTTGAAGCTAACAACTTTGATGATTATTTTCAGTTTCAAGTGTATGTTTCTAGTGTTCAGTTCGAAAATCTTTTAATCTTTTCCTTCACAAAAGTAAGGCTTTTTTGCTCCACAATGAAGCCTCTTCATCTTCATCTCCATCCTCATCCTCTCACAAAAAATCTTTTGCCCTCATCTCACCCATCTCCACCCCATCAACTAGGGGTGGGCATCCCATCGCGCAATCCTGATCCCGTCTCGTCCCGATATTTTCATGTCGTATTGGGATTGATCAATCCCATCCCCTCCCGTCCTGATCTAGAATGAGATGGGATCGGGATGGAGATTTTCAATCCAGCCCATCCAGTCCCGAACTGAATTTTTTATATTTATTAATAATATTTTAATTAGAAATGTTAATTACAAGTGAATGCTCTAAATGTTGGACATCACAACCTATTGGAAGCATAGAACTCCATATAGCTAGCCATTCTAATTGCCACAAAACAATTCCAGGCATGTCAAAATGATAAACTATAGAGTGATTTAGTCTCTGTCAGATCCAAGTACGATGTTGTTTAAGTGAAGCTTTTCAACAAAGTTTTTTGCAGGTTAACTAGTAGTTTGAGGTGGCACTTTAAAAAGGAACATCCCCATTGGTCATGATATCATCACCACCAATGTTCATGATTTCTCATGATGATATCATAAAGCTTTTTTCTGGTTATTCACTATGCAAGCAATAGAAATACATATAAGAAAAATAGCTACCAATGACTAGAGATTGATAATCATAAAGAAACAGTTTTCTGAGTATGTCTGGGAGTAAATCATACTGAGTTTTTCTTTGACTGATCTTGGGAATATGGACTAGGATCAGGAGGAACATAGGCATCAACCCAGATCCTGTGTCAACCGTATTTACATCACTGGTCATATTTGTGGCTGACTTTTTGTTTCTTGTAAGTGCAAGAGTGTTGTCTTTCGCCTATTTGTGGATGTCCAAATTTTGTGTCAACCATATTTACATATCTCAATACGAAAATTGTCTAGTGTTGGAAGTCTAGGCAGCATGGAAGAAGTATATTTCCTGCAGGCATTTTTGTATTTCCCGTTGATCACGTCCAATCCCGATCCATCTTGATCCCCCATGAACGAGATGGGATAGGGATGAGATCCATCCCGTCTCGTGCCCACCCCTACCATCAACCACATTTCCCACCATCCTCACCCCACTACCTTCCATGCTTTCCTTATCACTTTATCTTGACACTTATGTGTGTCCTCTCGCAGCTTATAACCTTGTTTTGGAGTTCACTTTGACTATCATTATATCACTAATTTTCTGGAAATGTAGATTTGAGCTGAAAATACATACTTTTTGGGTTCTACTGCCCATTATCTTGATTTTGATGGGGTTCACTTAGCTCCCCTTACCTTGTTTTGGAGTTCACTTTCACTTAGCTCCCCTTACCAAGCCACCCTATCAGCCATGATCTCCTTATGGAACTGTGGGTGTATTCGACATGTCCCAACCAATAGGGAAGTTGAAAAACACCTAAATCTGTTCAATCTTGATGTTATGTTCCTTATCGAAACTAAAGTAAATGACGAGAATATGCCTTTACTATGTAAAAGTTTTGTTTTGGAAGCTGGGAGAATGTTAATGTTGTTGGTGACTCTGGTGGTTTAACTCTTTTTTGGAAAGCAGAAGTCATGCTTCACTGTTTGGGTCCCATGATTTATACCAACTTTAAGTATAGGTCCTAAGTCTGTCCAATTTTGAGTTTGGGTCCCAATACCACCTTGACTATTTACTCCCTGTTCAGCAATCAAATGAATCTTCAACTTTTTGAAAAAATGTTAACTATGTTATAGATAAATTTAGATTTTAGGTCCCATAATTTATACCAGTTTTGAGTTTGAGTCTTATATTTGTAATAGAGAGTTGACGATCAACGTCCTCTTGGGACTCAGATTCAAAGTTGGAAAACTTGAGACTCAAACTCAAAATTGGTACAAACTTCAAGACCCAAATGTAAATTAACCCTTATTTGTAAGTCTTTACATTTTATTGTTGTCTAGTTTTCTGATTACTATAGCGATGGTAAATGGGTTTGCATATTTGTTTAAGGTCCTCCTCGTAAAAATTTTCCAACTGCATTTTGGTGTGCTCTTTTGTTTTGTTTTGTTATTCTTGTTCCATGGACGTATGTGGTGACCTTAATGTTATTCTATCAATTGGTATCAGAGCCGAAGCGTTCCTTTGCATGACGAAGACAAAATCGGACGTATGTGCAGAAGAAAATGGTAGGAAGATAACAAATGAAGAAAAATCCAAGGTGATTGAAGCATGAAAGAATGGAAGATTGCGACTAGTTCCTTGGGTGCAAAAATTGAACAAAGGTTTAAATAGAAAAAAAACCAATGGAAGAACCAACTTGCAGGACTGGATCAAAGGATGGAAGAAAATAAGATTGAGATAACGATATAAACAATGAAGGTAGAGATGAAACTGATGATTGCGGGCATCAAATAGGCCATGCGACAAACCCAAAAAGCACAACCGCCACATGGGCCCTTCCCAGCACTGTCGACGGTGGTGTCGCCGACCAACAAACCCTTCCCCCTCTCGATCGACCTCCTTCTCTCTAGACAGCAGACAACAATCGATCGTCTCGATCGACCTCATTCCACTGTCGATTGTCTTGATCGACCTCCTTCTCTCCAACCATCGATCGTCGACGCCTTCACCTTATCCATCAATCAACAACGTCACGTTGGTCGACTACAACCCCCTGTTCGATCACTCATTCGACCACTATTTCATCTCGATCGCCCTTGTTTGACCACTCCCTCCACCTCCACAGTCAGTCGATTGACTATAACACCCCTGTTCGATCTAATCAACAACGCCCACTCGATCACACCTTCTAGTCCATTCCACAGATGGATAAACCTCCTATCCGTTAACAATTATAAATAATACATTGGTTTCCAATTAGGTTTAGGATTGAAACAATTATAAATAATGCATAGATTGCTCATTGTTAGACAATTGACTGAAGAAAGATAATTTATTTTTAATTGATTTTATTGTAGATTTATTTCTTTCAATTTCTATTTTGTCTTTTAATTCTTGCTTATTTTCACTTTTAATTCTATCAGAAACCGTTTAGATTTCAAGATATGTGATGGAGAGACTACTCTTGTAAAAATTGATTGAAGACACTTGGTCCTTTGGGTACCATACAACTACACCTACTCTCATTTTGTCAAGGCTTAATCATTTGAGTCATATTATGTCCAAATGGAATAAATAACACTTTGGCAACACTTTTGAACAAATCATACAAGTACAGGCACAATTAACCAATCTTTCAAATCTTGACCAGGATGATAAACAAATTATTCATTTTAAGAACTTAGATAATGAGCTTGGTTCTTTGTTACTCAAATAACCAAGACTTTTGAGACAGAAATCTCCTTATGACTGGATTAAAGATCATGATAGAAACAATAAAAAAATTCATAATTCAGTTGTCCTTATGTGAAGAAAGACTTGTATATGGAAGATTAGAACACTATATAATATGATTCTTAAATATCCCACTGATATTGCTCATCACCTTAATGAGTATTTCATTGAATTCTTCAGGACCCCTTCCATCCAATTATTTGAACATACTTTATCCTTGTTTGAACCAGTTATTAATGACCAGGATAACACAAACCTAGTTGCTACACTACACCAAATTGACATATTTGTAACAACTCCCAAAATAGTAACATTTTTTAGCTGTTACAATTCACAAAACAATTTTAAGTCAAAACTAAATTTAGTAAATGAAAAATGAAAAACAGTTACACAAAAAAAATGATACAATAAATTAGATCACCATGAATAGTATCACTTATAGGACCATACTATTCATGGTGATACAATTATTGTATCACTTTGTTTGTGAAAATGTGTAAAATTGCTTTGTGAATTGTTATAGCTAAAAAATGTTATTGTTTTGGGGTTGTTACAAAAATATCAATTTGGTGTAGTGCTATTCCATCTAATGAAGAAAATTTTCCAACTCTTAAACAATTTGGCAATCATAAATCACTTGAACCCTATGGGTTTAATGCTTTTTTCTTTAAGAAAAGTTAGGATACAATTGGTCCTGACATTATTAGGTTGGTCCAAGACTCCTTTGCCCATAAATCTTTTATTCAGTCTCTCAACCATACATATATTACTCTCATCCCTAAAATTAAAAATCCTATCTCTATGGAGCATTTTAGACCAATAAATCTATATAATGTAATTTACAAAATCATTTAAAAAATCATTGCCAATAGACTTACACCTTTCCTTCAATCTATCACCTCAACTTTTCAAAATGCTTTTCTTATTGCTATCCTTAAGAGACTAGGCTTTTCTCAGGATTTTATCTCTCTTACTCATGAATGCATTTCTTTTGTCTCTTAGGTGGCATTTGTTTTTTGTTCTGATCAAAACCTTGGTTCTGAATAAGAAGTGGTCCACTTTGACTGAGTGTTTGATTTTACTTCTAATCAGAATTAGAAGTTCTTAATAGGATTTAAGTTCAAAACAATTTAATAAGCACCAAGGAGGTGCTTAACACTTAGTGCTGACCACTGAGTGCTTAGTGTTGAGTGCTAAAAAAAAACACCCCCTTATTCTGTGCTTTTTAACGGCTCACCACTTCCCCCTTTCCTCCCTTCTAAGGGTTTGAAAGTAGGGGACCCCCTCTCCTCCTATCTCTTCCTTGTGGTATTTGAAGCTCTCTCCAGAAATGTTTTCCAAAGTGTTAAATGACAAACAAATTTCGGGCACTAAAATAAATAGGAACATCCGTCCTATATCTCACTTACAAATTTCTTAATTCTTGATAATCTACTTTTGTTTGGTAAGGCCACAGTCTAGGAATGGTAATTCTTAAGAACTTATTAGAATCTTATTGCTCTTCTTCATGGGAATCATCAATTATCATAAATCAAGCATGTTTTTCTCCCTACGTCCATCAGGAACATGCATAATTCCTTCGAAAAAAATTTGGTTGTAAGATCTTCAAATCTCAAGAAAAATACTTAAGTGTTCCCATCCTAATTTCTAAGTCTAAAACTAAAGACTTCTTTTTCTTGGTGGACAAAATTAGTTGTGCTTGGAAAGCTAATATTCTTTCCCAAGCTGGTAGGACCATTATGATCAAATCAGTGGCTTTTGTAATCCCTATCTATACTATGTCCAACTTTATGCGACCTAAAACTCTCATCTTACACTTGACTCCCTGTTTTGCAAATTTTGGTTACCAAGAAGGACTCTCTTCACCTCTGTAAATTGGGAAAAAAAAAACATCTACCAAACCCTTAGGTGGTACAAACATTCCTAAAAGTAGTCAAAGCGAGAAACAAAGCAAAGTGGTGACAACGCGCTTTGCCTTGGCCAATGCGAAAAGTGATATTCTTTAGTTATTTTAAATTTTTTACAATTGAAATTTTGGTAATATGATATATCATTAGGATTACATATTTTTGCAATAGAGATTAGTTCCACTTTTCAAGTACTCTAAAGTCCACCTAAAGATCTTCATTAGCTTATTTATTTATTATTTTTACATATTTATTTTCAAAGTATATATTAGTGTACTATTATATTTCTAATTTTTTTTTTATTTTTTTAAATTTGGGTCATTGACCCTTTTTTATTTATTTATTAATCCATGCCCCCCGAAGGCTACATGACTGACCCTATAGGGTTAACCAAATCGGCTTGAAGGCTACAATATTGTTGCCACTTAATATCCTCGTCGCCTCCATCTCACATAGATACTTGCTTTCACTCCGGTCCATCGCCTCCACCTTGCATGAAGACTCGCTTTCGCTCCGGTCCATTGCTTCCACCTTTGATGAAGACTCGCTTTCGCTCCGGTCTAGTCCATCTAAGCAGCTGCATTCAATACCCGAAGGCTTATCAATGGCAGAGCAAATGTGCTCATAATAATCAGGCGAAAACTCACAAAATCCTAACTGGTGAGTCTCGAACCTACGACCTCTCACATGGAGAGTGAATGTCCGACCAACTGAGCTACAATTGGTGGACCTAATTTGCTAAATAGTATACTAATATAGAAAGATCCTATTAAAATTATTAGTTACTTAGATATCTTCAAATAAATTTAAAACCGTTCACTTATTTTTTTTTCTTACTTTAATTAGGTGATTGAACCGACTGAGGATTATAGATGAAATTCCAATCGTTATTATAATGTAAATTATATAGGGAATTACATGACTAGTGATCATCAATATAACATTATAACTTTTATTTGCTATTTAAAAGCCTAATATAAGTAAAATGCAGTTTATAATTTTTTATTATGATTTTTTTATTACGTTCATTTTGCATTTGTAAAGTGTTCGCTTCGCTTTTTTATTAAAGCGGTAAGAGGGTTCATCACTTCGCCTCCACTTCAACTATTTGACTACCTTGATTCCTACTATATATTGCAGAAATAAATCACTTATAGCTAAATCTTTATGGTTTCTGCTTTCAGAACCCCACAAACAAAAGAATAAGGTGCTCAAAACCAAAGATTGTGATTTCGTTTTTCGAGTTAATTTTGGTCTCTTGATTTTACGAAAAGTTTTTGGTATGTAAAGAAAAACGTAACAATTTTGAGTATACATGAAACATATATAATAAATTTCAAGGGTATATGAAATATATGAAATAAAAAGATGCAAGCAATAATATTTTTGTCAATGAAAAGTATTTTCGTTGATAAAAGTGTGCATTTTTACTAACAAAATGAAAATGTACTTTTGTTGTTGAAGCTATAATATTTCTTATTTATAAATATTTATCCCCTCTCAAATTCAACATCTAAACGCCTCTCCCACTCATTCGATTGAAACCCAACCCTTATCCCTTTCACTCAATTGAAATGAAAATAACCAAATTGACCTAAATGCCCTAGGGTTTTTAGTGTTTTCTTCGATTACAGTCGATTTCAACTCGAGAACCTCATCTCCATTGATCGGAGTCAGAGTTTTTTTTTAACCGTCTGATCGAAGGTCATAGAAACGATGTCCATGGATGAATCCTCCATTCGAAGTTGGAAACAATTACTCACTCACAAAAGACTCTGGATTTCTCTTTCCCTCTCTCCGATGGAAAGAGATTCTCGAAGTTGATATATCCTGCATTTCTCAATCTCTTACAAATCTAAATCCGGGTCTAGATCAATGGAGCCAGTATCCAAATCCAAATTGATGGAGGAGAAGGGGAAAAAGACTTGAGGATGAGGAGAATGAGGAAGAATATTGATTTTGTGAATTTATCGAAAATATTGACGAAAATTTCACAAAATTATTGCAAATATTGACGAATAAATGGAGATGTTAAATTCGTAAGTTTTCCTTCGTAAAGTAAAAAACCCGATATATTTCACGAGATTTTGTGAAGTCACAATTCATGCTGAAAAACCTTGTACTCCCCCGATGATTCTGTTCATATTAACAAACTCAACAAAGCTTCCAGTTCCTTTTTGGCTAAAAGACTAAAGGAAGTTCTGCCTGAGATCCTGGATGCTATTTTTTGCAACTGGGCAATGGCATACACTTCAACATGTGGTCTGATCACTGGGTAGACAAAAATATCACTCCTAAAGATCATATAGTTAGGCACACCACCCCCTCCAATCTTACAACTAGTATCTCATTTTTTGATGATACTTCATCTAGAATATGGAATACCCCACTTCTATATTACTACCTTGACTATGACATGGAAACTTGCATTAGATGCGTCCAAATATGTCCTCTCTGGGATCTGACCTGTAAAACAAGGTTAAATTGCTAAATACCATCTGTTTGGTGGTTGTAGGCACTTCGATGCTTGAGTTAGTTAACTGTGAGAGAGAATGAACTTGGACAAAGTATAGTTGTGTTTGCATACCTCTAATGAATGTCTCATTTACCTTATATAATGAGAGCAATTAATTTTGTGTGTGACTTAAGCATGCATGACGCAATGAACACGAACGTTTCTCACAACGCTTTCCTCCTTCATTGAGATACATCCTTGGGGAAGAGATTCCCACCATGACTTGTCTCCTTCATAATGTCTCTATCCTTTGAATGGAGATGTTCATTGGGTCTAAGATTTGGGCCTTTAACTTTGGTTGTGGTTCGTCATTAAATGTCACTTTGGGCTTTAGTGATTGGACTCGTTATGCATATATAGTGTGGAGTGTTTGTTCCTTGTGATGGAAGATCTTTTCCATGTACGACCGTGATCGAAGGACTATTTGATGTATCATCAGCTACTCCCCCACTAGTTAGTGGGCTCGCTTGCGTAACCACTAACTGTTCGACGGTTGCCTCTCTAGGTTCATCATTGCTTCTCTGTGCAACATTAAATGTCGTTGACAATTGTCGACTCAGTAGCCACTAGTTGGTTTCTATTCCCTACACCATCAATCAGCTCATTTTGGCGTGATTTTAGGGTTTCGTGCAACCACTATTTCCTGCACGATCTCCCATTGGCTGTCTTTTCGTTGCCCCAACCCTATAAAAGGACAATGGGGAGTTGCGTTATCTTTTTTACGCTATCTCCATTTTCAGAGCTTGTTTTGTTGTTATTTTTATTGTTTCCTAAGTTATAAAAACTCCTCATCATTGTTCTTAGAGATCTCTGAGTGACGATCGTTTGGCACGCTGTGTGGCATTTTTTTACTCTATGCAAGCAGCCCATGGCACTTTGGACTGCCTCCGACGGATATTTTCTATTCCATTCGTGTTGGAACTTGTGGTGTTAAGCAAAGGTGACAACCCTATCCAACCAAAGATTGGTTACATAATTCTTTACCCTGGAATGTTCATAGTTGGTCTCCATTTTCCAGTTTCAAAGGCCATCTAGGGTAATTTAGATCTAATCAGTATTCCTCCTTGCCAATTGGGTCTCAACGGCTAGAGGGTTTTGATTGGGACTTTGGTAAAGGGTGTGCGGGCTGGTATTCGCCTGAACAAGAATGTGCTGCATTCTTTGGTGGCGTTGAAGTTCAATAAGAACGATATCTGCTATCTTTTTTCGCTTGTTTGTTTAGATGCACCGAAAAATGATTTTCGATTCTGGTAGAGGATATGGTTTTATGCTTCTATGGAGTCTAGGTTTTTTGACCTTTACCAGAAACCGATTCTGAGGTTGTTCAGGTCCCCTAGGAGTCTAAACAACTTGCAGCTATCTTTAGAGGAGGAGGAGACAAAATGTCGATTCCTTGCCCTTCCTTGGTCGACTCTCGAAGAAGTGCTCAAATGGGATGTCATTGGACAAAGTGGCCTCTACGGCCTTAATACTTGGAAGCAATTATTGGTTTTTTTATGAATGTGATTCTGGTGTCACTGTTGTTCAAACTGGTCCTCCTGCGTGATGCTAACGTTGATGGCCAGGGTGTGGAGCTGACTGTGAGGACAAGCAGTCCTTCTGCTAGCGTTGGTAATGCTAGTCTTTCCATGGAGAAGGAAAATGAGGAACTGAAGCATGATATGGAGGGGAGTAAGGTGGAAGTTTCCCATTCTCGTGCTCAGTTGAGTGAGTATGAGAAGGACCACCTTGCTACTGCTAGTGTGACTAACTTCAGCAAGGTTTTGGAGGAGGAAGCTCATGCCATTTCAAATAAAATGACACAACTTTCAATGAAGAAGTCTCGGGATCTGACTACGGAGCTGTCTTTGGACGACTTCGAATATGATACTTTTTTTATGTGGTCGTTATTGATCATGGTCAGTGCTCCAAATCTCCTCATTCTTCTTTTGCTGATCCGAGTTTGAAGGAGTTGTCTGATTCTCCTCTTTTCCATCTTGTGCCTTATCTTATCGTTCCAGATAAAAAGGGCAAAGGTAGTATGTCTGTCATTATTGGTGTTCCAGTTGTTAAACGGGCGACCAAGGGTGGGGCCTCGGGTATTCTCGATCCCTCTGTGCTCCACCCAAAAGTCAGTTGAAAGGAGCTCGTTCCTGGGGCTATCCGTATTAATACGGATGGTGAGTTCTCTTGGTACTCGGAGGTGGACGTGTGGGAGAGTGCATGTAATCACATCAACTCGTGGCATAACGGTTTAATGAGTAGTGTTCTTATCATGCATGTTCGTGCTGCTGAAGAGCACCTTGACAAAGGTGTGAAACACATAATGAAGGTAAAAAGTTCACTTTTTTTTTACCTTTACTTTTTGTTCTGAACAAAGGATGTCCCATCTCACTTATGTTGGGATGACGGGGTCCGATTATCAGGCTGCTCGTGATCATGTGTATGCCTTGGAGAAGAAGCACGCGTAGTAGCTGTTGCAACTTTATGATGCTCTAGTTTGGGTGGATAAGCTGAAAAAGGTGTGCGCTGAGAAGATGATTAAGGCTTCTCGGACTACTCTGAAGGAACCTGTGGCTGTCAGAGATCAATATCCTTCTGAGGTGTACGTCTTCTACAGATAAGGAGATGGATCGTTGCGTGAGCAATTTATCTAACACTGAGAGTGAATTGTCCACTGAGAAGGCATTTTTTTTATCAAGCATTAAGTGTTGTTGATTCCTAGTCTGCTATCCGTGAGCCGTTGAGGAGTGAGTGGAACACCTTGCTGCGGAGCTAGCTTCTATTAAGAGACAACTTGTTAAGGAGAGAAGCAGTATGGAGCCAACATTTCGAAAGTTTTCAGGAGTTGAAGAGGAGCTCGTTCATACCAAACAGGAACTGTCTATACTTGCAGAACAACCTAAGTCTACTGCAGATGCAGTAGAGTTTAGTAAGATTGTTGTTGGCCGAATTGAAATCATTGACTATATTGAAGTAGAGGAGGGTTGGGACATAACCAAGTGTCATGTTATAGCTGACAACGTTTATGAGGATGTTTCCACTCCTTTTGAGGATGATGAAGATCCTGTTCAAACTTCTCCGAGTGACCCTGTTGATGAAGACAAAGCTTTTTCTCCTCCAATTGATCCTACCAACGAAGACAAAGCTTCATCTCTTCCGGCTGATCCCACTAACGAAGACAAAACATCGTCTCCTTCGGCTGATCTTACTCATGCTGATAAAGTTTCTTCTTCCCTAACTATTCCTCCTATAACATCTTCCCCTAATGTAATTCATTGAATTATCAATGAAGATTCCATTTTCTATATTTGTATGTTTCTTGTTGATTTGTCTTTATCACTCATAATAAGTGTTGTCTGACTTGGAAGTCTGTTTTCGTAAATGCTTTAGTCTAACTTGGTAGTTTACACTTAGAAGATATAGTAGATGTAGCTTGACTTTGATGTCCAAGTTTCATAGATATTGTAGTCTATCTCGGTAGTGTAGACTTAGAAAATATAATAAACATAATTTGACTTGGATGTTCGGGCTTCATAGATGTTCTTGTCTAACTTGGTAGTTTAGACTTAGAGAATTTTGCAAGGGCGGATTTGATAGTCTGGCTTTGCAGAATACGCGTTGTCGTTCGACTTAGTTCTTGAACTTTAGAAGAAGAATATCTAGTCTGACTTTGTGGTCCTGACTAGCTGAATATACTTAGTTGTCTGACTTGGTGGTTGGACAACAAGACTTTTAACTTAAAGATTTAGTCTGACTTTGTAGTCCTGATTATTTTTATGCACTTTGTTATCTGACTTGGTAATTGGACAAGAAGATTTCTATTTAGCTGTTTGACTTAGTTGTCCTGTCCAACGTAATATACTTCGTTGTCCAACATGGTGATCCGATAAGAGATTTCTGAATAGTTGTCTGACTAGCAACACTTCGTTGTCCAACATGGTGATCGAACAATAAGATTTATGAATAACTTTCTAGTATGACTTCGTTGTCCTAACTAGTTGATTATACTTCGTTTGTTCGACAAGGTAATCAGACCAAAAGATGTATTATTAATTTTCTAGTCTGACTCGGATGTCCTGACAAGTTGATTACACTTCGTTTGTTTGACATTGTGATCGGACTAGAAGATTTATAAACAATTTTATAGTCTAACTCGAATATCCTGACTAGTTTAATATGCTTCGTTGTCCAACATGGCAATCAGACAAAAAGATTTATGAATAATTTTCTAGTCTGACTCGAATGTCCTGACTAGTTGATGACACCTCGTTTGTCCAACATGGTGATTGGGAAGGAAGATTTATAAATAATTTTCTAGTCTCACTCGGATGTCTTGACTAGCTTAATAAACTTCGTTGTGAGTTGTCTAACACGACGATTAGAAAAGAAGATTTATGAATAATTTTCTAGTCTGACTCAAATGTCCTGACTAGTTGATTACACTTTGTTTGTCTAACATGGTGATCAGACCAAAAGATTTATAAATAATTTTATAGTCTGACTCGGATGTCCTGACTAGCTTAATACACTTTGTTGTCCAGCATGGCGATCAAATAAGAAGTTTTATGAATGATTTTATAGTTTGAAAATTCTAGGGGGCGAGGAAAGGGCGCGAGGGAGGAGTGTAACCACCCATCACCCTCGAGATGAGCGATGTTGTGCATCTCGAGGGCGATGGGTTGTTACACCCCTCCCTCGCGCCCTTCCCCTTGCCCCCTAGAAGGGATCTTTCTAGTCTGACTCAGATGTCTTGACTAGCTTAATACACTTCATTGTCCAACATGGTGATCGGACAAGAAGATTTCTATGTCTAGTCCGACTCTGTTTTCCTGACTAGTTGAGATTACTGGAGTGAGAGACGAAAGTTTCTTGGATTTTTGTGATAGTTTAATGATAATACATTTTCAAGTGTTCTACATTCCATGGCCTCTGAGTTTTTGTCCCTCTGAATTTTCTAATCAATATGTTCCTAGTCTATTGATTTTGACCACCTTGTATGGCCCTTACCAATTTGGGTTTAACTTCCCCGCACCTGATTTTTTTGTGTTCAACTAGATCTTTCTGAGTACCCAATCACCTATTTTGAATGTGTGGGATTTGACATTTTTATTATAACAGCTGGCCATTTTCTATTGGCATACCACCATTTTGATTGAAGCTCTGTTCCGTTTTTCTTTGAGAAGATCTAGTCCGACGCGCAGTGCTTCAGTTCTTATCTTCTATTCGTAACTGTTCGCTTTAAAGTCCGGCATGCCAATCTCGACTGGTATCATTGCCTCAGACCCGTAAGTTAAGGCGAATGGTGTTTTTCTGGTTGGAGTTTTTTTTGTTGTCTTGTAGGCCTGTAACACCCGTATTTTTCATTGACCTTAATAATATTTTTGTACATAGTGTTCCAATTTATTACTTTTAATTTCTTGTTAAAATAATATAGGTATATGCATGTAGTAGCCTCGTGTGTATGCATGTCTGGTGTTTTGCTTTGTTTGATGTGAAATTTTTCTATGAGTAATTTTTCATCTGAAAATATATTTTAAGGCGTGTATATTGTAATACCCGCTAAATTAAATAAATGCAAATACTATTATCTATTTATGTGTGATATATTATAATCTTATATATTAAGTAAAACTATTTGTTTTGTTTACCGTTGCTAAATAGAATGAAGTGTGTATCTGAGTATGGTTAGAAAAATATTAGTGAAACCCCATCTAGGCTGAATATTGTATGTGAGCCAGTAAACCCTAATTATGTTTTGTTTGACTAAACATAATTTGGGTTGTTTTTCTTTGCATTAGGGTTGATAGGGTAAAATAAAAAAAAGGGTGCACATATACTTTATAAAACCCTAATCTTGATGGTTTTCTTTACTAAATAGTTTGGTTTTGTGTTGGTGGTGGCCAAAAACGTGAATTAATGGGAGAGAAAGAGAGATTGATTTGCTTTACATTGCTTTAGAAAGAAAAAAGAGACAGAGAGAATGAAAGAAAAGATAAAGGAGGAGTATAAGAAGAAAATAGAGAAGCCGTGAGAAAGAGAGAGGGCTTTCATCAAACAAATCGAAAGATAGAGGTTTACAGCAAAGTCTCTTCGCTCTTTTCTTGGCCTACGTCTCGCCAATCTTCGCAGCTGAATCCATTCGCAAGTGACTCTTCTCTCTCTAAACCCTTATGTCTTTAAAATTTTGGTTAATTGATGTGTTTTGGAGCCAATCTACAACTATATGTTTGAGGGGAATAACTTTGTATTTGTAGAAATCTTGATAGTTTTATTTCCTTGTCAGTGAGTAAAATGTATTCTTGTTTGAAGAAAAAAAAATGTAAACAAGGCCTAAATATTTTCAATTATAAACTGAAACTTATTTGTGTATTCTATCAGTTCTGATTTTGTGCAGTTTTTCTATTCTGGTTTTGATTGGGGTTTTGAGGGTGTACTGTAACATGCTATATATCAAAATGTTTCTGTCGGAGTTTAGTTTCTAAAGAATTTTACGGTATCACAATCTGAATTTTGTGTGGAACGATATACTCGTTTTAATGACAAGAGGTAAATCTGACGAATGTTGACAGATGACCCGTTTTGTTTGTAAAATATGTAATTTTACAAACATAATCATGGGGTATGATTTATATGGTTGGAAACATCTTTGTGTCTACTTTTTATAGCCTTTAACGGTATTCAATTTGGAGTTCTAATGTGAGAATTATGTATATTTGAGCGATGACTTGTCAAGCTGTCCGATCAGGACAACTTGTTCATTTCAGTATTGTTTGGAGGGTTATTTACTCGATTGTATGGCGACTAAAACTAGGCTAGTTATAACTAAGTTGGGGGCTGTTTAAATTGATTAGTAAGTCAGAAGGCTTGGAGAGGGTTTGCGATAAGGTTTTGACTAGGTTCTGGTTGGGTAGTGAAACTGTAGTTGAATGCTTCAAAGTGTGTGATTTGAATTGTTGCAGCGATCATCTTCCTCAACGCTTCCTTGGATGTGGAATGGGTAGTGGAGTTAAAGACTTTGATTGATCTATGAATGAATTGTTTTGTTTGATTTATTTCCATGGAGTGGTGATGTGTGTAGAAGAATGTCGAAGGCGTGAGGTCGGTTTTTTTCAAGTACACTAAATATGTGGGGATACAATACTTTTGGTATAGGAAATATATATTGATTGTGTGTTGGTTCAGAATTGGTATTGTTGTCTTGTTAGCATGTGGCATCATGTAGAATGAATTATTTAGTTTGAGTTGAACGTGTTATTACTCATGTCTAGATTGTCAACACTCTTTGTATATTGTCCGAATTATGGCAATAGTACAGATTGTGCAATTTGGAGTGTTATGCTAATTGATTTGCTAAGAAGTATCCTCGTATTGATCGGGTTTGATCTCTGTTTTGTTATGGAAAATTATTTTATGAAAATGTTATTTGTTTTCCAAAGAAAGGGTGAATATTGTGGTCGGTGTGTTTATGGTTAACAAAGTGTCAGCATAAAAGAGTTTTGAGAATTATCTGATTTTTATGCTCTTTTCCACAACTCCGAAAATAAAATGATGAAAAATGTGTTTTGTATACAGACTTGCTTGTATACGTGTTATATAAAATTTTGGTTTGCAGACTTGCTTGCATATCGGGTACGCCGTTCCATGTGAGTTTGATAGTACATGTAGTATTTAGGAAATGTTTGGCAGGATCGAACTTCGGGTGAGATGACATTTCTTCGATGTGGCACCCCACTTAGAACATGTACGCCCCAAGTGGTTTCGAAGGCAAGGGATGTGCGATTGTGGAAAAGAAGCGAAATTTTTGTGTATGTGCATTATTGCCTTAATGGAAGATACCAAATGCTCATTCAACCTTAGAATGAGAACTGCATGTCTTCCTTAAGGTAAAATATATTTTGTTGACATTTAAATAATGGTGATTATAAGTATGATCTGTATTTATTTGAAAATAAATAGTATTTATGAGGACCGATAAATTAGGAATTTTATTTATTTATTTCTAAACGTTTTGTGCAGGATGGTAAGTCTACTAACAATTTTTTGTCTGACTTACCACGTTCAATCTTCACTTTGTAAGTGTTGGTAAAATAAATGTATATTTTAAGCATGATAAAACTTAGTAGTATGAAATGTTTGCCTCATTGAGGAACTACAAGACTTTGAGTGTTATTTTTTTGTTTATGAAATTTTCATGTTAAAGCATTTCACTTATTTTATTTATGAGGATAGAGATTTCTCATACCAGCTACCTCGCTGACCCAAGTAAGTTTATGCTTATTGGGTACGTAATTATTGGAACTTAGCCATTTAGCCTTTATCAGGTTATAGAGTTGAGTCGGCATTTTTGGCGGTTTATTTTATTGGGCGATCATCTCCAAAGAGTTGTCTGGTTAGAATGTCTATTGATGCTAATTTTTTATTTAATGTTTCTGTTGTTAAATTTTCACGTCTCGAGTTTTGGGGGAAGCGGGCAATTCTAATCCTATGTGGATATAAGTATTTTATATTGGCAGGCCGCCATTTTGATTATAATAGCTGGCCATTTTCTATTGGCAGGCCGCCATTTTGATTGAAGCTTTGTCCCATTTTTCTATTGGCAGTGCTTCATTTCTTATATTCTATTCGAAACTGTTCGCTCTGAAGGTTGGCATGACAATCAAGACTGGTATCATTGCCTCAGGCGAATGGTGTTTCTCTAGTTGTTCTTTTTGTTGTCTTGTATGCCCATAGAATGCTTGGCAATTCATCTACTCATAATCCTTTTGCTGCCTCAAGTTTTTTCTTGATGGCCTCCATGATTGTTTTGTTGGCTGCTTCTGCTTGTCAGTTAGCTTGTGGACGAGCAGGTGCTGAAAAATGGTGGTTGATGCTCAAGTTCTCCAATAGTTTCTTGACCTTTTTGCCTTCGAATTGGGACCCATTGTCGATGATAATTGTTTTGGGGATTCCGAATCTGCATATTATCTCCTTCCATAAGAATTGTTCGATTTGGGCTTTTCCTATCTTTGACAGTAGTTTTACTTCTAGCCACTTGGTGAAGTAGTCGACTGCTACAAGGCGAAACTTCTTTCTGTTGGAGATTGGAGATTGTTCATCGAGATCATGTTCTGCCCTGGCATGAGCATGTACGGAGCAAATCGTTGGCATTTATCACATAACCGAACGGGTTCGTTTGCATCATTTTGCATTGTTGGCCAATAGTACCCCAATGTTAGAGCTTTGAGATCTAGTGTTTTGCTTCCCAGATGATTCCCGCATATGTCGAAATAAACTTTTCGAAAAACATAGTCGGCGTTGCTGGGTGAAAGGCATCTTAGTAGTGGACCTGCGACAAATCTCATGTATAATATGTCATTTATCAATGTGTATCGTGCTGCTCTATTCCGTAGCTTACGAGTCATTTTGTATGTTGGCAGAGTTCATTTTGTATATACGCCAGAATTGGAGTAATCCAACTATTTTCCTTATCTGTTGTACATACTTCATGTGCATCCTTTTCTAGGATCGAGCTTTCTTGTATTGTGATGAGGAGATTGTCGACCTCTTTTGTACGTGATGCTTATTTGACCAAGCTGCCTGCTATGTGGTTGTCCTCTTTTGCACATCGTCGAACGGTGATAGTATTGAAGCTTTCAATCAGGTCACTTGCCTTTTGATGATATGCTTTCATTCACGCGTCTTTCACTTGGAATTCGTCGTTCAATTGATTGACCACAAATTTGGAGTTAGTGAAAACACTTACTTCTTTTATTTCGAGGTGTTTAGCCACTTGTAGTCCGACTATTAGCGTTTCATACACAACTTCGTTGGAGGCATTGAAACTGAATTTGATTGCCTTTTCCAAAGTCACTCCAGGTCCACTTTCCTTATCGTTTGATGCTTTGTCACAGCGCATGATCCATCCTTGAGTGTTGGGTTTAGTGGTTTTCGGTCGATGCTTGCTATTGCCTGTGAATTCAACGATGAAGTCTGCCAGTGCTTGAGCTTTTATTGCAGTCTTAGGAACATAGATGATGTCGAGCTGAATGAACTCTATTGTCCACTTCACCATTCTGCCGGACAACTGCGGTTTGTGTAGGGGTACAACTTTCTGTAAGATACAACCAATGGCAGTGGTAATTTTTCCAAGGCTGGATAGTTGGCTTTCGCATCCACAAATGCTTTGCTGATATAGTAGATTGGCTTTTGTATTCCATTCTTTTCGCATATCAGAGCGGTGCTGACTGCGTGTTCCGACACTGACAGATATAAGTATAACGTCTCGCCCGACTTTGGTTTTGATAGTAGTTCTGTACTCCCCATGTATGCCTTTAGATTTTGGAAAGCTTGCTCGTATTCCTCACTTCATTTGAAACCTTTGTTCCCTTTCAAAATCTTGAAAAAGGGTAAACATTTGTCTGATGATTTGGAGATGAACCTGTTCAGGGTTGCTACCCTACCGTTAAGGCTTTATACACCTTTGATGTTGGTGGCTGATTGCATGTTTAGAAGTGCATGTATCTTTTTCGATCAACTTCGATTCCTCTTTGGTTGACCATGTACCCGAGAAACTTTTCTGATTCTACTCCGAATGTACACTTTTCTAGTTTGACCTTCATTTTGTACTTGCAGAGTTGTGAAAACGCTTGTTGTAGGTCCTCGACGTGGGCATCTTTGTGTAGGCTTTTGACTAACATGTCATCAATGTATACCTCCATGGTTTTTCCAATTTAGTCCCTAAACATTTTGTTGACCAGGCGTTGGTACGTTGCTTCCGCGTTTTTTAATTCGAATGTCATCACTTGGTAACAGTACTTACCTCTTTCTATTATGAAGAACTTTTTCTCCTAGTCTGGTCGATGTATTTGTATTTGCTTGTAACCAGAATATGCGTCCATGAATATGAGGAGTCCATGTCCGGAGGTAGTGTCCATCTGATCTATACGCGAAAGTGGAAAGTTGTCTTTCAGGCATGCTTTGTTAAGGTCCTTGTAATCCATGCATATCCTCCACTTTCCATCTTCTTTTTGACAAGAAATGTATTGGCCAGTTAGTTTGGGTGGTAGGACTCCTTGATCATCCTTGCAGTCAGTTAGCGGTGCATTTCGTCATTGATGGCCTGATTGCGCTCTGGGGCGACTGGCCTTCTTTTCTGTTGAACTGGTTTTTTGTCTGGGTTGACCTGCAATCTTTGTGTGATGACGAAGGGGTCAATTCCTACCATGTCCTTCATTATCTAGGCAAATGCATCATGGTTGTCATTCAATAGCTAGATCAATTGTTTAGTCAGCTCAGGATGAAGTTTTGTCCCGATTCAAACATTTTTGCTTCCTTCTGAACCGTCAAGGTAGATTGGTATTGTTTCTTCTTTCAATTGGCCAGTGTCGTCCCCTTAGACTCATTGGAGCTGTGTTGTCATCTGGGAGGAACTGATCCATCTGCAGTTGACCGGGCTGTTGTTGTGATGACTCGCTTAGTCCTGACTGTGATTGCTATTTGTTGGGAGTCTTCATTGTTGCATAGTGACATTCACGTGCATCAGGTTGATCACTTTTGATGACCACAACGTCATCATCAATGTGATACTTGAGGCATTGATGCATGGTGAAGGACACCGCACCCATCTCGTATAGCTAGGGTCTCCCTAGAAGCATGTTGTATGCTGACAGAGTGTTGACGACAAATAAGCCTGTTAACAAGACTTGTTGCTTGCCTGGTGCTCCTACTACTATTGGCAATCAGACCCGTCCGAGTGGGTATCATTGTTCACCACTGAAGCCCACCATGGGCTGATCGGTGGGTGTGAGTCCCTCCTCACTTAATTGCATTTTGTGCAATGCTGTCAAGTATTAAAAGGTCGGTGGAGCTACCTGTATCAATGAGCACTCTTCTGACTTTATATTTGGCTACTGACACTGATATCACTAGGGCATCATTATGGAGGAAATGAACACCTAGTGCATCTCTTTCTAAAAAAGCCAGAGTTAGGCGATCTATTCTAGCGCTGAGCATGAAGGTATGGATGACGTAGTATTGTCCACAAATCTCTGAAAGATCGTTTCCGTGATCGGTTAGACTGTTCCCAATTTTCGGTCGTGCCATGTCGGACGTATATCAATCCTCTAGCTTGTTCATCCGGTCCTGTTGCGGAGTCCACCTTTTGTTTTCCTTTGGATTATTTTTTCTTTCAGTCCAACGAATTCACCTAGTCATCCTCTTTGGATCCAGTACTCGATTTCATTATTTAGATTGTGCAATCTTTGATATCAAGTCCATGGTCCTTGTGGAAAGAACGATATTTGTTCTAATCTCTTCTTGCTGGATCTCCCCTTAGTTTGAGTGGCCATTTGATGTCTTTCCAGTTCGTCATGGACTTCAGGACAATTTTCATATTTGCTTTTAAAGCGATGTATGGTTTGTACTTTGTGTCAACCGAGTGAGTTGACCTTTCGTGCTTTGCCATGCCGGACTGCAACTTCCTGAATTCTTGCTTGCCATTTTCGGACCTGCTGCTAGTCTGATGTCTTTTGGATTGACTGCTAGCCTCCCACGGTCTATCATCTTGCCTCATGTCTGCTATTTTTTCCCGAATTGTTGGGAAATACCTTTTATCAAACTCTTTATTCTTCTTAGTAGCCCACATGTCTTCGAGAGTGGCGTATTTTTTGTGCACTTTTTATGTCACGCCCCGATTTTTAAGAAAAACGAAAATCCAAAATCCATGTAGGATTGTCCGTTTTCCCCAAAATTCGGGACATGAATTGTCATTCACGAAAAGTAACAGTTGGCATTTACGAGAAGTAATCAAATGTACAATTTACCAAACTAGAGGGAAATAAACAACTGATCTAAAAAGCCCATCACAATAAAGGAAAATTCATTAAATCTCGTAGAACCAACTCTAACAAGTTCAACTAATCACGGATGTATCTCTCCCAATAAATAATAAATAAAACTCCAAGTTCTATTACAAAAGGTTAATCTGTCACCTACAAATAAAATGACCTAAACTCTCGAACAACGTGCACTCTCAACAATGCTCGTCACGTAATAAACGAACTGCTCTAAGCTCGCCCGAAATTACTAAATCCTGGAAACAAGCTAGTCGGCTACATTCCCAAAGGAATGTACCCAAGAAGCCAAAGCCCACTTGGGTCAGCAATAAAGCTGGTGTGAAATTTCTTTATTCCCAAAAATCAATAAAGGAAATTGCATGGCATGACAGAAAAATGTAGTACGCCAAAATAACCCAAAACAAACAGGTAGTTCCTCCACGAGGCAAACATGTCACCATCCTAATAAGTAAGTATGCATCTACTTGTACTTACACTGTAGAAGTTGACTATGTCAAGTCAGACCTGCAGAAATATTAGTGGACTTGCCATCCTGCATGAAAGGGATTAGAAACAATATAAATGTATTTTATTTATGAAAACCGTTATCTTTGCACATTATTTGACTTACACATATTATTCATTTTGAACGGATTGATCACTTAGACGATACCACATTCGCACCACCTCCGTGTCGAACATACATGCCCGTATGCCTCTCTCATATAAAGGAGGACTTCTCCGTCATCCACGCCCAAGTTGGGACACATCACATATAGGCATGCATCACCGGATACTCCTAACACTATATGAGTAACAAAAGCCACTCTTGGGCTATCAATGCGCATAAAATCACGACACATTTTTGACGGAAAAATATCAAAGCCTATCTTAGGCATAAAAATTCACCTTATTTCCGCAAGACTAACCCGAAGGTTATTTTAGTTTCTCTATAAGAAATAGGTGCCCCACCTCCACAAGACAACCCCGCAGGTTATTTAGTTTCTCTAGTAGGATAGGAGAAATCATAAACAAAAAGATGTGTGGTAGTTCTAAGTGATACAATGCCAATGTGATTTAATTTCATAAACTCAAGATTACTCATAATGCATGTTGTGCATCTCAAATTTAACACAATAACCATTTGTAAATCTCACAATGTCATCCCATAATTTAGGGAACACAAAGATGTGCATGAATACCTTAAGGTTCATTCATATACAGTAAATTCCTTATAAGGAAGTTATCCCAAAAAATACCAATAACTAATCTAGCATGTCTCTATAATTACACAAAATTTTAATTATATACTTATGTGAGCATAGGAACAGTTCATTAATGCATGTTCCTTGTCAGAGTCATTGCTTTCATAAAATAAACCGCTGTTATACAAATTCTGATAGCTACCACGCAAAAATATAGCATTAAAGTTGCAATTACTATTATATTAATCTTTATCATTTATCATACACAGCAAGTACGGGCACGGGATATATATTGAAGTGATAGTTTCAATCACATTAATACCCCAACAGCACAACCTCTTACTGCAACCACTAGCATCAACTCAACACACATGAAATTGTTGGCTTTTGGCCACCAACCAGAGCATAAATACATACATCATGCTTGTATATACTTACCTAGGGAAATGAGATAAAAAAAAATTATACATAGATAATGATAGCCATGAAAGGAAGCTCATATAGCAATGAAAAGAGCTTATAGACGTAGCCATGAATAAATATTGATAACATAGATAGTCATGAATATATAATGATAGATATAGATAGGGATTAGCCATGATAGTGATAGCCATAGATAGTGATAGTGATAGCTATAAATAGTAATAGCCATGAATAGTGATAGGGATAGCCATGACTTAGATGAAACAAAACAAAAAGAAAAGAAATCGAAACAAAACAGAGAAAAAAAAACTAATCTAGGAAAAAGAGAAACTCACTTTTTTTTTTAAATTTCCTTTTCCCTTTTGCTCATTCTCCTCTTCTTCTTCTTCCCCTTTTTCTTCTACAAATTTGTTTTTTTAAACGGCTGAGAGAAAACCCAAACCTCTATTTAACCAATCTAAAGACATAACCCTACACGGTTAGGGTTTGCATAGGGTTATAGTGACACCCCCTTATTTAATGAGTTATTACTCGGCTCAACCTCAAATTTAATAAAGCCCAATTTTTTTTTTATAATGTGCTAAATTGGGGTCGTTACATTTTAACAAGGTTGCCATGCTCTTCGGAGGCTCTAGAGTTAGGAAGTTGAATAGTTGTCCTCCTTTGAATCCAGAGGTGAAAGTGGTCACAATAGTATCGTCACTGCATCCGTCAATCGTGGTTAGCTCGTCAGTGAAACATGTAACGTATTCATTGATCTCATTAGGCTTTTGCTTGATATGAAACAAATAATGATGACCCTTTTTGATCCACTAACTCCAATGAATCTTGTGATGAAGGCTGTGGCCAGTGCCTAGAATGAGTCTATCGATAGTGATGGAAGGCTGTTAAACCAATTTACTCGCCGTGGATGTGAGGCTAATTGGGGAAGTTCTACACATGGTAGAACCTGAGCTTTCTTTCAGCGCCATCATATGGTGAAAGTGGCAGAGATGATCAGATGGGTCAGTGGTGCCATCATAGTATTCAAACTTTGGTGGGATAAACTTCTTAGGCAGTGGAGTTTTCATAATCCTTTTGGAGAAGGGGGCATGACAAGT
This sequence comes from Berberis vulgaris, assembly GCA_963556465.1. Taxonomy (NCBI): domain Eukaryota; kingdom Viridiplantae; phylum Streptophyta; class Magnoliopsida; order Ranunculales; family Berberidaceae; genus Berberis; species Berberis vulgaris. The sequence continues at coordinate 9,041,291 of OY747136.1, read as the reverse complement.
TCATACAACATATTTGGATCTGTGACTCCAATCTTGAATGGGATCTGTGGAGGAATTCCACCAGTCCGGGATTCTTGGTTCATTTCTTTCAAAGTTGATACAACATATTTCTTTCAAAGTTTGTTCTTCGAAGCTTTGCAGAAGCTTCTTGGTTCTCTCAAAGACGACTAAGGGAATTTTGCTGAGGTGGATTTATGACGTGCTTGATAAGTGGATCACGATCTTGTGTAAGCCTTTCAACCACTTTAGCGAGATGGGCCATGTGGGCTAGTTGCTGATCCACACGAGGATCCATCATCATTTCCCCAAGAGTAGGGACTTGTTGGGGTTCTAGTTGAGCGGTGTGGGCCACCATATCTTGAGGTGGCAATTCACAATTTTGCGCAATTGGTTCTTCCAATGCTGGATTAGGGATGTGCCCACTTGGCAATTGAGTTTCACTAGTGGAGGAATTATTTTGATTGTTGCTAAGCTGAGATTTGCACTATATCTTTTGTTACTGGTTCGTGCTAAGGAAACTACCAACTCTATTCGTCATTTTTAAGAAAACTATCGTTCTCCCCGGACGACGCCAAAATGATGCATCCAAATCTGTCCTCCTCGAGATATAATCTGCAAAACAAGGTTAGATAGTCAACGACCACCTGTTTAGTGTCCAAAGGCAATCCGATGTTTAAGTCAGTTAACTGTGTGAGATAATGAACTTGGACAGAGTATAATTGTGTTTGATGAATGTCTTCTTAATTACCTTATATAATGAGAGCAATTAATTTTGTGTGTGACTTAAGCATGCATGTCGCAATGAAGGGCACATTTCTCACAATGTCTCCTCATTCATTGATTTACGTCATTGGAGGAGAGATTCCCACCATAACTTGTTTCCTTCGTAACATCTCTATCCTCTGAGAGAAGATGTTCATTGGGCTTGAGATTTGAGCTTTTAACTTGGGTCGTGGTTTTTCGTTAAATGCCTCTTTAGTCATATTCCTCGAAAGGGAAATTCACTGTGGCAAATGCTTATAAATATTTCAAAACAAAGGAAACCCCACCACACATTATCTCAAGTACTAGCATAAATGAAACTAAAACCATTATCAATTTAATATGGAAGGCCAAAATAACTGAAAGTCTAAGATCCTGATCTGGAAAATTGTGTTTAATGCCTTCTCATCCTCTTTTAATCTCAGAATTAATGATTTGTATTACATAGGGTTGAACAAAAAACCGACCAAATTGATTAAAACAAAGGAAACCCCACCACACATTATCTCAAGTATTAAGTTCGGTTTGGTTCGGTTTCAGTTTTTAAAAATTCAAAACCGAAGACCCCCACCCCACATGAGTGTGTCTTTGTAACTCCTAGCCTGAAACTTACGTTCATCTTTTATTTCAGTGTCACTTAGCTCAACAACTTTGGTTGGTTTCTTCTCCCCTTTCAATTGAGCTTATGTCCTTTTACTCATTTCAATCAATTTATCTACTTTACCAACTTCAAACCCTTTTGTTGTACATATCTGATTTTGGAGTTTGTCAAAGTAAAAAATGTAGATATTGATGATGTTTGCAAGAATGTAGCGAAGTACTTTAATCAGCTCTCTAGGCCTCACTTTGGTAAAGGGAACACTTTTTGGTGTATCTGTGATGCTTAGTATCTAATTTATTTTTATTATTAAAAAAACATGTATAGCCTAAAAATATAAAAATAACAAACCATTATGTGATTTGAGCTCTTTGATCTCCATCATTCAGCCGGACCACTCTGACTACAGCTTTGTTTTTTAATAATGGTTCTAGAAACCTCTAATTTGTAATACCAAAAGACGGTTAGCTTTGAACATTAATTGGGTTTGTAAGTATATAGGTCGAGATCTAACTATGAGGCTCACATACTTGCTCATGATCTTGGTCTCCGCATGTGTATCTGCTCCATCTAAATCAAATATTGGCTTTAACAAAAAAAACCATTATGCACTTGAAGAAAAACGTCTACTTACATATAGTTTTTACTCTCACTTTTTTACATTTTATAATGGTTAGTGATATGATGCTTCCCGATTGAAGTGGCAATTCATTTAACGTGCTCTCATTTATTGGTTTTTCAACAATAAGATGAGTTCAGAACAAGTGACGCATGTCGGTTGCCACAAAATTTAAAAGGCAGTAGTTTACACCACCATTTCCATATTTCTGTCTTACACCACCACTGCTGAGTGATACCGCAAAATTTTTTTCTTTTCTCCTATCCTTTCTCTCTCCCTCTGTGTTTTCTTCTCTAGAAAACAACAATGGCAGTAGCGCTCGCCTTTCTCCTTTCTCCTTCTCCCAATTTCTCATCTTTCCTGTCTCACAATCCTCTGAAAAATGTTGTCAGAAAGGGCATGCTTTTTCCCAATTTCTCATCTTTCCTGTCTCACAATCCTTCTCCCAATTTTTCATCTTTCGTGCTCTAGATGGTCGTTGTGAGATTAAAAAATATTAGGGTCTTGAAAATAGGAGACAAAGAAAAGAACAAAAAAAAGTTTTGATAGTGGTGGTGTCACATAACAGGTTCAAAAAATGGAAATTTTTTTTGGAGATGATGGCGTCCAAGAATGGAAGCAGTGGTGTAAAAATACAACTGCCAATGTAAAAACTTTGTCCCTGTCGGATTAAGGCCCAAATAACAATGTTGGATGTAAGGAATGCGGTTTCTCGAAATATGCCAAAATTTCACAAAATATATCCTATTTTGAAGTTATTGAAATATCTTTTGGGATTCAAAATATTTAATTTTTCTCAAAGGAATTCCCCTGAATTTTTTTTTTTCAATCTTTGTATATTTTAACCTACTATGATGTTATTTTAGTATCAAAAGTTTATTCTATGAGTGATTCTCATGTAATATATAGTATGTATGAAAACTATAAGTGGTGTGTGACTTTTTATTTAGTGTCTAAGAATTTTATATGCATAACTTATATTGTTAAATTCAAAATTAAAATAGTAATTTTTACATTTTTTTCACACAAAACAAAGTCACAATCTTTGGTTGGACGCCCTTTTTCAAAGAGCCAGTACGCCTTTGGGCGTGGGATGGAATGAACCTCATCCCTATCTCATCTCATTCTTTCAGGATCAGGATAGAATAGACTTCATTCCGATCTTGTTCCATCCCAAATGAGTTTAGGACGGGACGAGATCAACAGGTACTAATCAAACACAAAAATGAAAAATATTAGTCTGTCAAAAGGAAAAACAGAGTACGACAATTATCTCTAATTCAATAACTCTAATCACAGAATTTAGGAGAAGGTATAAAATACTAGCAAAGGCAGGTTTAACTTTGTCGCCTTGTGAATCTCTCAAATGAAGAACCAACCGAGTCTTATAATGGGAATGGGTATAGAAATCCAAACCCACCTTCCCTATCATTGAACCTAATAATGCCAACATCGAAAGATTCCATATGGTTGTGACTAGTATTTTGATGCATGGCCAAATTAGTGATGAAGATAAGAGAGTTTGGTGGAGTGAATTGTCAAGACCTTTATATTAGGACTAAGAAAGATTGATGATGGTGACATGAAAGTTGTTGTCAAGTTGTATATCAATAGAAGACGGCTTTACTTGACCTTCAGGGGATAAGCACGAACCAACCATTTGAGTTAAACCTGTCATATAAATTGGAGTCTTAGGCCAATGCAACTATCTGTGACATGATCACAAATTAGTAAAATAAAAATATTAAAATTATTAATAATAATTTAAAAAAATTAGTTTGAGACGAGATGGGATGGGCGGGATTGAAAATCTTCATCTCGATTCTATCTCACTCTAGATCGAGACGAGACGAGACATGATTGGGATCGCAGGGTGAGATGTCTGCACCTACTTTGGGCAACTGATTGTCATGTCATCGTGATCGCAACTGCGATGGATGATCTTATTATCTATACAGTATAATGAAAGGTTCCCTTGGGAACAAATTTTTTTGGATTTCGTCTTGATTTTTACAATGCCCAAAATGCCCTTCCAACTCTATCATATTTACAAACATAACCAATAGTTAAGTGAATAGTAGTCCGGAGTATTTTGTCATTTTAAACCCTCCCAAGTTCAAATTATTTATGATAAAAAAAATTCGCCCTTCTTAAATATTATTAATTATACCTAAACCCCTAACATCATTTATTTCGAGCTCTTAATTATTTGTAAATTATACATAGGCCCTTAAAATTATAAATAATTATTTTATTTAAATTTCAATAATAATTTTTAGATTATTTCTCATTTGGCTCCCATTAATTTATGACTATTCATATTTAGCCTCATTAGTTCTTTTATCCTAATCTAACGCCTATGACAGTGCGTTCAATTACGTTGATTACTAAATTATATTCAATTTTTTTAAAGGGACCTACTTACCTTGCATGTGTTTTACATATGTTTTATTAAAATCACATAACTCATGTTGCTTGATGACCATGTTTGATTCAACGATTAAGAAAATAACATTTGAATTTTATTTATTTATTTTGGATCTCGAAACTAGGGGTGGGCAATGTCGGTTCGGTTCGGTTTTGAGCCCCAAACCGATTTCGAACGGTTTGCCCAAAACCCAAACCGAAATTGAATTTTGTATTTGTAAACCGATGAATTCGGATGAACCGAATTTCGGATCGGTTCGGTTCGGTTGGGCCGAAATTTCAGGCTCAAGCATTTGAAAGACTTTCATTAAAACATGTCCAATTTTTTACAGGCTCAATTTTTTTATAGACCCAATTTTTAGCCCAAAATGGAAAACTTTGAGAGAATGGGGTGATGATTTAGTGCAACAGGGTGTATTGCAGTGCATTTGTTGCACTAATCAAGTATTGACACCTACTTGTTATTTCGTTATTTATATATATCTAATTAATCGGTCGGTTCGGTTATAAATCGGTCGGTTCAAAATCGTAAACCGATTTCGAACCGTTTATAATCGGTTCGGTTCGGTTTAAATTATTTTCTTTCTACTCATATTTCGGTTCGGTTACCGAACCGAATTTGAAAATCGGTTCGGTCGGTTAACCGAATTTAAATCGGTTTTTGCCCACCCCTACTCGAAACTCTGGCCGGGAGTTATTATGGATTTAAAAGTCCAACTCACATTCGCGTTTGCCACTTTGCATCTTCGCATTCGTCTTTAAAAACCTCCCAACCTGTAAACCATACCTCCGCTTTGACCAATCAACCCACAGTTTCATTTCATCAATCATCAAACAAACATATATACAATCAATCAATCAATCACAAAAAGCCCCCATCTTTTTCATTCTCATCGTTTCAACAATTCTGCCAAATGGGAAAACTCGGATGCGTAGTGGTAGCAGTGGACGGCAGCGAGGAGAGCATGAACGCACTGAAATGGGCGTTGAAGCATCTCAAGCTCCGTACCAAAGAGGACGATAGCGAAGCCCCACCGGGCAACTTCGTCATCCTCCATGTCCAAGCTCCTCCCTCCATCTCTGCTGGTCTCAACCCCGGCGCCATTCCTTTCGGCGGACCTAGTGAGTAACATAAACAACTACACGAAACCCCTTTGATTTTGTGATAAAAAAATCTGATTTTTTTTTTGGGTGGATTGGATTGCAGGTGTGATTGAGGTTCCTGCATTCAGCTCGGCGATTTTGAAGCACCAGGAAAGGATCACTGAGGCGATCTTGAAGCACGCTTTGGGGATTTGCGCGGAGAAGAAGGTAGAAAAGGTTTTGGGATCGAAACAGGATTTGGGTTTTCTTTGGTTTGATTTAAATTATTTGTTTGTGTTGTTTCAGGCTAATGTGAAGACACAAGTGCTTGTAGGTGATGCAAGGGAGGTGATTTGCGAAGTCACTGAGAGTTTAAAGGCTGATTTGCTTGTCATGGGGTCTCATACTTATGGTCCTATCAAGAGGTAATTGCTTGTTTGCTCAATCTCTCTCTATTGATTTTTACTTCTTTTTTTTTTTTTTTGGTCTAAGTAATCAATTTTGAACTGGACCATTTCATATATGCTTTGTTAGTAATTGAATTAATTTATCATGATTTGGGTTGAGCTCTTTAATATAATGCTTCATTTGTAAATATGCTGCATTAACAAATAGTTCGCTCTTGGAAAGTTGTTTATTTTTATTTTGGATTATTGACTTAATGATCAGTGGAGAAGATCAAGATTGAGCTGTGGTTTTTCCTTACCAAGCAATGTAATCATAATGAATTAGTATTAGTTAGTTGGCGTGGTACGTGATGTAAGAGGAGACGAGGTGAGTCATCATCATCATCATCAAAGCCCATTCCCGAGATTTTCGGGGTCGGCTACATGGATTTTGGTTCTCCAAGCAATGCGATCTTCCCACATTTCCTCGTCTAATCCAAGCTCAATGATATCTTCATTCACCGTCTTCATCCAAGTTTTCAACGGTCGTCCCCTCCGTCGACACCCTCCATTAACTTGCCAATCTAAACATTTTCTAATTGGCGCCGTACTTGGTCTCCTCCGCACATGACCAAAGACGAGGTGAGTGCAAAATAAAAAAAAATTCTAAGCAAATGCAATGCATCCTACGAAAGAAAGTCTAAAAAGTACAAATGAAATCCAAAAAATGAGCAATTATTACAATTTGCTAACTAAATGACATAATCAAACTTTGTATAAGCATGTGACGTTTTAGCTTGTAAAGCGTAAAGTTAAGGAACAAAAAATGTCAGTGCTATGTTGGTAAATATAAATTCAAGAGGAAGGAAAAGTCTAGAAGAAGAAAGTAGGAGATTTAGATTTGTTCCACACCTCATTACTGTGGGAGAGAAAAAGAAGAAGCTGGGGAGAAGGGGGAAGAAGACGAGGAGAATGGGAGAAGAAAACTGTAGAAATCATGTAAATACTTGGTTCTTGGCTCGTTAGAACATATCTCGTTGCAAGTTGATGCCCTGGCCCTGATGTCCCTAAATATAGCAAATGGCTTTCAAGTTTAGAAGGGGGGAATTCAAGAGGAATGTTCATTAAAGCAGGCACCTTATGACTCCAACCTAGGTGAAGAAAATGTATTGCCTCTCCTTGCCTTTTTAAACTCAAGTTGCCAGCGGGGGCTTGGCATTACTTTGCTTCTCAAGGTTAATTTTGAATCTAATTAAGCAACCTTTGACATTGATAGAATGGGAGAAACGAAAAAAGCAAAAGAGAATGATATAATTGTCGCAAATCTTCTGCGGGGCATCGGAAGTGTGGGCTCAGGTCCAGTTCATCATCATTGCTTTTATAGTACTTGTTTGAACCCCAAGCCAGAAATTATTATAGATAAGGTCTATTTTTCATTGTATTTTCAGTTGATACAAACTTAGATTTGATATCTATTCACCCTTGTTTGGAGATGATATTTTCTTCATTGTCATTGTTTCCATACTCCGATTCCTTTAATATTGCGATTAAGCGTGATATCTATATGTTTATCCACAACATTTATGGATTGTAGAATTGCTGAATCACTTAATGATCGTGGAAACTATTTAGAGTGATAAACTCTATCGTTCATTTGGAATTCTGATAAAACCTAGTAAATCTGTATCGTAGACTCAAATTATGAAATCTATGCTGATCATATTTTGAAGGGGGTGGATGAGAAAAATTATATGTGGAGAACAACTCTTTATATGTTTTAATTGTGAAATTAGTATAATAAAATTATGAGTTAGGACTCAAATGCATCATCATTGCACTAGATTAAATGAAATACTTCTTTGCCCACAAGCCATCCCAGTTCTATTTTTTCGGATTTGATTTGTTGTGTAACATGCTCATACTTCTGCTTTGTTAGAGACTGTAACCTTTTTGTTTTTTTACTCATCACAGGATGTTTTTGGGAAGTGTGAGCAACTATTGCACCATCCATGCACAGTGCCCAGTCATGGTAGTTAAGGATTCTTGTTGACAACACAAGATAGGTATGCATTTAAGTGTACTGTTTGTGGAAAATCGGTATATTTCATTTGTGTGTTTTTGGAAGGTTGTTGGTTAAGTATATATTCGATGGCTTTATTGAGCTTGGACCTTGATATCCCTATTGGGGCTGTTAATGAATACTAATGCTTGTTTTCTAATTTCATACAAATAGAATATTGAATGATTATTATCAAGTGACAAATTAAACTAGCAGTAACATTTGATTCTTCTTACTTGATGTAACTAAATCCTTATAGCTAACATGACAATTGACTGACTGCAACTAAATATGTGTTATAATCAAAGATGATTTCCATATCATATAAAGTTTAAAGGGAAATGAGCGAAACTTCAAGCAGAAGAAATAGATTTTTACATTTCTAATGAAAATCCTTTGGTAGATAGAACTTTACCATCTATTACATGATTAAAACGAATAAACTTTTGTTCTAAATTTTGTTAACCATAATCATAGGGAGATCAAGTGGGAGGCAAACAAGACCTTACTCATTATAGATAAACTTTTAGTCTTTTGTATTGGTAGGCAAATAAGATACAGTTATCAACTTCTCAATCAGGGCGTGGTGAACAGAAGATGCTCCGGACATTAACTTCATTTGTCGATCTTACGGTCATTAACTTCATTCGACCTAACTCCAGAGCAGTCGGAGTTTGAAGGATACTACGGTCATTAACTCCATTCGTCGATCCTGCATACATGCCAATTGCCATGAGTTAGTACTATAGACTATTAAACATGAATTATTTGATCAAGTGATACATAATCTATAGAATTGTTTATGCTTTCAATCTTCTATTTTGAACGCTCTTCAGAAGCCTCTGAACTCTGAACTGGCTGCTTATGTTTTTTTCCTTTGCCACAAAACCAACTCATCTGCACTTACAAGTTGAGATATTTTATTGCACGTACATCACGAGACACAAAGACTCAGTTTGGGCTCAGCTGCATTGGATTCTTTCTTGAGCCACTCTGTAATTGGGACAACTTTTCAATGAGTACGTAAAATTTGTAATCCTGCAAGACTTGAGTTTTCATGGTAAAATCTGAGTACTAAACAAATCACTCTCCCACAATTAAACTGAACAGCATTTATCAATTGCATTAAACTGAAGTCATTCACCATTCACTAACATGTCTTTTTGACTAAGCGGACGAATTATAAACTCCAAAAAACAAATTCACGATATCCAGGACAGCTTGCATTTTCATGATAAAGTCTGAGGCATCAACAAATCACTTCTCCCACAGTATAGTTGCACCTTTTGAAGCTTTTTTGACAGTGGACAAATCGTTCACTCCTTGCCTATACAAATTTGACTTACGAAACTGCAAACACTTAAAACCTTGGCAGCATGCATTCGAGCTAGGATGTGATTATGCAGATTGTCTGCGAATCTCAATGGACCTTCTGAATAATCGCCAAATTCAGGCCTGAAATCGAGTTCACCTTCTTCAAGACTTTTCAAATTCTCGACCCAGTCTAGATTACTCAAAATGATCACAGCCTGATAACTTCAGTGAGTCCAGTGCTTCAAATTCATACACCTCATTTGGAAATATAGTCAATGGTGGCACACTATCATCACGAGTTTCTTCCTTAAGAGAAATCAAGATCCAACTATCTCATTCTATTGGTGATGTAAAATGGTATCTTAGAGCGTTGAGATATCATGAAGAATCTGAGGTTTTCCGAGGTGACAGTAATTATTTCCATGAGAATAGAACAGTTTTCAATAGTTAAAACTCCTTAGCTTGAGACCATTAATTATCTCCTGAAATGTTCACTTCTTCAAGACCTTTACAAGTCCTCAACAAAAGAACCTCAAGAAACTTGCATTTTTAGATCAACCACTGCAGGGAATCACTTGTTAGTTCAACATAACTCAAATTAATACGCCTTACTTCCAGAAAAATTTCGGAACCTCGAAAGAAATCAAAGGCTGATAACCTGGTCGAGCACTTGAGTTCTTCCTCTTCATACCAAGTACTTGCCAATTTCAGCACTACCTTATCATTTTCAGGAAGATTAGAGAAATCAAGACATGATTCATGAAGGTTTTCAGTGATAAAAACATTCATCTGGGCTTCTTCATAATAACAAACTATAAACTTGGCCACAAAATCCAAACTCCTGCTCAGTTGGGGCACATTGATCAAAGAAGGTTTTGGAGAATTCAATAGCTTTTACAAAATTCACAGTGAAATAAAGATTAGAACACAAAGAAGCATCACCTAACTCATCCATTATCTGACCGGAATCATCCATTACCCTGACCTCTAGCTCATCACTCCAGAAAACCCACATCTTTCCGCCTTGCATCAGTTTGCAAACTGTTTGATCCCAAGATTATACATAAAGTTGCTATGTCTATAGTCCTTTACCATTGGTTCTACAACGTTTGGATGTTGTTCTTGTGAGTCAAAGGGTGCTTCTTCCATAATATTTTCTTCCCCATCAACTCAGCCATCTTTCTTATTGCTTCCTAAGTTCCCCTTGACTATCTTCTATGCTAGCAACTCTTAAATTTGAACTTTGTCTGCAATAACCCAAGCTCTCCTCCTTTGTTCCGTCCACTAGAGACTTGCTAGGAACTCTTCCATTATTGCTCTGCCTTTTCCCCACAGATTCAGGCTCTGTTCAGCTCCTCTTGCTCTTCAACTAGACCACTGAAAACATTATTTTTCAATACCTCAGCCAAAGGTACTAGGTCCTCGTTTGCCACTTTGATTTTTCTCGAATCCTCTCTTCCTTCAGTTTAACTTCCAATTTTCATCATCACTTCACTAAATGAGAACTTTAACATTAAAATATTTGTGATGGCTGCCTAGATTTAGTGTATTTAGTGAAAAATATACAAATATCATGTCTGAATTAAGAACTGTATTTTCAAACTGAACGTGTTTCAATTGCACTGAACTGAACAACATTTGTCAATCGCATTAAACTGAATCTCATTCAAGGTCTTTTCAACCAAGCAGATGATATGGAAAGAAAACTAGAAACAGTGAACCATACTCAGGACTTGCATTTTTATGACAGTATGTCTAAGGCCCTCACAAATCACACTTCCCTGTTTATTGTATTGATGTAGTTGCATCTTATGTATTCAAGCTTTTAGCTTTATCTATATAGTATATACTGAGTCATTTAGACATATCCTCTATCGAAAGTTCAAAATTTGGACATAACATGTAATGTTGACTGATTAAACATATCCCAGTCTGACAATTTTGTCCATGGTGTCATTTTATCATGAACCAAATGTTATTTTGCAAGTTTCTTCTATCACCCACAAATTCTGACACTAGTAAAAAATCCACTCAAAATCACATCTAGATAATAACATGCATGTCAATGAATCTCGAGAAAATCTGACTGTTCAAATTTATTCGGACACAAATCTCGATAAAAATCTAATTGTCTGAATAAATTATCCCCATATAATAAATTACTAACTTAACACCAAATTCTCCAAAAATTCTAACTGTGAGTCTTGAACCCGCAATGATAAGGGATTTTTAGACGTACACTCCTAAAATTCTAAAACTTCTTGAAGACACGTATTGTATTCTCTCTAGACTTTCTTCTCTCCATGCAAACTTGGACTCTCAGAATTTTCTCCTCTTTTTCCTCCTAGTCTACAACAACTAAACTTGACTCTCTCCAAAACCTCTCTTAAACCCCCCTACAAAGTCCTCCTTCTGTTATATTGGTGGTGTCGAAGTGGAGTACTTGGTGGTGGTGGTGGAAGCATGGATTTAGGTCTAGGTATTGAGTACAATAACCTTGACTGTAGGAGACTGGAGGAGTTTAGGGGGATGATTGCTGCATTGGCAAAAGATGAACACTGGTGTCGATTCTTGCAAAACGAAAGATATGAGGATGTTAACACTATTTTCGACGAGTTTAAAGAGTTTATGAGTGAATTGACACTACAAGAAAAAAGGCCATTAAAAACGCTATGTCTGCCGGAGCTATAATAGACCCAGGGTCTATTATAGCGTTTTTAAAACGCTATAGTAAATTGGCCTTTTATAGCGTTTCTGTAGGTATACATTGCAATTTTTTTTTTATTTTTTTTTTAATTTATTTGCTATCAAATGACTTTTTATTACAAAACATAGATACCAAGGGAGAGAAAAAAAAGAGGGAGTAACTAATCTACATTAATGCCGTACCAGAACATAAAAGAAGAGAACACCAATGCAGCTTTGATCATCCAATGTTTTAGTCTCTCAGAGTGACCCTGGAATTGAGCAAAAACAATAATCAAAAGACATCTATCAGCTTTTCTACCACATCTTGTTCTTGTGTATACTCGATAAAAATAAGAACGTAATTGCACGGACGTGTATGCCCAACTTTACGTTACTAATAATGTTAAGTACCTAACAAATGCCCATGATATTGCAACTAAATGTGGACCAATTAAGTGCACAGCAGCCATTAGGACTATCCAAATAGGTGCTTACTCATGGCACAAAACTTCAATTGGTGACACAACACAGATCCTTGAAACACACTGAAGTTAAATGTTTTGTAAGACAAATAGGGTTCACCATCTCAGAAACACTGTAATAGACCATCTAGGTTCAGAATATTATACTTCATGACGTTGAGTTTGTAGATTATAAAGAATGGAGATAAGCTTGAATGAAATCTTGAGCAATGAAAGATTCAAAACTCAATAAGATACTCTCCTTTTCTTTTTTGTTTTTGGTATACTTACCAAAGGTTGAGATTGGTAAAGTGCCCGCAGAAGCTAACCAATATCTGCATCTCTTTCGGTCTATTACCATTTAGTAGTCAAAGTTTCAATTATGAACAATAAATGAAAACTATATAAACTGTTTGATTCAAAAAACAAGGCACCTGCAAGGCTGCAACCTAAGCTTGTTAAAGGGGGTAAAATGACTACAAAAGAGAAAACTACCTTATTGGAGCTAGGAACCAGTTCCTGCAAAGCTTTCATGCGTTCTGCTATTCTTTCTCACTCAAGTACTGAGTTCCTACAGAAGAGTAAATGCTTGTTAGTATTAGGCCCACATTTGTATGTCATAGAAACTCTTTATTATCCAATCTGGCCACTTAAACTAACAAGTGGTCAATCATCTTCTTAGACAAAATGTACAAGTAATGCAGGGAACAGACACAATGGCAGCAGTATAAGCTTTCACAGGTACACATGCATATCCTATTTATTTTTTTAGAAATAGTCGTTAGCTTGATGGCTAAATCACAACAAAATCAAACTTGCTCACAAGCAGCATATGCTACCAGACAGATCAAAATCTCCTTTGACTGCCTAAGATACATTTCAGATTCATAAAAATAAAAAAATATATAAATATAAAGAAGACACGATATGGTGAAGGTCCTAGAGATGATGTATCTCATGATAACCATTGCCCTTAGCCATTTTCAGGCAAAAACTTAGGCAGAAACTTATGATGATCACTGAATCAACAAGTGTGAAGAGTTAAAGCTTTGTGCACAAGGAGTAACTTGCAGGAAACTGATATTCATGGCTACGGATATTTGGAGCATGGGGTTGCCAACTGATCCAAAAAAATAAAAAAATAAAAATTAATCCATGTGACTTTCTTTGAAGAGATGTTTTCACTGCTGCCCAAGATGTTGCTGATAATTTTGTAAAGGCTCATGTTATGATTGCTAATGCCTCTACATCTCTTACCCTTTGAACCAAAAGTAATCACGTTTGTATCAAATTTGTTATCAGCTATGACATGTATAAAAGATTCTGGTTGTTCAATATGTATGTAACTTATCTGAATAAGAAGCTGAAAAATGAAAAGAAATTTCAATTCTGTAAAAAAAAAAAAAAAATTGTATGTTGTTTATCCAAATACACTGAATTCCTCATTAAATTACTGTTTACATGAAAGTTAATTTTTTTTCATATTTCTCAAGTATGATTAAAAAAAATAAAGGCATTGAAATAAGAGAAGTAATAGAACAATAGGGTCGTTTGTGACCAAAGGCATTGAAAGTAAGAATCCCTACCTCCAACCTTCTTCTCAACCTGTCGTGCCCTCTCAAGAGGCAGTGTACTGGAATGAAGGTAGAAAGAAACATTATCCATCCTACTGTTATTACTAGCACCCTGCCAAAACAAACATTGTGATGCCTAAACATTGTGTGCTAGTACCAACAACAATACGCTTGCAGGAAACTAAAAGGCACAAACAATATGCATGGTTCACTTGAGTTCTATACTCACAATGGGAGATGATAATCCACCATGGTACAAATATCATTAGTACAAAAGTTTATCCTTAGACGCAAACAAAATACACAGGCTTCGTCTATCTATGTATACACATATTAGATCAGGCTCTACCCCAACTCATATAGTCCCCTCCCCTCCCCCTTCCCATAAATAGGGTAGCTCCAAACCTCCAAATGAACTTATTTATTATTTTATTCGAAACCTAACCCTTTATTACACTAGCTACGAGCCTAGGACCAAAATCTAACGTGCCTATTTCGATATTAAAGCCTCCTTTATTTTTATGTTCACACAAACATAGTACACAGGCTTGGTAACCAGTAACCCTGGACTTAAGTTGGTGGGAGAAAATCATTCACCATTTTTCTTTTCAAAAGACCCCCTTTTTTAAGGCTCTAGGAATTAGTAGTGTCAAGCTTTTGATGCCAGTAGTTAGGCACAAGTTTGCATAAACCACTGAAGCTTGGCAGGAAGGTTGCGCATCCTGATGCCCACTTTTAGAAGCATGGATTTATCTACATGAATCTTTTACAATATTAAGAATATAGAAGCAGAAAGCTCTAAACTACAAATTGTGAAGATTCCTATAAGTTATCAACAAGCACCAAACAGTTCTGTGGGAACTGACACATACCTTCTGTGGGAATGCACAGTTCTGAATATCTTCAAAACTCTGTCAATTGTATTTTGTCCCAAGGAGGTGCTTCCTCTGACCCAGCAACACCAATCTCTCAAACATACGGATTCCTAAGTCAGCTTCCATACAAATCTATTAAGCAGAAAAAAAATATTGTAACAATACAACAAATTGTGATCAAGCATGCAAAGCTAAGAGAATACAAACAATAAGAAGATAAACAAACCTGGCTTTTGATCATTGCAGGCAATTGACATTCATCACCAACTAGTATTGCATGCTGGATACCTACAAGTAGTAGAGGAACAACTGATTCACACGCTGCTCTGTTGTTATGTCAGACAATGTATTTGAGTATTTATCACTGGAAAGAATTGAAGAAACAACTCAGACAATGTAAAAACCAGTAAAACACCAGGATTCGATCCACTTCATATCTTAAGAACAAACAAAGAAATTCAAGCTCCAAAAAGATCACAGGAGACTTACTCTAAAGCTCTAGCTGTGCCCAGTGCTACCTTCAAACGAGCATTCCAGGTAAGTGTCTTGCTGCTATCATCAGCAAAGTGCAACATGTCATGCAGAGTTCCTATTCCATGGCATGTCAGTGAGAATCAAAATGGTTCCAACTGCATCATCCCATATGAGCTGCAGATGCATTACCCAAATCAAAGACTTAAAACCCAAGAAAAGTGAAAGAAAGAAAGAAACATGCATAGCATAGTAATGATCAAGAGTGTGATAGTAAGTATTTGGAAAGAAATAAAAGAATGATAAACACTGATGATGAGTCCAAAACTCTTAACCTTTCAACAACTCTTTAGGATTAAACAACTTATCTCTTTAAAATCTGTTCTGTATCTACTCTGTTGTATAACTATTCACACATGAAAATATTACGCAGTAAATGGTAGTGCTGGCAAGGGAAGGTAGCAGAATGGTAGTGCTGAAAACAAACCAAATATCCATCTACAACCTTGTTCAACTCAAGGAACCTGAAGAATAATCAAACTAGAGGTGGTAAAGAGAAGCTTACTGTATGAAGTTGTTAAACAAGAAATTAATCGCAAACACCTGCGCCCAACATATGCAACTGCAGTGACCTGAAAAACAACAAATATAGATGAGTAAGACCTGAAGAACGTATACCATGTTCAGATTCAAATTTAGTGCCCCAAAGTTGACCTCGACCAACTAGCAACCAAAAACTTTGACATACAAGATTTTAGACCAATCAATCACCAGTTTATCGGGTATTGCATAAATGAGTTTGAAATTTCCATCCAGTGTATTACCATAGCCCACTCACTGCTCTTGATTCCAAAAAATTATTGAACAAACTACAAAATCTCAATAAATGCAAACTACAAAACTGCTCTTGATTCCAAAAAATCAACATCTCAATAAATTATTGAACAAATTACAAAATGAAATGCAATCACAGAATCCAACTTACCTTCAATCAGAAACCCTAATTTGTGCAAAATGAAGAGGACGAAATAGTGAAGGAGTAGTGAGTAGTAGAGGCAGAGTGACGTGGAGGCGAAGCGACGAAGTGACAGAGAGCGAGACAGCTCAGGCGATGCAGCAGAGAGCGAGAGAGATCAGGTGATGGCGAGAGAGATCAGGCGAGGCGAGGTGACGGCGAGAGGAGAGTCGAGGTGGGAAAGCTGCGTTTGTGAGGGAGAGGTGCGTTGCGAGGGAGAGGTGCGTCTGTGAGGGAGTTCTTGTGAGGGAGGGAGAGTCGCGAGGGTGAGGGAGTTCTTGTGAGGGAGGGAGAGTCGCGAGGGAGGAGATGAAATCGATCAAAAACGCGCGGCCAAATTTTTCCATCTCCCGCTCTGTTTCACTGTAATCAAAACGCTATGTTTTATTTACATTGGTTTTGATAGCACAAGTCCAAATTCTCCAAAAATTACTAACTTAACACCAAATTCTCCAAAAATTCTAAATGTGAGTCTTGAACCCGCAATAATAAGGGATTTTTAGACGTACACTCCTAAAATTCTAAGACTTCTTGAAGACACGTATTGTATTCTCTCTCTCTAGACTTTCTTCTCTCCATGCAAACTAGGACTCTCAGAATTTTCTCCTCTTTTTCCTCTTAGTCTACAACAACTAAACTTGACTCTCTCCAAAACCTCTCTTAAACCCCCCTACAAAATCCTCCTTCTGTTATATTGGTGGTGTCGAAGTGGAGTACTTGGTGGTGGTGGTGGAAGCATGGATTTAGGTCTAGGTATTGAGTACAATAACCTTGACTGTAGGAGACTCGAGGAGTTTAGGGGGATGATTGCTGCATTGGCAAAAGATGAACACTGGTGTCGATTCTTGCAAAACGAAAGATATGAGGATGTTAACACTATTTTCGACGAGTTTAAAGAGTTTATGAGTGAATTGATGGTTGATGAGTTTGGAAGTTACTTGGTTCAGAGGCTATTGGAACTTATCAATGAACAACAACTCAACGAGATTCTCTACTCCGTAACCAGGACTGATCATGTGCTTGCAAAAATATGTCAAAACCGTCACGGGTAATTTCTACTCTTCTTGCCTTTTATCTTGAAAATTGATAAATCAATGCTAATGTTATTGAATATACACACCAATCTTAATCTAACTAGACTTAAAAAAATAATAACTAATTAAGCAATTCAGAACTATATGATCTTATGAGACATTGTAGCTATGCATATCTGTGACAATACTTTGTCATTTCATCTTCGTTTGCATAATCACTTTGGTTATTTATTTATTTATTTATATATTTGTTTATAAAGTAATAGTCTATCTAATTGCACAAACATTAGTATTATCCTATTTTGACGAATGTTTGAGCATTATTCTGTAGTATTTCTTAACAACAGCGAAAAAACTTCATTATTGAATATAACATTATTGGGGATAAGCTATGGCAATGAAAGTGCTTAACTATGTTTAACTGAAAGTTAGGGTCAATGACGTGGACTTAACAATTCTGTCAGAAAACAAGGGTTAGACTCAAATAGTTTCAAAACGAAGGCTAAACTCTAATAGGTATGAACTAATAAGTGCTAAACTAAAAAAACACCCTTATTATTAAAACATGTAATTATTTTTAATATTTTCATGCCTAAGTATTATATTTTTCAAATAAACGGATGGATATTTTAATAAACATTTAAAATGAGACCCCGAACATTCAATCAACTCTAATTTTAACCAAGTTTGACTTTAAAAAATTAATATTTTTTACATTCTAAAATATGATTTTTTGATGGAACTGATTGAGAGCGATGGTAGAGATGGTGGTGAGGATGTCTACTGCATGATAACTAGCAAAACAAATGTATATAATATGCTAGTTATTAACAAACACACTTTACCTTAAAAGTGTTGAGGAGTTAGCATATGCTACAAATGCAACCACTATTCCATTTTTATTTTTTTGAATTTTGTTTAGTGTGTATATTTCAGTAAATTGTTTAGAAGAATAGATGAATGAAGAGTTTGATTTCTAGGATTGATGCTTGGTAAAAATTATCATGGTAAAAATTATTGTGGATTTTGTATATAAAATTTTGTAATTAGCTTTCAATTTTATTGTTTGGTAAAAAAATTTCAAGTCACAGGCATGATTTATTGTTTGTGAAGTGCTAGCTTTCAAGGATTATTTAGGTAGAGAAAAGAGTTGACTTCGGTTCTTTTGCTAACAATTGTGTGTGTGTGTGTGTTTTTTTTTTTTTTTTTTTTTTTTTTTTTTACAGAATCTTTGTCATGCAGAAATTGTTTGGGCATCTCAGCAACTCACATCAAATTGCGAGGATCGTAAATGCTTTAATTCCAATAACAGTTCATTTAACTACAAACTCGTATGGGCATCATGTGATTCAACATTGTGTGAAACACTTCTCGATAGAATACACTCAGGTGCACTTTCATCTCAAATTATTTAATGGAAAAATGACTTATAAGACCTAATTTATATAATTGTAGACCATATAAGAACCTAACTATTGAAAATGCCTCAAAATGAATACTTTTTATAATAAGGCCACAAACCTAAACCGTGGCTAAAAGATATGTGAAAAGACAAATCTATTTTACAAATCAGAATGATGTTTTAGATAAAAGACGATCAAGATTGAATGTTTGGTAAGATGTTGATGGTGGAAATTCATTATTAATAATAACATTTTTGTAAATAAGTTGCAATTAGAAGGGCCAAGAAAATGGATAAAAAGTTGGTGCAATGCATATGTTTGATAAATTTTTTTTTGATTTTTTAAAAATCTAAATCGTCATAGCTATTTACTTGATTGTCGGATTTTAGTAAACTCGGTATGGTTGAAATGCATTATTGAATATCTTTCCAATGAAACCAATCATTAATAGAAATGCTTAAAGTTTTAAATATGCATTTCATGCCGTATGCATTTTTTCAAAAAATAAATGTAATCTAATGCATTTTTTAAGTAATTTCAATGATAAGACACATTGAAAAATATAAAGATCTAACAGATCACACAGAGGGGGAGGGGAGGCTTAAATACCCCTGGCCAAAGTTGAGTGCCGAAAGCATGAGGAATACCCTAGTATACTCATATTCCTAGACACATTAACGTGGTGTTGTTATTTATGTATTCAAATTATAGTTACATTGAAACAAGCGAAACACGCAATTTTTAACGCAAATTGATATTTTTTCAAAGTTGCTTCATGTCCCTAAAACACAACTGATCAATTCCGGCTGGGTAATCTGGAAATAAAAAAATCTTGAAGTAAACTTATGATTGGTTGTAAGAAGGTGGATAAATTTTTGAAATTGATCACTTAAGTTATAGGGTAAGAATATCTTTATAATTATGTTTAAACCATGGGTTAGGTTTGTGGCTTTTAAGAATTAAATATAAAAAAATAAGATTTTTGAGACATTTTCAATTGTTAGAGTATGATGTGGTCAATAATTATAAAAAGTATGCCTTATAAGGTATTTTTCTTTATTTAATTAGTTACGATAGTTGTGTATCAATGTGATACTTTGTCCGCACTCATAATATTTAGAGTAATTAGTATTTTCATTTCGACCTTAATTTTTTTGGCAGTATCTTTTGGAAGCAGTAACAGCAAATTGTGTTAACATTGCAATGAATCGCATTGGAGTTTGTGTATTAATAACTTGTTTAGACAACGCTGAAGGAGATATAATGGAGAACCTTCTCAGTGAAATAACAAGAAATGCATTAGTCCTAGCAAATGATCGTCATGGGTTTGTACTTGTTAAAATTTACTCTATTCCTTTAAAGTAATTTTTGGTATTAATTTTACGTTCTAATTTTCCTCTTTTTGGTTTTAGAAACTATGTTATACAACACATAGTAGAGAAGCAGATACCACATGCCACATCGAAGCTACTAAAAAAGTTCGAAGGGCAATTCGCTAGTCTTTCTACTCAAAAATTCAGTAGTAATGTTGTTGAGAAGTGTTTGAAAGAATCAAACGACGAAGAATGCATTTTGATTATAAAGGAGTTGGTTGATAGCACTGATATTCTTCTACTACTTCAAGATGCCGTTGGCAACTATGTTATTCAGACTGCTTTGGAGGTAGCTTTTAAGGTTAGTTGGCTTAGCTTTGTAGTTTTTTTTTTTTAAAGCTTTGATGTGTTATATATAATCCACCTCCCCTCCCCCTCCAATTAAAAAAAGGTTTCTTTATCTTTTTACACATCTAACTGTGATCTCTTGTTTGCAACGTAGACACCCATTTTCAATTTCATGGTTGAGCGGATTAGAATACACTACACCTTGTTGCGTGGTCATCCATATGGGAAAAGGATCATAAACAAGATTGACTCGCTTGTCATGATCATGTACAATTCACCCAGGTAGTATTTGAAACTATTGGTATACAATTGGGTGCTCGGTCCAATTGTTGTTTTTTAGGACAATTTTGTTGTTGATTGTTGAGAGAATAACTGTAATGGTAGTTATCCTGCATGTATGTAGGTTTTCATGTTATGTTTGTTGATCGAAGTGAAATGTTATATGGAAAGAAGTGGTTCAATATGTTAGTTGTTATACAATAGAAGAACCTGAGTTTTATTCATATTTAGTTGTAACATTGTTCTTTTTTCGTTTATCTATGTTAGACTAGCAATTTTGAAATTATGGAACCCCCGGCCCATGGGAAATATGGGAGAGGATTTCATGTACATGAAGGTGATTCATTAAAAATGCATCATGGTAGGTATAAGTTATGAGAGAAGGAACATGTCTGATCTTAATTTGGATCAGGCTACATAGCTTGTTCCATGCCTTTGCTTCATTGTCAAATAAAAATAAATAAATGATCCGCTTCCAGTGAGCACTTATTTATTAGTGTTTCATCTATATGCAGTTATATAGTGATTTGGATTGCGTAGATGTAACAGTGTACATAATAAACAGTCTTACTTGTCAGTTTGGAGGGTTTGTGGTAGATATTAGTTTCATAATTAGGGGAGAGCAGTCTTCAATGCTTAGGCTCCTTAGCATGCGCAGTTCTTGATCTGAAATATGGATTGCATCAAAATTTCTGCATTTCTTCAAACTCACAACAATTTCTGAGCAACCGTCGCTTGACCCATCACAAAACAATCTCAATTATTATCATATACCTCTTGTTATCCTCCCAAAATTACTGCTGATAACTTCAGTGAGTCCATTGCTTCAAATTCATATACCTCATTTAGAAACTTAGTCAATGGTGGCACACTATCATCACAAGTTTGTCTGCAATAACCTGAGCTCTCCTCCTCTGTTCCGTCCACTAAAGACTTGCTAGGAACTCTTCCATTGTTACTCTGCCTTTTCCCAACAGATTCAGGCTCTGTTCAGCTCCTCTTTCTCTTCAACTAGACCACTGAAAAAATTATTTTTCAATACCTCAGCCAAAGGTACTAGGTCCTCGTTCGCCACTTTGATTTTTCTCGAATCCTCTCTGTCTTCAGTTTAACTTCCAATTTTCATCATCACTTCACTAAATGAGAACTTTAACATTCAAAATTTGTGATAGCTGCCTAGATTTAGTGAAAAATATACAAATATCATATTTTAATTAAGGTAGCCTGCTGGATCTTTTCATATATCCTTAGAGAAAGGAAATTTAACATCAGGCACAATAAAAATTGAAAATGCAAGCGTTTAAGAATTGCATTGTCAAGCTGAAAGTGTTTCAATTGCACTAAACTGAACAACATTTATCAATTGGCTTAAAGTGAACTTCGCTTGACCACTTACAAACATCTTCCAAAAAAGCAGAAGATATGGAAAGAAAACTAGAACCAATATCATACTCAGGCCTTGCATTTCATGACTAAGTACCTCTGTGGCCTCAACATATCACAGTTCCCAGTTTATTGTATCGATACATTTGCACCTGGTGAAGCTTTGGGAACCTCCAACAAGCTTTTAGCTTTATCCATATGGAGATCTGGATTAATGTTCTTTGAAGTTGTTATGACCATCTCTTTTAGATTTTGCCCATTTCTAAGAAAAAACTTCAGAAATTGCATCTCCTGATCTCCACCACTTAAGTTTTCCATTTCCACCACCTCCATCGAAGTTAGGAACGGATATTCTGTATTTTCTAGGGATTGATCTACTGGACTTATCAATTGTTCCCAAAACTTGTCAAGGTTGGTAGGCTTTTCCAAACCCTGAAAGTAGAAATTAAAGAGCTTGTGAACAACAGTAAATATATGTAACAAAGTGTACATGATAGCATAAATATATAACAAAAACTCACTTTAAGGTGTAATGTCTGTCCCATCTGAACTGAAAGTGTCTTCAATTTTGGACAACATTTAAGCAACGTCAAAATGCCATCAAATTCGATAGGCGACAACCCTGTCTTTAGTTTCAAATGTGTGACATTGTCAAATGATACCCTATATTTGCGTGTAACCCGAGCAGATACAACCTTTGTACATAAAAGATCAGAAAATTCAAATAATGTTAACATAAAATCATGTCTTTGTAACTTACATCAATTACGAGCTATACTTACTAACATAAATTACATGCTTAGTTAGATTGACCGAAAAAATAACCTAATTAATTGAAAAGAAAATTTCCCCACCATAATAAAAAAACATAACAACAATCTCATTTCTGTCTGTAAAATTTGAAAATTACATAGATAATCGAACATCTCCAATCTCATCTACAAATTAAGAATGTGAAACTGTAACAGTAATCTTCATAAAGAATGATCATATGACCTATATATAAGTTCTATTTAATAATTATTACTCCTTTATTTATTTTATATTCAAGAAAAAGCAAGAAAATGTACATACCTGAGTTACAAAACTGCAAACACTTAAAACTGTGGCAAAGCGCATATTTTTCAGGATTTTATAATGCAGCCAGTAAACATAATAGCTCCAAGGTCTCTCCAGCTTATGTTCTTTTTGAAGCCCAAAGTCAAGTTCACCCTCTTGAAGAGAATCCAAATTGCCTAGGCGAAGAGCATGTTGAGGTAACCCACGATATTTGAATGATTGGAGGGTTGTTGAGCGGATTAAAGGTCCATATGCAACGGAAGAACAATCATCAATGCTTAAACTCCTTAGGCTGATCATCGGATGTGCAATAACCAAAAGTTTTCTGCATTTCTTCAAACTCAGATTCTGTACAGAGACGTACAATTTAAAAACAACCACCGTAGAGAGTCACTTGTTAGATTGACCCTACACAAAACAATCTCACTTAATCTTATTGCCTCAACGTTCCTGTACGTGTATGAAAGATCACTCAAATCATAGCCTGATAACTTCAGTTTGATCATTTCCTGAAAGTCGTTTAGATAACTTGGTATCATAGGCAATGGCACAAAATCATCAGGGGATTCAAGATCCAACTCTTGTATTCTATCGGGGATGGAAAAAATTGTATCAAAGGGTTGAGATAGCGTGAATGACCTGAGGTATTTTGAGAAGACATTAATTCCATGCTTGAGAGGAGAACAATCTTCAATACTTAAACTCCTCAGACGATTTCTTGGAATGTCTACTGAATTGAGATTTCTACACTTCTTCAAACTAAGAACCTCAAGAAACTGGCATTCTGAAATCAAGCCCGCCAGGGCATCACTTGTTAGTTCAACAAAACTCAAAGTAATATGCCTTACTGCCAGAAAATTTCGGAACGTAGAAAGATCAAAATCAGAGGCTGAAAACTTGTTCAGTTCTTCCTTTTCATACCAATAACTTGGCAATATCAGCACTTTCTTATTATCATCAGAGAAGTCAAGATACGACTCATGCAAGTCTTCAGTAATCAAAACATTCATCCATGCTTCCTCATCCGAACTAGACTCAGCGGTTTTACATTCTTCATCATACCAGAAAACCACAAACTTATTGGCAAAACCCGAACTCCACGGCTCAATTGAGGAATATTCATCAAAGAATATTTGGGAGAATTTAAGAGCTTTTACAAGATTCACATAGAAAGAAAGATTAGAAGACAATGCATTACGATTCCCATTCTCCATTGTAGAGAAGCTGAGGAAACTCAGAAAGAGTGAAAGATTGGAAATGAGAGAGAGATTTCAGAGAAACTTCAAGTGGAGAGAAGTGGAAAGGCAGAACAGAAGGTTTTTTTTTTAATAACCATTTTGCTTTGTTTTAACAGCCGGAGAAGAGAGGGCTTTCTTGCATAACTGTTTTTTGGGTTAACAACTTGAGACTTGAGAGGCATTTCTTGCATAACTGCCAATTGATTTCTCATTTATCTGTTAAAATTTGTGAGATTTTCTGTTGTTTATTCTAAACTTAAATCAACTTGGAGTCAAACTGCAATAATATCACAACCATCATTGTAATATACGGAATGGACTCACTGCTACAATACACGCATGTATCGCGTTTTCTTAGACATACTTCACAGATATATGCCAACTTATCGGAGTCAAATGCTACTCATGTATCGTAATTTATGATTGAAATTTGTGTCACGAATTCCCGTTCAAACTTAAGAAGGGCCAATCAAATAGATAAAAAAATTATTGTGAGCTCAACTAATGGTTTTTGTACTATTTACCAATTCCATGGTCATTTGAGCTAGGCACGCAAGCGACACAAGACTGTTTCACTTATTTAGCATGAACAAGCTCATATTATTGCTAGTAACTTTTGGACGAAACCAAAAACTTATTGAGCTTTGGACTATGCATTGGAATAAAGTATAGATCTTGCTTGTATTTTTTAAGGGCAAATTTTCATACTCTTAACGGTTTTTTGAGATTTTGGTGAGTGGCCCATTGGATTGCACATACCATCAACCTCAAATTGATCCACCTTTTGAGTTTGAGGTTCAACTTTCTATTGGAGATACTCTTATTCTTATGCGTTCATTTAAGGTTGCAAGTGGATTGAGTGGATCATAAGTTCATAACATAAGTTATATTACATAACATTTATGCCTTAATGTTCTTTAGCCACTACTACTATTTTTTATTTTTTGTGGTCTTGTCGTTGCAAGTTATTTCAAAATTTTCTAATGGCTTCAAGCTTCGACATATAAATTTAGGCATTATTGAAGGTTTTTTTTTTTCTTTTCGAAAACACCATCATTTGTTTTTATGTTCCAATCACAAGTAGTTCAACGTTCTAGTGTTTTCCAGTAAACTGTAAAATCCCCTCCCCCTCTTCCATGTATATGTAATTTTTTTTAGCAAATTTGATTATTATGTAAAATAAAAAAAGTAAAAAAAAAAAACACATATAACAGTTGGTAATGTATAAGTAAATTAACAGAGAGCTGCAAATGAATATAGTATGAGTTTGTCTAGGTAGACAGATTTTAAAGCCATTTTTTTGTCAGGCTTGGGTGTTTTTACATTTTTATCATTTCTCTTTAAAACACATCTACAAAAATTATTTATAGAAGGGGTAGAAGTGTAAAAAATCCAAAACTTGGCTATAAAGCGCGACTACCTAGAATTGGGGATATAGTATTATACAGAATGTCATTTATTCATAGAATTTAATTGTAAAAAACTCTGCTAATTACAGGGATACAAATTTGACACTTAATTGTACTACTATAATTACATATTAGCGGCTTTCTTAGTTTTGCCGTTGAGACGAATTTTTTTTATTTATTATTATCCCAAACTAGCTAACAGAGGTAAGACTTAATAACTTACGTTTCATCCAAATCCAAAACATGTCTACATAAATACAACCAGCTAACGAAAGCAAGTCTTCATGTGAGGTGGAGGCAATGGATCGAAGCGAAAGCAAGTCTCCATACGAGATGGAGGCAACGAGGATATCAAATGGCAACAATGTTATAGCCTTCAAGCCTGGTTTGATTAACCCTATAGGACCAATCATGTAGCCTTCGGGTATGGCTTCATAAAAAAAAGGTCAACGACGCAATCTTTAAAAATAAATAAATAAATAAATATACGACCATAGTCACATCCATGACTAAGAGTTACACAATCACTTCCAAAAGCAATAACATCAACAACATACTTGCAATCCAATAAAGTGAGCTAAAGTACAATCTGTGTTCTATAATCGACTTGTTTGTGCCTAGGCGCTAGTTGGCTTGGAAATGCCCGGACTAATGGATAGTCGGAGAAAATAATTGGCCAGAAGTCGAGCGGGGAGTAGGGGTCTAGCGGGCTTTTATTTTTTTATTTCCAGTTCGGAAATTGTTTTTAAGAGAAATAAGGGCGCAATGATGGATCGTTGATGGTGGTGATGAAGAAGTTGACCCCTTGAAAACGGTTAGAGAGGTATCGGAGGCAGATAGTATTCTAAATAGAAGGATATGAAGAAGAGTTAGATGCCTAGCCTTTTAAGTATTTTTTTCCTCATAAGTATTTTTTTCCTCTATGGTATGTGACGGTATATCAAAATAGACTGATCATCACGGCCATACACGTGGAAGAGAACATCCATCACGAGGATATGACGTTTCATCTATTGGGCCAGCTCATAAAACCTAAGAAGAATAAAGCCAACCACAAAGGACCATACAAGGCTCACTATAAGAAGATATAATCAAAGCCCGAATCCAGGCCCAAATGAACTAAAGCCCAAATCCAGGCTCGACACGAGTTATCTCATAAAGAAGAGGAACATTGCACAAAAAAGAGTCATGGAATGAGTTACACCTCCACGGACGCATCTCCATCAAGGAGGAGACTGTTACGAGAAACATCTCCTTCCGTTGCTCCTTATGTGCTTAAGTCTCGCATAGAATTAACCACGACCATTATAAAAGCTAAAGGGAACATTTAACACAGGTACGCAACTTTAACTGAGTTTTGTCCAGATTTACTTCCATATTCAAACAAAGTTGTTGACTTAAGCGTCGCAGTGAGTTCGGCCACCAAAAAGGTGGTCTTTGGCAGTTTAACATCTGTTTTACAGGTCAAACTCATAGGAGGACGAATTTTGGACGCATCAGTTTGGAGCCATCTGTGGGGAACGACGAGTTTCCTTTTCTAAAAATAAGATCCTCAGTGATGAAGCTCACCACAATCTGATAGACGATCAATAAACTGTCAGAACAAATGACACACCCTACAGATCTCCAACAAAGAGACGATAACAACAACTTTCTTACTGGCAACGATGCATCACAAACAACTCATGAACAATAAGCAGCCCAAATCATCAGACCGATGTCATTCGAGAATCTAGATCCACAACATGCAATAGCCCAGACAACCCAGACATCCGGTGACGTTGCCACGGATCCTCGGGTAGACATGCTTATGGCCCAAATGAACTACATGACAAATATGCTAGAAAAAATCACCCACGAGCGCATCTTGCCAGTTGATCTTGTTCAGACACCGCCCCAACAAATCTCCACCAACCAAACTCAAGGGAGCGACGAAGTCCCAGCAGAACCCCAATAGGAAAACTTCAAGCACAATGAACCGCTCCAAGACAAGACTCCATAGTGTGACAAAGTGCTTGCTGAGATTATGTTCAGAATCGGAGTCATTGATCCCAACATATTGTACGAATTAGCCAAACCGCCATTCTCTAATGCCCTCATGAAGAATGCCATGTTGAAAAAGTTCATTCCACCAAAGTTTGACGTATACAACGAGACCACCGACCCAACGGGTCACCTGAGGCACTTCCACCACATGATGGCATTGAAAGAGACCACAAAGTCGATCATGTGCAGAACAGTTCTGACTAGCCTTACCTCCATAGCAATGAATTGGTTCAACAGTCTACCACTGAGGTTAATAAACTCTTTTCAGGCGTTTGCCACTGCATTTATCACGAGATTCATCAAAAGTCAACGGATGAGGAAAGGACCACACTGCCTCCTGCATGTCAAACAGAAGCTCAAAAAAACAATACGGGAATATGTCACTCGTTTCACCAATGAATTGACAATTATCGATGGATGCAATGACAACATAGCCGCCACAACTTTCACCATCGGGATGAAGAAATGCCTCTTCTTTGACACTTTAAACTTAGAACCTCCTAAAAGCATGGTGGCCTTGCTAAAAACAGCCCAAAAACACATTTCTCTTGAAGAGATGAAAGCTGCTAGGAGGAAAAATGAACAGGAAAGGGAAAACCATTCAAGGAAACAAGAAATGAGGGAAGAGAGAAGGCAAGACGATGGACCACGGGAAGATAGCAATCAATCAAATAAACATCAAAATGGCGGAAGAACCGAGTCCAACCAGCGAGAATCCAGGAAGTCACTATCGGCACAACCCAATCACGAGTGGATAACCAGCGTAATGAAAAAGGAATACAAACCATACACGACCCTAAAAACAAGCCGAACCAACATCCTGAAGTACATGGCGAATTGGGAGAACGTCAACTGGCCACCCAGGATGAGAGGAGACCCAGAAGGAAGAGACAAAAGCAGGTATATATTGTTCCTTCAATAAGGATCACAGGCATGATATCAAAAACTGCTACAAGCTGAAAAAAGAAATCGAGCATTAGATCCAAAGAGGACGACTCGATGAATTAATTAGAATGGCAGACAAACAACTCAAAGGGAAAGAAATTAAGGGCATATACACCACCACATGATCGAAAGAACAATCTAGGGAACTGATATACGCTTTACACTACATCTACCCCAGCAAAAAAGCACATTCCACTCGAGCAGACCTATATCAAAGCAGAAACATTAACGCCAAGAAGGCGGTTGCACCGACCGACTCGAGGTATCTACCAACGAATGCAAATTCAATCCGAACTAACAACGAAAAAATTAATGGCGACGAACTCCATCAAGCCTCAGCAAATTACACCAAGCGATGAGCAATAACGGGTCAAACAAAGGAGGTCATGAATTGAACAAGAAAGAATAGCATAGGCACGAACCCCCAACACAAGGATAGACATCAACCAAGCAATGATTAAGAGGGAAAAAAATCGTTCCCCAATGTAGTGTAACTGCTCCAGAAAGACAACTGTTAGGAATGGTTAGGACATCCAAAAGGGAAAATCAATAAAATTACAAATTCTAAGTCATCATCCCACGAAGGATAAAAGCTTCGAAATGAAGTCATGCAAAATAATCAGCATATAAAGTCAAAAGGAATCAGGACGCAAGTCGGATACATATAATAAACTTTTGGTCTGATCAACCAACGAAGTAAAAGTTGGACGAATGAGTCAACTAAGTAAAAATGACTTCTGGTCGATTAGAGCGTCGAACCAACGAAGTAAAGGTTGGACGAATGAGTTAACCAAGTAAAAATGACTTCAGGTTGACCAGAATGTCGAACCAACGAACTAAAAGCTGGACGAACGAGTCAACTAAGTAAAAATGACTTCGGGTCGACCAGAGCGTTGAACCAACAAAGTAAAAGTTGGATGTGCGAGTCAACTAAGTAAAAACAACTTCGGGCTGACTAGAGCGTCGAACCAATGAAGCAAAGGTTGGATGAACGAGTCAACTAAGTAAAAATGACTTCGGGTCGACTGGAGTGTCGAACCAACAAAGTAAAGCTTGGACGAACAAGTCAACCAAGTAAAAATGACTTTGGGTTTACCAGAATGTCGAACCAATGAAGTAAATGTTGAACGAATGAGTCAACCGAGTAAAAACAACTTTGGGTCGACTAAAGCGTCGAACCAACGAAGTAAAAGTATGACGAACGAGTCAACTAAGTAAAAACAATTTTGGGTCGACTAGAGCGTCGAACCAACAAAGTAAAAGTTGGATGAACGAGTCAACCAATTAAAAATGACTTTGGGTCGACTAGAGCATCAAACCAACGAAGTAAAGGTTGGACGAACGAGTCAACCAAGTAAATGTCTTCAGGTCAACTAGTATGTCTGACCAACAAAGTAAATGTTGAACAAACGAGTCAACTAAGTAAAAATGACTTCGGGTCGACTAGAAATGTCAAACAAGCGAAGCAAAACTTGAATGAAATGACTTCAGGTCAACCGGATCGTCGAACCAATGAAGTAAGAGCTAAGCGAATAAACCAACTCGAAAGAGGCAAATTCCGTTTTGATCAGAATATCAAACCAACGAATAAACGATGAAGAAACAAGTTAACACAACTCAAGAGAGCCTTGGATTAACTAACGCACTAGATTGACAAAGTAGAAAACAAGCAAACAAAACTATTTTTTCACAAAAGTTCCAAGACAATCAACTCGAGGTTGAGACGGACGTACCGGAGCATAAGAAAATTCAAGGTAGCAAAAGTCAGACAAAACAAAAATATAGCTGTAAAAATCAAAGCCGGAGTACAAATCATTTTGACAATAATGAACGGCCTATAAAAGGCACAGGCGACACAGACGAATTCAACAAGATGAACCACGACTATGAAGAAAAACAAAGGAGAAAATTCATGTTCTTTCATAAAAACTATTCTATTACATTCAAGGAAGAAAGTAAAAGAGTGGGAGGTCAAGCAGAGGGAATCCTAGCATCACCAACAACATCATCTAATAAACGAGGGGTAGCCGGATCACTGACAGGAGTTATCTCTTCAAGAGGAGAAGGCGGTGGCTCTTCAGTCGTTGGATCACCCAAAGGGTATTCAGCACTGTCTTCATCCTTGAAGGTCTGATAGACCAAATGACGATATTGAGACAAGTTAACACAAGACCCTCAATATAATCTAGAAGCTCAATTCGTCCATTAACAACTCGCTGCCAATCCGCCACCTCCATAACACGAAGCTTGTCCTTAACAGAAGCAAGCTCACTCCTAGCTGCTATAAGCCGGTCATCAGCAGTAGTAAGCAACGCGGAGGTATCAGCCTTGACTTCCTCAAGTGAAGCCGTTAATTGCTCCACCCTTTTTCTCGGCAATGTCGCAGTTGTTAGAGTATTCTATCATGGCATGTGCTGCCTCGTCATGGAGTGCCTTCTCGACGAACATATCTTTTTCCACATCATGCAGGCGTGCATAAACACCGTCTCATTCGGCTCTTAAATATTCGAGCTCGGTCACAGTCCAATCCCATGCACCCTCCGTCTCGACTAATGAGGCTTGAGCAACCCAGCCGCTTTGATCCGCTCCGAGCATCGCACTTTTAACACATCAAATTGATAAAGAATATGGGAAAACACCAATAGTAACACAACGGGCTTCCTCTCCAGAGAAACCACAAGATTACGACTAGCTTGATAACCCGAACCCATCACCCCTGCGTAGGCAAGGTGACTCATCTCGTCCATTACAAGCCTAAGGCCATCATCAAGAGGAAGGCTCGGATCTAGCACATGCATTGAAGCCCTCTCCATTGATTGTGTGTGTCATTCGTTAATCAACTTACTCGCACCATCCTGCACATCAAGCCGAAAAAACCAGCAAAATTTCTCGTCTGATTTGACCCGAATCTCTTCAGGGGTAGGTTCCGTCTAACTGATCCGCGAATGAAAAACACGAGGATCCTAAAGCACGGAGGAACCACCGCCGACAGCCAGAAAGGAAGAAGGAACGACATGAGAGCCATCTTCACCCTCTCGTTGTGCAATAACCATAGCATAAGCGGAACAGGTAGTAGTCCCAATGAGAACATAGTAGCCTAAGCGAACCGAAGAAGGCGAAACCTACGCCCCATTGTCAATAGGAGAAGAGAGAAAACGAAGATGTTGCATCTCTTTTCGCCAATTGGAACATCTTGTCACAACTACTAAGCTTCTTAAACTGGACAACAGCCAATTGGAACATCTTGTCATCAATAGCCCTAGGATCCTCATTAGAACACTTGGCAGCATCAGGACCACCATAAGTAGAGATGAGTCTCTTTTCGCCATCGTCCAGCGGACGAATGGTTTCTTTTTCGCTCCTCTCCAATGCCAACTTCATCTTTTCCGCCTCTTGCAGAGAGCAACGATCCTCCCTCACAGGCTCCCTATCAACAGAACTTGAGTAAAAAGAAACACGACGAACATAATCAATGAGTTGTTTCTTCTTCAAAACTCAGGAACAACCGCTTTGTCGGGCTAACAAGCCTCAGAACTTTTCTCTTCCTGGAAGTCAGACCAATAGCGCCAACGCTAATAGGAGCATCGAGATCCATAACATCCGAGCTCACTTTCCCATCAACGATAACGTTACCATCATCAACAATGACAACATGGGCAACAATCTCTACAACTTGCCTCTCAGTTAGCAGGGAACGCTCGGCTTTATTCATGTTGTACAAACCACTGCGCTTCACCATGTCATCAATAAGATGGGTGTTTAAAGGAACTACAGGAAGCTGCAAAAAACGCTCGCTAATAATTTGTTATTCAACAATCAATTGCAGATTCCTACACTTGTTGGGAACTCGGAAGGACCTCACTATCTGTCGACCCCGCAAATTGAAGTAGCCATAGTGGACAGAAGCGTAAAACCAATCCTGCGACCAACCCCCGATGTCATCGTTAAGGTTACCAAAACACACGGAAAAATGAAGAAAACAAGTGCTCTTGAACGCCAACAAAATGACCACCGATTGCAAAATTGTCACAGTCAAAGGAATATTAGAAGGGATGGCCCTTGCATATGTGCAAACCATAACCCTCCAACCGTTCGACTCATCTGAGCAGGAGAAATACCCAGAAGATCTAAATAAGACCATAATAACTCTGGAACTGAAAATCGAAAATCGGCGTGAAACATACACAGGTAAAGTGCAATATATCCCTACCTCAGATGACAAGGACTATCATTCTCGTGAGGTAGAATGATCTCAAGGTCGGAAGGCAAAGAATAGTTGGAACTGGCGCTATCCAAGGTCGCCTGCGAAGCCTTCTTTGGGGAAAAATGAGTTTCGCAGGTAGCAAGCTGCTTATCGTCTAGTAAGTCACTAGCAGACATCACGAATAGATGAGAAAGGATGGAAGCTGATGAAAGTAAGAAACAACCCTAATATCAAAGATGGTGTAAATAGGGAAACAAAACCGTCACGGTCTCCTTTATACAACTGAGCAACGAAGTGACTGCTCGTGGGGCGATGTACGGGATACAATGGCACGCGAAATTTCAAAAAATGTGCGTGAAAATGAACAAATAAAGAAGTGATCGAGATGATCGACCGATCGAAAGTTGCAAATAACATAAAGTTCAATGCAAAGATGCAATTGGGATACTAACCACCACGAAGTTAATGGATACATGAATGCACCCCACTAACTAAAGGGGGAGTAGATGATGATACATCAAAATAGACCGATCATCACGGCCATACACGTGGCAGAGAACATCCATAACGAGGATATGGCCTCCCATCTATTGGGCTAGCTCGTAAAATCCAAGAAGGATAAAGTCAACCACATAGGCCTAGACAAGGCCCGCTATAAGAAGATGTAATTAAAGCCCGAATCCAGGCTTGACACGAGTTCTCTCATAAAAAAAATGAACTTTGCATCAAAAAGAGTCGTGGAGGGAGTTATGCCTCCACATACACATCTCCATCAAGAAAGAGGTTGTTACAAGAAATATCTAATTCTGTTGCGCCTCACATGCTTAAGTCACGCAGAGATCAACCGCGGCCATTATAAAAGGTAAAGGGAACATTCGACACAAGTATGCAACTTTAACTAAGTTTTATCCAGATTTATTTCCTTATTCAAACAGAGTTGATGACTTAAGCATCGGAGTGCCTTCGGACACCAAAAAGGTGGTATTTGGCAATCCAACATCTGTTTTGCAAGTCAAACTCACAGGAAAACTATTTTGGACACATCGGTATGCTATTATGAAGTTATGTATAATTTTTTTTCAATGAACTCTAAGCCTATTATGCTTGGAGAAAAATGAAAAGAGGATATTGAGTTTGTGCTACTCATTAATTTTTATGCTATTATGCTTAATTTTTCATATTTATATATTTGCATATTTATCTTGGCATTAAATTGGAAGTAATTTATATGTTGTTATACTTAACTTTTATAAAAAGTTATAAATTATAATAAAAGCACTGCCTAGGCCCCAACTAGGCCTCTGGGTGAGTCCCCTGCTTACCGCCTAGCGATTTTTAGAACCTTGCGTACAGTCATAAAAGACGAACATCTACAGCTTTGCCCGCTACAAACTCCACGACCTGCACTCCGATAAGAGTACACCCACATGTCATAGAAAAATAGTATGGGCCAACTAACACTGGTATGAGCAGATCGTAGATACATACAGTAATACACGATTCTAGGATGTCATGATAATGTCATATAGTATATAATATATACCATAGATAAGCCTAGATATAGCAAATGCATGAGATACAAGATGAAATGGAAGAGATAAATTTCACATATTATTAAGATTTTCAATCATACGCCATAATCTGTTTCATCAAGTTGTCAATTTATGTAGATCATCACCTTCAGAACCACTTATACAAATACTCCTAAACTAGTAGATACAAAAGTCACTGGAAAAAAGTAACACATAATGTTGGGTTGTAAACCAAATTCATCGATTGGGAACAATCCATCGTATTACGCTAAACAACCCTAATGTGATGGCTTAGTTTTTTTTCATTTGGTAGATTGTGTTCAGATTATGCCACGATGACAATAGTTCACTTCTAGATTAAACCATACATCACGAAGGCATGTAAAATCTTTATTAAGTAATGCATTAAGAAAACCAATCAAATTTATGTTAAATAATAAGTTTACTAACAAGATCAAAGCCTGACTTCGTTAGAAACCAATTACACTAACTCAAACACGGGATTCACATTTATCGAGGTAAGCCATACACCTGCACAAAATTAGTCAGCCTGCCAATAAGTCAAGTAGAAGACATAATAATTTTATGAGTGAGTCATTTATCATATCAAATGCAACATGAGCCTATCGTGTATTTTCCACAATCACACCTTAGTCCGCCATGTCGAACATGTCTCACCCTAACATCCCTCGCCACCTACACTGATACCACTCCGGGCATGTTTGTTCTTAAGCCGGGTGTCACCTCTAGGACATACACGCTGTCACGAAAAATCGATCGTGCAGCCCAAAATCATAAGTCATAACCCATCGGAAAAACGTTCAACCCAAATAAAAGCCCAAACTAGGGGTGAGCATCCCATCCTGTAATCCCAATCCCATCACGTCCTGATTTTTTCGGGTTCTTTTGGGATTGATCAAGAGTGGGATGGGATCGGGATGAAAATTTTCAATCCCGCCCATCCCATCCCCGTTCCAAACTTATTTATTTAATATTTATTATTATTAATTTTAATCAAACTACTCTTCTAAATAAAAGTTTAAGATAAGTTTAGAATAAGAAGACCATGAATTGTGGCATCAGCTTGCCCAACAGCAACTTGCAGAGCAGCTCCTTCCTTTTTCTTCTCTGGTTCTTCTTATTCTTTCCCGCTTCAGTCACTCACAATAGATACTCGTACCGAACAACCCACGAAAAATAGCAAATACGCAGCCAAAGAGATAGCAAAAATGCAGCCAAGGAGAGGTCAAATTCGCAGTCGAGAGGGATCCAAATTCGCAGCCCAGAGGGGTACCAATTCGTAGCCTCTTCTTCCCCATTTAAAACCCTTTGTTTCCTTTTTAATTTTGCCTCATTCCTAACGGGTTTCGACAAATTGGGTTTCATTATTTGACTAGACTTCCTTTTTAGGACCCGGCCTTGCACATTAAATTTTTTTTCTCCATTAAATCACCTGCCAAAACCAAAATACACAAAATATACTAAGCAGAAAATCATTACAAAAAAATACTAGAATTAACTAAAGAATCTAACAATTATACTTAGAAAAACGATGTTCGGAGTGCACTTTTATGCACTCATCACATCTACTGTTTGAAAACTTACTTGCTTAATTTGGTACTCTTTGTTTAGATGTTTGAATATTTTAGGTAAAAAGAACCCATGAAAATTATGTTTTTTTTTTTTTTTTTTTTTTTTTTCACATTTTAGATTGGTTATATGACAATTATTCTTGTATCACATAGATGATGCTTAACGTAAAAAAATTGTAAGTTCATTGGACCATAAATTTTATATGACAATTAATATTGTTATGATAAAAGTTATATGCACATAAATTAAGCATTATTTGTGTGTGAGCAATGTGAGATAAAAAATTTTGTACATGTTCATCCCTTCCCATTACAAACCGTTTGGAATTGGACGAGGTCGGGATGATGTTTATCATATCCCGATCCCACCCTGATCCCGAATTAACGAGATGGGATCGGGATAAGGTTCATCACGTCCCGTGCCTTCCCCTAGCCCAAACATCCTGAAGGTCGAGGCAGTGATCAACTACCAACAAGAGTTCTTTTCTTGGATGAGAGATCAACCACGTTTTCAAAGCCACGTGTTAATCCTTATCAAGGTTTGGAATAGTTCATAGTGTTGAACGGGTGAACATGAGAATACAAGCATACATATGCATATGGTCGGAGTTGTGGGAAAATATAGTCTAAGATAATTCAATTCAAATATTGACTAAATCTATAAATACCGTACCTAAAATATCCAATTGACTTTCTAGCGACATCACATAATCATAAATATCATCGAATCTCCAATGAGTAATCATAAATGGCGGGTTCACTAACATTACCCCGGACACACTCATTGTCAGTGTAATACATCTCATAACATTGTAATGCATAAATAATCAACTCTAGATATTCGTAATATACATTATTTCATAACTAGTGCATTGCCAATGTCGCCACGCCACTTTAACACCCAATCCCTCATTTTTTTTCCCTCTCTTTTCTCAGTGCATCGCCAATGCCGCCCCGCCACTTCTAACACCCCATCCCCTCCTTCCTCCTCTTTCCCTCTATGTGTTAGATTGAAACATAAGAACTAATGGAGGTAAAATAGGAATAGCTATAATATAAGGGGTCAAATAGAAAATAACTCTAAAATATATGACCCTGACAAAAAGTCACTGGAGTCGCCCCCATTGTTATATTCGAAACAATATCCAAAATGAGCCTTCTTCTCCAGAATCCTCTTCTCACACTCCCATTCCCACTCCCTCTTTCACGGCGCGCTGGTCTACCAATCCCACTACTACGAGGTCCTCTTTTCAGTCAAAGAACAGTTGGTGGAACTGACAGAAAATATAGGTGTACATACAATATTTCACTACGTCCCCTCAATAAATCGAGACGCACCACTCTTGATCCCTTATACGTGAAGCGGAGAGAAGACGAAGAAGAACTCACAACAACAACAACAACAGCAGCAGGAAAAATGGGAGTAGAAAAGCAAGTCTTGAAGACCGGAAATGGACCCAAACCCGTTCGCGGCCAGAACGTCACTGTCCACTGTACTGGGTTTGGTGAGCTCTTCAACCCTGAAACCCCTTTTGTTGGAATTCAAAACCCTAACCTAGATTGTTCAAAAAGATTCGATTCCAATTTTTATGTATTTATTATGTGCGTGTTTAAATTTGTGATTGTTTAGGCAAAAATGGCGATCTCGGGCAGAAGTTCTGGAGGTTAGTTTGTTTTGTTTGATCGTGTTGTATGAACTAAAATTTGGGTTTGGTGTGTGTGGAGAATTGATGGTTTTGTTTGTCTGGTTGGTTGTTTTAGCACTAAGGATCCAGGGCAGCAGCCATTCACTTTTAAGATTGGCCAGGGTTCAGTCATCAAAGGTAAATCGCATTCACTCGTTTGCTGGTTATTCTGTTGTTAGATTTGCAATGTCGCAAATTTCATGAATTGGTGATATGTGTGCATTAGCTTTCTAGTACAGTAGAAATTGTTATGTTATATGGTACTTTGTCAAATACCCTTTTGGTTTTGCCAAAAATAGAGTCATCTTCAATCTCAAGATGGAGAAGATTTTCCCACTTCCTTACTCATTTTCTTTCTTTTTGTAATTATTCCATGACAAATTTTCCTTGGAATCAAACATACCTTACTAGTAAACCACTACCAAGTTCAATGCTACAATCAATTTTTTTTATTGCATGCTTAATCGTCATCAAAATGTCCATTGTATCAATCTATTAGAAATATGTTTCACCATTTATACTGTCCTCATTGAGTTAGCATTCATCAAATATTTGTTATGCTCAATCCCCTCAGATTATTTAATTTAATGCTGTTTGAAAGGCACAATCACAGACATTTCTTGAGAATCGGTTGATTGTGCGTTACACACTGGACTGTTACTCTGCCCTGATTCAATCCCGAATGTGTGGCATATTCTGACAACTTTTAGAGCATGTTTTAAAAATGGAAACCTCTTATTTAGATTGACTTTGGGAGATATGCTACTTAAAGTAATATTTATGTTTGGTAAAAATGGCTAGTCCTTTTTCACCCTTGAAGAGATACTTGATGTTTTATTAACTAAAACTAGTTGTGGTCATGGATAACTCTTAGAAATTGGTTGTAATAAATCTAGTCTATAATCTAATGAAGCTCCTTGTAATAACCACAAGTCCATGAATTTTAGTGTTATTTTCTATCAGCCCTAGATGATGTACTAAAATTTCAAAATGGGATAATAAATAGAAAAAAGACAGTTTATAGCACAAAGTTCAGCAAATATGGGAATGCAATATATTTAGAAGAGCAGCGAATATAAAATGTCATCAATGCGCCCTTTTTCATTGTTAACTGATGGACTAAATGACTCGAGGAAAATTGAATTTTTTGTATTTGAGACATACTGGTAATGTTGTATGACATGACAAAGCTGAAAGGGATACATTTGAGGTTCCAGCATTAGTATTAACTGTTTGATGCATGCCTGTCTGCTTCATTACTTGCTTTGTGCAGTTGGCTTGTTTATTCAGTATCTTTTCATTTTCTAGGGTGGGATGAAGGTGTGGCGGACATGCAAATTGGTGAAGTTGCTCGTCTTCAGGTAATAGTTTTTCTTTCCATTTACTTAATATATCCTTAACAGGAAGTTCCATTTGCTTAATTAGTCTCTCCATGCAAACTTGGACTCTCAGAATTTTCTCCTCTTTTTCCTCCTAGTTTACAACAACTAAACTTGACTCTCTCCAAAACCTCTCTTAAACCCCCCTACAAAGTCCTCCTTCGGTTATATTGGTGGAGTCGAAGTGGAGTACTTGGTGGTGGTGGTAGAAGCATGGATTTAGGTCTAGGTATTGAGTACAATAACCTTGACTGTAGGAGACTGGAGGAGTTTAAGGGGATGATTGTTGTATTGGCAAAAGATCAACACTGGTGTTGATTCTTGCAAAACGAAAGATATGAGGATGTTAACACTATTTTTGACGAGTTTAAAGAGTTTATGAGTGAATTGATGGTTGATGAGTTTGGAAGTTACTTGGTTCAGAGGCTATTGGAACTTATCAATGAACAACAACTCAACGAGATTCTCTACTCCGTAACCAGGACTGATCATGTGCTTGCAAAAATATGTCAAAACCGTCATGGGTAATTTCTACTCTTCTTGCCTTTTATCTTGAAAATTGATAAATCAATGCTAATGTTATTGAATATACACACCAATCTTAATCTAATTAGACTTAAAAAAATAATAACTAATTAAGCAATTGAGAACTATATGATCTTATGAGACATTGTAGATATGCATATCTGTGACACTACTTTGTCATTTCATCTTCGTTTGCATAATCACTTTAGTTATTTATTTATTTATATATTTGTTTATAAAGTAATAGTCTATCTAATTGCACAAACATTAGTATTATCCTATTTTGACGAATATTTGAGCATTATTTTGTAGTATTTCTTAACAACAGCGAAAAAACTTCATTATTGAATATAACATTATTGGGGATAAGCTATGGCAATGAAAGTGCTTAACTATGTTTAACTGAAAGTTAGGGTAAAAGGGTCTAAAAATTAATTTTGACCGGTCAATGACGTGGACTTAACAATTCTGTCACAAAACGAGGGTTATACTCAAATAGTTTCAAAACGAAGGCTAAACTCTAATATGTATGAACTAATAAGTGGTAAACTAAAAAAATACCCTTATTATTAAAACATGTAATTATTTTTAATATTTTCATGCCTAAGTATTATATTTTTCAAATAAACGGATGGATATTTTAATAAACATTTAAAATGAGACCCCAAACATTCAATCAACTCTAATTTTAACAAAGTTTGACTTTAAAAAAATTAATATTTTTTATATTCTAAAATATGATTTTTTTATGAAACTGATTGAGAGCGATAATAGAGATGGTGGTGAGGGTGTCTATTGCATGATAATTAGCAAAACAAATGTATATAATATGCTAGATATTAACAAACACACTTTACCTTAAAAGTGTTGAGGAGTTAGCATATGCTACAAATGCAACTACTATTCCATTATTATTTTTTTGAATTTTGTTTAGTGTGTATATTTCAGTAAATTGTTTAGACGAATAGATGAATGAAGAGTTCGATTTCTAAGATTGACGCTTAGTAAAAATTATCATGGTAAAAATTATTGTGGATTTTGTATATAAAATTTTGTAATTAGCTTTCAATTTTATTGTTTGGTAAAAAAATTTCAATCACAGGCATGATTTATTGTTTGTGAAGTGCTAGCTTTCAAGGATTATTTAGGTAGAGAAAAGAGTTGACTTCGATTTTTTTGCTAACAATTGTGTGTGTGTGTGTTTTTTTTTTTTTTTTTTTTTTTTTTTTTTTTTACTACAGTATCTTTGTCATGCAGAGATTGTTGAGGCATCTCAGCAACTCACATCAAATTTTGAGGATCGTTATATTTTAATTCCAATAACAGTTCATTTAACTACAAACTCGTATGGGCATCATGTGATTCAACATTGTGTGAAACACTTCTCGATAGAATACACTCAGGTACACTTTCATCTCAGATTATTTAATGGAAAAATGACTTATAAGGCCTAATTTATATAATTGTAGACCATATAAGAACCTAACTATTGAAAATGCCTCAAAATGAATACTTTTTATAATAAGGCCACAAACCTAAACCATGACTAAAAGATATGTGAAAAGACAAATCTATCTAACATTTCAAAGTGCTTTTTTACTGTTCATGAACAGTAACATGAGTCTGTTTGTCCTACGTGGCAACAACTTATGTACTGGCAGAAGTTAAGTAAAAAAAAAAATTCCCGATCCTTTCCTCTTCTCTCCCCTTTCTCCATCTTTTTCTTCTCCACAGAGCTATTTTCTTCATCTCTCACTCCCACAAAGATCCTTCATCACAATCACAGAGATAGAGAGAGATTTTCTTTTCTTCTTCTCTTCTTCTTCTCTTTTCTTCTTCCTTCTTCCTTCTCCTTCTCAACAGAGAGAGAGAGAAATAGCTTTGATTTTCTCTTAAGGGCAAGTAGCTCCTTCCTTCCTTTCTGTTTTGGGATTCATTTGGTTGGTTAATTAAAGGGGTTGTAATTGGAGAGATTTTTAGATTTGGGGGATTGAATTGTCGATTGGGTATTCGAGATCTATCCGATTGATTTGAGTTTTGTTTTTGAATTTGGTTGTTGGAGTTCTTCCTCAGCAGATGGGTTCTTCCTCCACCTCTCAGCAGATGGGTTCTTCCTCCAGCAGATGGGTTCTTCCTCCACCACTCGGTTGAATCGATGGGTTCTTCCTCATTTCCATGGGTTCTTCATAATCAGATCTTCATCATCAGATGGGTTCTTCTTTCTTCTTCTTCTTCTTCTTCCTCTCGGTTCTCATTCTCTAATCTCATTAGGTGAATTCGTTTTTATTTGATGGAAATGTTTAGGAAGAGATTTGGTTGTGTTGTAAGTTTGATTTTGGTGTTTCTTTTGTGATTGGTTCTGGAATTTGTGGTTACAAATCTGCAATTAGATTTCTATTAGGGAAACATGTATGATGGTCGGTAAAAATTGGGGATTTTGTTTCTGCTATGTGGAAAACAGTGGGAAAAACTCTGATGTGCTGCTAATTCCCAAGAAGCCAAGATCATTGGATGTTCATAGTCTGTATGTTGAGAAATCTAGGGGTTTGGAAGAGGGTGGGGTTAGTGGGTTCAAGAGGAAGAGGAAATCATTAGGGACCTCTCAGGGAGTCAGGAGTTTAGGTAATAAATATGAGTTGCTATGAGAGATTACAGTGCAATTAGCAACAAGAAGCTTTGGTGAAGGATTCATGGGAGATTATGAAGCCAAACATTGGTGAATTGAGTATTCAGTTGTATCGAACGTAAGTTTTCTTTCATTTAAGCAATTAAATTTCAGATTTATAGATATTTGAACACTACATTTTGATCCATGCAGACTCCTTATGTTTCTTGATACCTATTGATTCTAAGTTTGCTTTCATAGTTTTCAGGTCTGATTGTGCCTAGAAAATGGTATTAATTTTCACATCGATATAGCCTCAGAGGCGAAGGCGCTTTTCTCTTTTCTTAAGGAGAATGATGAGATCTCTGCGAACAATCCTAGACTCAAAGTCCATGCTATGAAAGTTTTTCAAATGGTCAGTGCTTCTTAACTCATTCATTTCATCTTTATTTAGCCTTCTATTGTCAGCAGTTTATTTGGTTAGCACAAAATCTTAAAAATAATGTAATTTTTGGATTGCATGTATATAGAAGATATTTCAGTAGTAAAAAAAATGAAGACAGGTTATTTTAACCATAACATGATAATAACATTGTTAATGTTAGAAATACCAATGTTACAGTTGAGAACCAAATACTAAAGCTCTAATTAGTGTCATTGTTATTATAATTGTCATTGTTATTATAGTTGTAAAATAAGGTGTATTTAACTGGAATTGGATCAGAGTTGTGAAGCTGCTGTTCAGCTTCGAAAGACGGGTGGGGTTGTGCTTCCTGAAAATACTCTCAAGCATTTAGGATCGGTGCATCACAAGAAGGGCATTACTGATCCCCAATTTGAGGTATACTTCTTATAACTTTTTCCAAATGCCATTTTGCTTCCTATGACATAGCAGGATGTGAATTATATTATTTGGTTTTTTTTTATATGTGTTTTTTTCATCAAATTTCAGGTGATTGGTGAATCGTTGTTGAAGACTATCAAGGGAGCAGTAGGAGAGAAATGGAGTGATGAAATGTGCGGTGCCAAGGATGGATTTGTACCCAGTGCTCAATAGATAGATCAATTGGTAAACATTTGTCTCTTTTTTTCCTAATTTTTACTATCCCCAAAAAGCTTGCTCTATGCACACATTTTTAACATGAGATTATTAACATTGTTTGCATTAATGAGTATTGAATTTTTAGTTTTTGAAGTTAGTTTAACGTAATTGTAACATACAATTGAGCAATTTTTTTTTTAAAATTAACTAAAAACCCATGTTGCAAATATTTGATATAACTTTAAAGGTACGATGTACTTATGTGGTGTTCATGGCATTAATTGCCATTATAAGTTTTATGACAAGTTCAGACAGGTTTCAATATTGAAAAATACAGGGGAAACTCTGTTGAAATTTTGACTTTTTTATTTTCATGACATTGATTGTCATTATAGTCACTTATGTGAATGATAATTTCTTATGACATGTTCAGATAAATTACTTTATTCAAAAAAATTCATTTTTTTTATATAATGATATTGTGTGCATGTCTCTTCGACTGTTTAAATTACTCAATTGTATTTTTTTTATATAATGATATATACTTTTGGCAGAACTTAAGTATAAAATTTTTACCCCGATGATTTCCTCACTCTCTCCACACCACCTCCCCTCTCTTCCTCTGCGATTCCAACACAGCCCAACGTCCTCTTTCTTCTCCCCAGATTCTTCATCTGTCTGCCAAAGGAAGAAGAAGGTTCTTGGTCTGCCAGCACAGCCCAACGTCCTCATCTCAGTCTTCATCTCAGTCTGCCAACACAGCCCAAAGGAAGAAGAAGGGTCTTGGTTTTGGCCTATTCAGTCTTCATCTCAGTCTGCCAACACAGCCCAACGTCCTCCATCTCCCCAACACATATTCCTTCCCCCCCAGTTCTCTTCTTCTCGATTCCTTCTCTCCACACCCAGCGTATTTTAGCGGGAACCACTTCTCCCATCCTTCAATCCAATCGCCATGTTCAGGTATCAATTGAGTTTTTTTTAAGTCATGAGGTTTGTTAGATTTGGTTATTTAGATTGTTAGATTTGGTTATTTAGATTGTTAGATTTGCATAGAAAGTGTTTTAAGTTGAGTAAAAAATGGGTTTTTCTACTCCTGTTTTAAGTTGAAGTTGTGGGTTCTCTTTTGAAGTGCAACTGTTTTAAGTGATTCAAGTTGAAGTTGTGGCTAATGGTATCGTTAAGACAATACAGAATATGAATTGTTATTGCTCAGTGTTAAGTGTTATGGGGTGTAAAAAGAATATGAATTGTTATTGCTCAGGGTTATTTGTTTGAATTGCCACTTTAACACAGCCCAACGTCCTCCATCTCCCCAACACATATTCCTTCCCCCCCAGTTCTCTTCTTCTCGATTCCTTCTCTCCACACCCCAGCGTATTTTAGCGGGAACCACTTCTCCCAGCCTTCAATCCAATCGCCATGTTCAGGTATCAATTGAGTTTTTTTTAAGTCATGGGGTTTGTTAGATTTGGTTATTTAGATTGTTAGATTTGGTTATTTAGATTGTTAGATTTGCATAGAAAGTGTTTTAAGTT
Organism: Berberis vulgaris; assembly: GCA_963556465.1. Lineage (NCBI taxonomy): Eukaryota > Viridiplantae > Streptophyta > Magnoliopsida > Ranunculales > Berberidaceae > Berberis > Berberis vulgaris. The sequence goes on along the minus strand of OY747136.1, from coordinate 8,996,403 downwards.
GAGTAAAAAATGGGTTTTTCTACTCCTGTTTTAAGTTGAAGTTGTGGGTTCTCTTTTGAAGTGCAACTGTTTTAAGTGATTCAAGTTGAAGTTGTGGCTAATGGTATCGTTAAGACAATATGAATTGTTATTGCTCGGTGTTAAGTGTTATGGGGTGTAAAAAGAATATGAATTGTTATTGCTCAGGGTTATTTGTTTGAATTGCCACTTTCTATGAAATTTACTCAACTGTATAGTTCATCTGAGGAATCCTCATACATTTACAACAAAAATGATTGAAAAACAACTATAATACTCCATAAAAAGATATTTGGATCGAAAACAAAGGGGAAGAAACTGATTTTACAGAATCAATGAGTCGATGATGATGGACAAAACTCAACTCTAGGAATTCACAATGTTTTAAAATCACATAAACAGGTAGTCAATTACATTGGAGAGCTTACTTCAAAAACTGTGAAGAACATAAAATTTCTCTGCAGAATGGTAAAAATTGCTGTCTACACTATTTTTCTCACATACATACAACAACTATTTGGAAACTAGAACTACAACTGACATGACAAAATTTGATGACACAATTCGGTAAAGAATGATCTGCAATCTTCGTGTACGAACCTCTTGGCTTTGTTTCTCCTGGTTTTCAAACTATTTCTATATTCATGTAGAATCTCCAATAGTACCATCCCTAAAGTTGTTAGGATAACAAATGGCTACGAAGTAAAAATATAAATGATGTGAGGTGTTCAAACCACATCTTTGAGAATGTATGCGTTGCCCATGTAATCTTTGAGAATGTATGTGTTGCCCATGTAATCGTTGTTTGCTTGCTAGCTTAATTTGCTACTTGCTAATTTGCTTTAATTTCATGTTATTGTCACTGATCGTGACTTCCTAATATTTGGTGTTAGTAATGAGTGTTTTAGAAATGGCTGTGAATCAGAGGGTGTTGCTTGCAGGCAGCTTGCTTGGTGCTGCTTGCTTGCTAGCTTAATTTGTTGCTTGCTTAATTTGCTTTAATTTCATGTTATTGTCATAAATCATGACTTTCTAATATTTTATTTTATAAATGAGTGGTTTAGAAATGACTGTGAATGGGAGGGTCTTGCTTGCAGGCAACTTGCTTGCTTGCTAGCTTAATTTGTTGTTTGCTTAATTTGCTTTAATTTCATGTTATTGTCATAAATCATGACTTTCTAATATTTTATTTTATAAATGAGTGGTTTAGAAATGACTGTGAATGGGAGGGTCTTGCTTGCAGGCAACTTGCTTGCTTGCTAGCTTAATTTGTTGCTTGCTTAATTTGCTTTAATTTCATGTTATTGTCATAAATCATGACTTTCTAATATTTTATTTTATAAATGAGTGGTTTAGAAATGACTGAGAATGGGAGGGTCTTGCTTGCAGGCAACTTGCTTGCTTGCTAGCTTAATTTGTTGTTTGCTTAATTTGCTTTAATTTCATGTTATTGTCATTGATCATGACTTCCTAATATTTGGCTTTAGAAATGAGTGTTTTAGAAATGGGAAGGTCAATTGTCATTGGATTTTGATCCTATTTCCTCTGAGGACCGGGGTTGGTGTGAAAGGCCCTTTTATAAGGAGGTCATACCAACTGAAAATGACAGAGTGCGTGCAAAATATAGCCAAAATGACAGTGTGTTCCCCAATAAGTTTTATTCAATGTTCTTTTTAGGATATAATCTTAATAGTACTGTCATTATCCTTATCCCTGACCTAAAACCTATTAGTTTGGTGGCGAGTGCGTGCAAAATATAGTCAAAATGCATCCAGCTTATTAGGCTTAAAATAGTGATTTCTAACTTGACTGAGCCAGAACAGGGGCCTTTTTTATAAACAAATCGTGATGGGCTCTAGCAAGTGAATATACTGCAAAGCTCCACTGCAGAAACTTGCCACAGATGTGCCATGTTTCTTTGGCATGATTAATTTTCATTATGTCCATTTCATATTGCTTTATTACTTTGAAACTGATCGTGCATATTGCAGGTTCTCTTCCAAAATGATTCTCTCGCAACTTTACTCGCACGTGTGATTGGCATCATAGGTCCTGTTGACCAAGGCATGCTCGCTAAGGGAAGAGATACATACAAGTATTTTAGTAAAAATCACATGCTCTATGAACGAAATCAGGTACTATTTCTCAGAAAGTTGGTTAATTTTACAATATTTTTTTTACGCTGTTTCCCTTTCATAAAGTTTGGTAGCAATTAGCATGTTGGACTTTTCCTGTTTGTGCATGTGTATGTGTATGTGTATGTGTATGTAGTAGTATATCATAAATGAAGATGAGATAAAAGAATAATTAGAAGATGGAATGAGCCTTAGATCAATTAGCATGTGTATGTGTGTGTATGGAATGTGCATGTGTATGTGTATAAATGTAAGCTTTCTTAAACTTTAACCATTGAGTCCGACTCATAACAATAGAAGTAGGCCCATTCCTGTGATCCTAATAACAGGTTATTCATTATGGTTTGTAACTTAGTACATCCAAATGAAACAAACAGCTGCTAAATACTTTAATGAAAAGTTGCCCAACTTGTTTTTAGTTTTTAGGCAGGCGAGAAAAGGGCCTGATACTGTAGCAACAGGGAACACCAATTCTATTCAATATATGTACTAAGATAATATTATAGTGATAAAAATGGAATCAAGGTTTTTAAATGCAAAGGCATGGCGCAAGGCGGTCTAATGGACATATCATGAGGCGAAAGGTTTTTATATGATCACAAGGTCTGTTGCTCTCTCTTCAAAATCCATATTTTTGTTCATTTTTTTTTTTTTTTGAATTTGATTGATTTTTGACTATGGGGTTATTTGTTTTGGAGTTAAAATACTTCATTCCTTTATTTTGATTAGATTTTGTTGTTGTTTGAAATAATTGAATGATTTTGAGTCAGAGTATGTGGGGAAGTGCAACATTTTGATTAGATTTGGGTTTTTTTTTGGTTGGTAATTGATTGGTTTGGGTTTGGGTTTTGTTGATTTTGCAGGGAAAATGTGAGCAGATGGCAGAGTATATAAAAAAGTTGAGGCTTTGTATTCGGTCGTTTATAGAGCTCGAAGAAAGTTATCTACTTGAGCAGAAAAAGCTTCGCTATTTGTTGGAGTCTGCAGATATGAAATGCACAGAAATAGGTAATTGAGGATTAGCATTGTGTTTTGGTGCAATTGTGATTTTGTTGAAGACAGTTTTTCATTTAATTTGATTTGTTGTTTTTTTATTTGATTAGAGACACAAACAAAGCATAAAAAAACCCATCATTTCCATGGCAACCTCCCAATTCCTCTGCATCTCATCTCTTCACACTTCCTTTAATTTTATTTAACCGCTTTGATCATAGCAAAGGTTTCTGATTCTAAATTGCAAAAAAGCAAGTTGAGGTATGTGTGGATTATAGGTTTGTGTGGGTTATAGTTTTGGGTTTTTTTTTTGTTGGTAATTGATTGGTTTGGGTTTGGGTTTTGATGAATTTGCCTTCTTGGCGGAGAAGATGAAAGGCAAGAACAAGTATGACCAGTAAGCCTACCTGCCTGTTCAAGCATGCTGCCTGCAAGCAAGCAAGCATCAGAACACTTCAATGGAAGGTAAAAGACTTTTAAGTTCACTGTACCTTTCATGAAGTTGCTAAATCTTTTTAGTACTATATAAGTTTGTTAAAAAAAAGGACCACGAAGCCTACCTACCTGTTCAAGCATGCTGCCTGCAAGCAAGCAAGCTGCCTGCCTGCAGGCATCAGAACACTTGAATGGAAGGTAAAAGACGTTTAAGTTCATTGTCCCTTCCATGAAGTTGCTAAATTTTTTTAGTACTATATAAGTTCGTTAAAAAAAGGACCACTAAGCCTACCTGCCTGTTCAAGCATGCTACCTGCAAGCAAGCAAGCTGTCTGTCTGCAAGCATGTTGCCTGCACGCAAGCAAGCTGCCTGCCTGACTGCAAGCATCAGAACACTTCAATGGAAGGTAAAAGACTTTTAAGTTCACTGTCCCTTCCATGAAGTTGGTAAAACACCTATTTTTGTGGAGTTAGCAAGACATTTCATTATCTTGAACTAGCATGCTTAAAAATAAAATTTTGGAAGTGTTGGATCTAAATTGCATGTTTTGAATGAACAAGTTACTGCACCCTGGGCACCTTTCAGATTGTAAGGATTTAGAGTTTGTCCAACCTCATTGAGTCCCTTGAGATTAACTTCATTGAATCACCCATCTTTCTTACATTGTTGCTCGGGGAGATAGGAGGATAGATTTATGCCATCCTCGATTGTTTTTTGAAACAGCACCAGCCTAAATTTCAAGAAACGTTTTTTATAGTCACAAAATTAATCATGGAAATCAGTCACAAGGCAAAATAATATGGATAAAAAAACAATAAAGAAAGAAAAAGATAATTCTTCTGTAGCTCAAAAATAGTAGAGTAGTAGTGTAGATTGTATGAGAACACTCACAATAAAGTGATTTGTCTCCAATCTCGAACTCACTTTAGCTCTTTCTCTCTCTCATTATCAGCTCATCTCTTCTATCTCTCAGCTGTGGTGGTGGTGGTGGTGGAGGTGGTAAGCAACCCTCTCCAAGCTTTAAACTTCTCTGCATTTTCAAGCTTTGATTTCACTTTTGGTGTTATTTTAGCATAAGCCATAGAGTAGATTGTTTGTTTTGAATCAATTTCAGTGATTTGGGTATCATGATGTTGCATTGATTTTGATCTTTTTATAGACAAGCATGCATTTTGATGGAATGAAATCACTCTAGCATTGGTTCCTTTGGGTGTGCTTTATAGTTTTGATTCTCTGAATATCTAAGGCAGGTGTTGCCTGAAAATCATTAGCAATGTATGATAACTTTATTTAAAAGATGCAATTTTTTTCAATTACATTTTATTCAATTGGTAAAGTGAAAGGCACAATCAGATTTCAATGAGGCAATATTCATTAGGCACGGAACTGGATGGGCTCTCTCAAAACAGAGCGTACCCTGTTTGCTGTTGCTGTTGCTGTTGCTGCGCTGCGTTACTGCTGCGCTGCGATTGCTGTTGTTGTTACGCGGGTTCTGCTGATGCTGCTGCGCTGCGTTGCCGCTGCTGCTGCTGTTCTGTTTTGCTGCTGCGGCGTTGCGGTGCTGCTGTTTGTCGCAGCGTTGTGGACACGGCCTGAAGAGGCTGTTTTGTTTGTTTTTCTGAGTGCTGCGGTTTTGATTAGCTTGCGGCCAGCTGAGATGCTGCGGCACGCGGTTGGAGAGTGTGTATGCGGGTTGTTTTGGGCAGTCCGGTGTACTTTCGGGCTTTGTCGCAGGAACGCGCGTAGTGCTGCATGTTATACGGCTGCGAAACAGAGATTGAGGGTGCTGTCCGGGTTGTTGGGAGCTGACTGTGAGCGGATTTCAGTTGTTTTTGCTTTAAGTTTTGTAATGGCTTTTCATTGTTTTTAGTTTTTTTCTCATTTGACTTTCATACAGGTAACGTCGTAATGTACCCCCGTAGCGTTTGTATGTCATAGAGAACTTGCAGTACAAGCATCGAAATCTGGGATCCCTTTTCTCCTTTAGAATAAAATCTTTGATGTACTTAAATATTATGTGGTGTGGAGATATTATGTGGTGTGGAGATATTAAATGATACTTTTGGTGTATTTTGGTGTATTTTGGAGATGTATTTTGATAATTAAATGATACTTTTGGTGTGGAGATATTATGTGGTGTTCATGGCATTGATTGCCATTGTAATTTTTTTATGACAGGTTCAGACAGGTTTCAATATTTAAAAATACAGAGGAAATTCTGTCAAAATTTTGATTTTTTAATTGTTCATGATATTGATTGTCATTATAGTCACTTATGTGAAGATAAATTTTCTTATGACATGTTCAGATAAATTACTTTATTCAAAAAATGACATTGTTTTTTTATATAATGATATTGTGTGCATGTCTCTTTGACTGTTTAATCCGATGTTCTACTACCAAACCTCTTTTAATACTGAAAACGTTGATTATATATTGCGTTGAGGCAGCAATTTTTTGTGAATGCCAAATTATGTGAGGTACAAATGCTTATGACAAGTTTAAATATTGAAAAAATGAGAATTTCTGTCAAAATTTTAAATATTTTTACATTTTTGTATAAAAACATTGTTTTACTATTCAATAGTATTAACTTTTTACAAAATTAATTCATCATACCTGTTATAATAGACACTTATGCAAGTGTTTTTAGAAATTTAAATAAAACCACAAATTTGAGTATTCAACATAGTCGTTTAAGTATGATGTAATCTGCGATAGTGCCAACGGCACGGGTATTCCACTAGTCTATTTTACAAATCAGAATGATGTCTTAGATAAAAGACGATCAAAATTGAATGTTTGGTAAGATGTTGATGGTAGAGATTCATTATTAATAATAACATTTTTGTAAATAATTTGCAATTAGAAAGGCCAAGAAAATGGATAAAAAGTTGGTGCAATGCATATGTGGCCGAGAGATAATTTTTTTATTTTTATTTTTTAAAAATCTAAATCGTCATAGCTATCTACTTGGTTGTCGGATTTTAGTAAGCTCGGTATGGTTAAAATGCATTATTGAATATTTTTCCAATGAAACCAATCATTAATACAAATGCTTAAAGTTTTAAATATGCATTTCATGCCGTATGCATTTTTTCAAAAAATAAATGTAATCTAATGCATTTCGTAAGTAATTTCAATGATAAGACACGTTGAAAAATATAAAGATCTAACGGATTACATAGAGAGGGAGGGGAGGCTTAAATACCCCTGGCCAAAGTTGAGTGTCGAAGGCATGGGGAATGCCCTAGTATACTCATATTCCAAGATACATTAACGTGGTATTGTTATTTATGTATTCAAATTCTAGTTACATTGAAACAAGCGAAACACGCAATTTTTAACGCAAATTGATATTTTTTCAAAGTTGCTTCATGTCCCTAAAACACAACTGATCAATTCCGGCTGGGTAATCTGGAAGTAAAAAATAAATAAATAAAAGTTTTGAATTAAACTTATGATTGGTTGTAAGAAGGTGAATTAAAATTTTGAAATTGATCACTTAAGTTAAAGGGTAAAAATATCTTTATAATTATTTTTAAACCATGGGTTAGGTTTGTGGCTTTTAAGAGTCTTTAATTATAAAAAAGAAGTTTTTTGAGACATTTACAATTGTTAGAGTATGATGTGGTCAATAATTATAAAAAGTATGTCTTATAAGCTATTTTTCTTTATTTAATTAGTTACGATAATTGTGTATCAATGTGATACTTTGTCCGCACTCATAATATTTAGAGTAATGAGTATTTTCATTTCGACCGTAATTTTTTGGCAGTATCTTTTGGAAGCAGTAACAGCAAATTGTGTTAACATTGCAATGAATCGCATTGGAGTTTGTGTATTAATAACTTGTTTAGACAACGCTGAAGGAGATATAATGGAGAACCTTCTCAGTGAAATAACAAGAAATGCATTAGTCCTAGCAAATGATCGTCATGGGTTTGTACTTGTTAAAATTTACTCTATTCCTTTAAAGTAATTTTTGATATTAATTTTATGTTCTAATTTTACTCTTTTTGGTTTTAGAAACTATGTTATACAACACATAGTAGAGAAGAAGATACCACATGCCACATCGAAGCTACTAAAAAATTTCGAAGGGCAATTCGTTAGTCTTTCTACTCAAAAATTCAGTAGTAATGTTGTTGAGAAGTGTTTGAAAGAATCAAACGACGAAGAATGCATTTTGATTATAAAGGAGTTGGTTGATGCTGTTGGCAACTATGTTATTCAGACTGCTATGGAGGGAGCTTTTAAGGTTAGTTGGCTTAGCATTGTAGTTTTTTTTTTAAAGCTTTGGTGTGTTATATATAATCCACCTCCCCTCCCCTCCCCCTCCGATTAAAAAAAGGTTTCTTTATCTTTTTACACATCTAACTTTGATCTCTTGTTTGTAACATAGACACCCATTTTCAATTTCATGGTTGAGCGGATTAGAATACACTACACCTTGTTGCGTGGTCATCCATATGGGAAAAGGATCATAAACAAGATTGACTCGCTTGTCATGGTCATATACAATTCACCCAGGTAGTATTTGAAACTATTGGTATACAATTGGATGCTCGGTTCATTGTTGTTGTTGATCGTTGAGAGAATAACTGTAATGGTAGTTATCCTGCATGTATGTAGGTTTTCATGTTATGTTTATTGATCGAAGCGAAATGCCATATGGAAAGAAGTGTCTGTTAGTTGTTATCTATGTTAGACTAGCAATTTTGAAATTATGGAACCCCATGGGAAATATGGGAGAGGATTTCATTGACATGAAGATATGAATCATGGTAGGTATAAGTTATGGAGAAGGAAACATGTATCTGATCTTAATTTCGATCAGGCTACATAGCTCGTTCCATGCCTTTGCTTCATTGTCAAATAAAAATAAATAAATGAACGGCTTCCAGTGAGCATTTACTTATTAGTGTTTCATCTATGCAATTATGTAGTGATTTGGATTGCGTAGATGTCAAAGTGTACATAATAAACAGTCTTACTTGTCAGTTTGGAGGGTTTGCGAGTAGATATTAGTTTCATAATTAGGGGAGAACGGTCTTCATTGCTTAGGCTCCTTAGCATGCGCAGTTCTTGATTGCATCAAGATTTTTGCATTTCTTCAAACTCAGGTTCAGAGACTAACAATTTCTGAGAAACCCCACAGAGACCTACTTGTCAGCTTGACCCAGCACAAAACAATCTCTCTTATTATCCCAAAATTACTGCTTGTTAACGAAAGATTACTCAAATCTTTACCATTGGTTCTACAACGTTTGGATGTTGCTCTTGTGAGTCAAAGGGCGCTTCTTCCATAATATTTTCTTCCCCATCAACTCAGTCGTCTTTCTTTTTCCTTCCTGAGTTCCCCTCGACTCTCTTCCACAACCCGATTCAGAGCATCGCTAGATACATTGGTTGCTATAGTATCACTCATTGAGTTTTGTCTCACTATTTGTACTCAGTTTTTCTCTGCTAGCAACTATTAAATTTGAACTTTGTCTGCAATAACCTTAGCTCTCCTCCTCTGTTCCGTCCACTAAAGACTTGCTAGGAACTCTTCCATTGTTGCTCTGCCTTTCCCCCACAGATTCAGGCTCTGTTCAGCTCCTCTTTCTCTTCAACTAGACCACTGAAATTTTTTTTTTTCAATACCTCAGCCAAGTGGGAGGCAAACTAGACCTTACTCATTATAGATAAACTTTTAGTCTTCTGTATTGGTAGACAAATAAGACACAGTTATCAACTTCTCAATCAGGGCGTAGTGAACAGAAGATGCTTCGGGCATTAACTTCATTTGCCGATCTTACAGTCATTAACTTCATTCGTCCTAACTCCAGAGCAGTCGGAGTTTGAAGGATACTACGGTCATTAACTCCATTCGTCAATCCTGCATGCATGCCAATTGCCATGAGTTAGTACTTGTGAAACAGGAAACGTGTTTGAAACAGGAAAGTGTTTGGACTCCTGTTTGAAACAGGAAACTGTTTGGACTTCTGGAAATTGTTTTTTGAACAGGAAATAAATTCTAGGAAACATGAAACTGCTGCGAAACAGGAAACTGTTGTTCCTATATATACTAGGAACTGTAGGTGTTTTGTTTAGGTGATTCCATGTAGAAAAACTGTGATGCACAGGGAGTAGAGAAAGATAATTCCTTGAATTGTTTCATCTCTTATTGAGAGATTGTGTGAGAATTGTCATCTTCTTGTACCTTGTTCTTGAATATAGTGGAATCACCTCACTGTGGACGTAGGCAATTGCTGAACCACATAAACCTTGTGTCTCTTGTGGTATATTCTTAATTTTCTCTAATTTCTTTCATTGCTAGTTGCTCTATTTAATTGATTGGATCCTTGTGGTACTTGTGTGCAATTGTTGGTGTCTACCCGCTTCCGCAATAAGGCGCAACAATTGGTATTAGAGCACTAAGGGAAATTGATCTTGAATTGTTTTACTCAAGATTGTGAATATTCAAAAGTGCTAGGATTTGTTTGTGCACAAGTTGTTTGAAAAAAAAAAAAAAAAAAATCTTAGTGAAGCTTCTTGTCTAGAAAGTCACAGGTTTTTGTTTGCAATGGCATCCAAGGTGAGCAAGGCACATGTGGGGAAATATGAAATAGAGAAATTTAATGGTAAGAACGATTTCGGATATTGGAGAATACAAATGAGGAATTTGCTTATTTCTCAGAAATTACACAAGGCATTACTAGGGAAGGATAAAAAGGCAGAAACCATGTCAGATGATGAATGGGAAGAATTGGATTTGGAGGCGCGTGCTGCTATTTGCTTGTGTCTGGATAGAGACATATTTTTTTTAGTTAATGAAGAGACTACGGCAGCTGATGTTTGGTTGAAGCTTGAGTCACAGTTTATGACTAAGACATTGTCAAACAAGTTATACTTGAAAACCCAATTGTACAGACTAGCAATGGATGAGGGCACTCCAATTGGTGATCATATCGCCAATTTTACACGGATTATCTCAAATTTGAGAGATGTGGATGTGAAGATTGAGGATGAAGACCAAGCAATTATATTGTTTTACTCCTTGCCGCAGTCATATGAAAATCTTGTACAAGCAATTTTGTTTGGAAAAGATGAACTTACATTTGATGAAACTACCGGTGCACTCTTGTCCAATGAGATTCGGAAGAAAACTTCATCAAATGGTAATGGGAAAGATCAAGCTGAAGGGTTGGTTGTTAGAGGAAGGTCTCAAGTGAAATCATCTTCAAATAGTGGAAAATCTAGATCAAAGTCTAGAGGTCCACAATGTCACAAATGTAGAGAGTGGGGGCATATTAGGAAAAATTGTCCAAATCAAGGTAAGAGTAATCATGATAACAGTTGGAAGGGCAAGAAAAAGCAAGATAAGAGTGATACTAGTGAAGCAAGTTATGCATCTAGTATGGAAAATGATGAAGAATGTTATTCAGTTGCGGGTGAAAACACAAAAATCTCTGGGAGATGGCTCCTTGACTCTGGGTGTTCTTACCATATGTGCCCAAACAGGGAGTGGTTCACTACCTATGAGCACATTGATGGTGGTACTGTTCTAATGGGTAATGATTACGCTTGTAAGACAGTTGGAATTGGAACAATGAGGATTAAGATGTATGATGGTGTTGTGAGAACCTTAACTGATGTGAGGCATGTCCCAGCCTTGAAAAAGAACCTTATCTCACTTGGTGTTTTAGACTCCAATGGTTGTAAGTTTACAGCGGTAGGTGGAGTCTTAAAGGTTGTCCGTGGGTCTTTGGTTGTCATGAAAGGGATCAAACAAGGTAACTTGTACACCTTGATGGGTAACACGGTAACAGGAAATGTGGCAGTGGGAACTTCTTCATCGGAAAGCACTAGGTTATGGCACATGCGACTTGGGCATATGACAGAAAAAAGATTGTCTCTACTGAGCAAGCAAGGGTTACTGAAGGGTATGCAGAAACCAACTATGGAGTTTTGCGAGCATTGTGTATATGGAAAACAATGCAGGGTAAAATTCAGTACAAGCAAGCACAGGAGCAGAGGTATTCTAGACTATGTGCATACAGATGTGTGGGGACCAGCGAAGGTCGCCTCTAAGGGAGGTTCCAGGTACTTTGTCTCCTTCATTGATGATTATTCCCGTTACACATGGGTATATTTTTTGAAGTCCAAGAATGAAGTATTTGAGACATTTAAAAGGTGGAGAGCAATGGTTGAGAATAGAATTGGAAGAAAGGTGAAGACTTTGAGGTCTGATAATGATACCGAGTATACTGAGGGTACTTTTAAACAGTTTTGTGATCAGGAAGGGATTGTTCGACATTGGACTGTTAGAAACACGCCACAACAAAATGGAGTTGCTGAGAGATTGAACCGTATTATGCTTGAAAGAGCTAGGTGTATGCACTCCAATGCTTGTCTTGGCAGAGAATGGTGGGCTGAATCAATAGCCACCGCGTGTTTCTTGATTAATAGATCGCCACATTCTACATTAGACTGCAAAACACCTTATGAGGTGTGGTCAGGTGAACATGCTGATTACAGTGTACTGAAAGTTTTCGGTTGTATTGCCTACTACCATGTGAAAGAAAATAAGCTTGATGCTAGGGCTAAGAAGGCCATTTTCTTGGGGTATGCAAAAGGCGTGAAGGGTTATCGTCTATGGTGTTTAGAGGATAATAAATTTGTGATCAGTCGAGATGTTACATTTGATGAGAATTCCTTGTTAGCTTGTACTAAAGCTAAGGAGTTGGTTGATAGTGGTGGTGAATCTAGTAACACTCAGAAAGTGGAAGTTGAACCGTCTGTGGATGCAGCAGATGAACAAGTGGTTGAAGCAGGCACACATGATCTGAATTATGAGCCTGAAGACCATGAGGAACAACAACCAGTTGAAGATAATCAATCCCAGCAGCAACCTTTGGCCTTAACTAGGTCAAAACGATCGGTTAAGCAAGTTCAAAAATTTGGCTTTGAAGAACCATTGAAGCACTATGGTCAGTTGAATACAGTTGATTTGGTTGCATATGCACTCTCTGTGGAAGATGATGAGCCAACTACTTACAAGCAGGCCGCGCGTCATTCAGATAGTCAGAGTTGGTTAGTAGCTATGCAGGGTGAGATGGAGTCTCTCCAGAAGAACCATACTTGGGATCTAGTGTCGTTGCCTAATGGAACGAAAGCAATTGGCTGCAAGTGGGTGTTTAAGAAGAAACAGACTACTCTAGAGTCTGGTACTCAGTTCAAGGCAAGATTAGTAGCTAAGGGTTTTGCTCAGAGGGAAGGCGTTGACTACAATGAGATATTTTTCGCCTGTGGTAAAACACACTTCTATTCGTGTGTTGTTGAGCTTGGTAGCTCATGGTGACCTTGAGCCTCAACAACTTGATGTGAAAACAGCTTTCTTGCATGGAGACTTAGAAGAGGAAATTTATATGCATCAGCCGGAAGGTTTTAAGGTTGTTGGAAAATAAGACCATGTTTGTCATTTGAAGATATCACTTTATGGGTTAAAGCAGTCACCTAGGAAGTGGTACAAACGATTTGACACTTTTATGTTGAAACATGGGTTCACACGAAGTAAGTATAATTGTTGTGTTTACTTGAAAAAACTTCGTAGTGGCGATTTTATTTATCTTTTGCTCTATGTTGACGATATGCTCATTGCCTGTAAGAGTATGGTGGAGATAAATAAATTGAAGTCTCAACTTGCTTCTGAGTTTGAGATGAAGGATATGGGTGTTGCAAGGAAAATACTTGGTATGGAGATAAGAAGAGAAAGGGAGAATAAAAAATTATTTCTTTCACAGAAGGGGTACCTTGAGAAGGTCATATCACGGTTTGGCATGGAAAACGCAAAGCCGGTTATTACTCCTTTGGCTTCACATTGTAGACTTTCTCGAAAGTTATCTCCAGTCACAGTGGAAGAAAAGGAATACATGTCGCATGTTCCTTATGCTAGTGCAGTTGGCAGTTTAATGTATGCTATGGTGTGTACACGCCCTGACATTTCACAGGCTGTTAGTGTTGTGAGCAGGTATATGGAAAATCCTGGGAAGAAACATTGGGAGGCAGTGAAATGGATGCTTAGGTACTTAAAAGGTACCTTGGATGTGGGTTTAGACTACGGTGGAGATTCATGTCAGGTTCGTGGGTTTGTTGATTCTGATTATGCTGGTGATCTAGATAGACGAAGATCTACTACTGGTTACGTATTTCAGATATACGGTGCTCCGGTTAGTTGGAGATCTATGCTTCAGGATACAATGGCTCTCTCTACTACAGAGGCAGAGTATATGGCATTGACAGAAGGTGTAAAAGAAGCATTGTGGCTTCAAGGTCTTGTAAATGACTTGGGTGTGGAACAAGATAGTGTTGAGGTTCTCTGTGACAGTCAGAGTGCCATCCACTTGGCTAAAAATCAGGTTCATCACGCAAGGACTAAGCATATTGACGTCCGATATCACTTTGTTCGAGATGTAATTGAGGATGGTGATGTGTCTTTGGTGAAAGTACACACAAAAGACAACCCTGCTGATATGTTGACAAAGGTTGTTCCTGGAGTTAAGTTCCAACATTGTTTAGACTTACTCCACATTGACTCATGTTGATTGAGGGCCCTTTGGGGCGTTGCCCTTCGGGGCGGTTTCGTGAGGTGACAAAGCTATGATGGAGTATTGATCAGTTTATTCTCATGCCTTGTTTCGGCTCATTTTTTCCTTATAAAAATTCGCCGAGGTGGAGAATTGTGAAACAGGAAACGTGTTTGAAACAGGAAAGTGTTTGGACTCCTGTTTGAAACAGGAAACTGTTTGGACTTCTGGAAATTGTTTTTTGAACAGGAAATAAATTCTAGGAAACATGAAACTGCTGCGAAACAGGAAATTGTTGTTCCTATATATATTAGGAACTGTAGGTGTTTTGTTTAGGTGATTCCATGTAGAAAAACTGTGATGCACAGGGAGTAGAGAAAGATAATTCCTTGAATTGTTTCATCTCTTGTTAAGAGATTGTGTGAGAATTGTCATCTTCTTGTACCTTGTTCTTGAATATAGTGGAATCACCTCACTGTGGACGTAGGCAATTGCTGAACCACGTAAACCTTGTGTCTCTTGTGGTATGTTCTTAATTTTCTCTAATTTCTTTCATTGCTAGTTGCTCTATTTAATTGATTGGATCCTTGTGGTACTTGTGTGCAATTGTTGGTGTCTACCCGCTTCCGCAATAAGGCGCAACAGTACTATAGACTATTAAACAATGAATTATTTGATCAAGTGATTCATAATCTATAGAATTGTTTATGCTTTCAATCTTCTATTTTGAACGCTCTTCAGAAGCCTCTGAACTCTGAACTCTGAACTGGCTGCTTATGTTTTTTTTTCCTTTGCGACAATACCAACTAATCTGCACTTACAAGTTGAGATATTTTATTGCACATCACGAGACAGAAAGACTCAGTTTGGGCTCAGCTGCATTGGATTCTTTCTTGAGCCACTCTGTAATTGGGACAACTTTTCAATAAGAGCACGTAAAACATGCATGGGCGTTTAGTAATTTGAACCTACTGAGCTTTTGACATAGATTTGTCACCTTTGAATCACACTTCTTATCCAATTCACTCAGCTAGCAATCTCCACAGCCAGGGCGGAGCTAGGATTTTTGTGGGAGTCAGTCTAGAGAGCCAGTCCCATGGCGACAGGTCGTGCTATCTATTCTTCTCTTGTTCTTCATCTGTTTTTTTTAATCACTCTCTCTCATAATCACGTTCTAGAGAGCTCCCCTGGCGCTACGGGCTTGGCTCTCTAGAATTTTTCTTTTTGTGGAGTGGGGGGATCGTCACTTTAGGTTAATAATAACAAACAAAAAAATTACTAACATGGGTACAATACGGACAATGTCACAATTTCATTTTATATTTTAAATTAGTTTTAAAAAAAATTCTGGTTAGAAAAATTTATTTCACAGAGACCATTATAATTTATCATTGTTTGCATGAAATGGCATAATCAAGTTATGGCTAAATTAAGCATGTATAATAAAAAATGATAAATTGGTTTGGCCAACTAAATCAAAATCCCATAACCCTAAGTAGATACTAGGAGTCTTTAGATGAAATGGTTTGATTTAATAAGAAAATAATTGGGTGATAAGAGGTCATTCAAAAAATATAATGGTGTATTGTTAGCAATTGTCAGACAATATTGATAAATTAAAAAAGTGTAGATGACTAATTACTCTTTCCATGGAGCCTAAAAATATTTAAGACGGAGGTCTAGAGGGCAAACTTGATATACTTATCATCACCTTTGAGCGATAATGAGCTTTTGGTTGTGCACATCTATGGCAAATGCTCGCCATTCTCTGCACTTTAGCATGAAGCATGGTTTGATACTGTCATTGAAATGGCCACGAAGGACCCAGGTTGAGTCTCATACCTGTCCATGTTAGTTGGACAAAAAACATTGGTGCCAATTGCATCCGGCCAACAATTGAACATTGGCAATTATGTGGTTTGAGCCAAATAGCATGCCAGGCTCACGGTCTCTCCTACCCGGAATCAGGCGGTCCTACTCCATGCCTATTGATGCGAGCTTAACCAACCTAAATTAATAGGCTAATTTTACCCACTTGTAATAACCGCAAGTGCACGGTGCCTAATTGGTAGACAACGGCAAGTACGGGTCGATCCCACGAAGAAGGTGGATGCAATTGAATTTTATAATTTAATTTAAACTAATTTAAAGGATAATGGGTTACAACATTTTTAAAACTAAACTAAAAATAAATTAAAAATAAGAAAAAAAATAAAATTACAGAAAATTTGGATTTTATGGGCTTGGACTTACCAATGAGTTAGCAAAAATTATTTAAACCTAAATTACTGAATTTAAAAACGAGAAGCTTTAGGGATGAGAATCCCTTGCTTACACCGAATATGTGATCGTTAAAATCCAATTAAATTAAATCATATTTCTATCAAACATTAACAAAATATTTCAAGCAAAAGCAATTTATCAAAAACTTTCAGAAATAAATTGTAATTAACAATTAAACACACAATTCAGTAAAATCAATCATAATAAGTTATACAACCCATTTAGTTTATCGCAAACTCGATGTGGTGGTACTCAGCAGTTGGTTCGAACACGAATCCCGATAAAATGAAGTACACAAGCTCTGTGGTAATACAGAGAGAAATCGGGGGTGCAAATAACAAAAATTAGAATTCTGTTATTTCCCGCCCGAGCTACAGTGCTGCTACAGTAACAGCCTTCGTCTCCGGCGCGACAGCGCCGCTCGCTGTGCTATTCTTCGCTCCTCGCGACCGTCCCGTCCTCCAAATGATTCTAAAACCAGAAAAAGAGAAAGAAGGTGAGGAAACAATCGAGAGAGATGCGAAAAAAACAGAGAGAAATCGGGAGGGGACTCCCCTGTTTTCGCTGCCGCGGTGGTCTGTGCCGCCTGCTGAAGCGTCGCTTGCAACGGTGGTCGTGAGAGAGGGATGCAGGAAGGAGCTCGAGATGAAGAGAGGTCGAGAGAAGAGGAGGAACAGTGGCGGTGGTGAGGCGGAGGTCTGACGCGAAACAGGATGTCACTCCCCTGTTTCGTGGTGGTGGCGGTGCTCGGGTGATGGTGGCTGAGTGGATAGAGAGAGAGACGATGAGATGAAGGGTAATGGTGGTGATGGCGAGGTGATGTTTTTAACGTGAAACAGGGTTGTCACGCCCCTGTTTCACGGTGATTAGTGGCGGTGGTGGTGGAGGCGGAGCTTGGTAGTGGTGGTTGTGTGG
Organism: Berberis vulgaris; assembly: GCA_963556465.1. Classification (NCBI taxonomy): domain Eukaryota; kingdom Viridiplantae; phylum Streptophyta; class Magnoliopsida; order Ranunculales; family Berberidaceae; genus Berberis; species Berberis vulgaris. The sequence continues at coordinate 8,979,049 of OY747136.1, read as the reverse complement.
ACAGGGGAGAGGAGCAGGGAGATGCTGGTGGCTCTGGAGTGATGAAAATCACGTTGTGAGGAAGAGGGTTTAATTTTCTATAATTTTTCTTTTCCCTTCTCTTTCTCCCTTTCTCATCCATTGAATTTTTGTATTTAAAGAGAATTAGTAGAAAATGAATATGGACAGGTTCAGGAGAGTGTTCAATGAGTGATTTAAGGAAAAATAAATCAGAATCTTTGGTGATTGAGGGAATGTGTCTAGGGTTTGATTGGGCTTAGCATTGGATTTGGATTTAAGTTATGGGCTTGGTTTTGGGTTTATGGGTTAGGTTTTGGGTTTAGGTTATGGGCTTAGGTTTTGGGTTTATGAGTTAGGTTTGGGTTTAGGTTTTGGGTTTAGATGTGTGACCTTCTACTTTGTACCACCGCTATAATCGACCAATTGTCGTTCCTTAACTTGTCGCCTTAATATGATTTTATCGTTTACGCTCAAATTCCTACAAAGACATGAAAACGAAATAATTACTATAAAATATAATAATCGAAACACTAACGTATATAAATTGAATGATATATTATGTAATAATTATGTGAATATCACCTATTCAACCAATCCTATAGTGGAGATTTATGCACTCAGTAAATAGATTTATGATTCTGGAGGGTTTTGGAAGGTAATTTGAGGGAAAAAAAATATGAGAGAAACAGGGAGAGTGAGAGGGAAGCCCACTTTAATAAATCGATGGGATCTCAAATCTAGGATAGGCACAAAATATCATGTTTGAAAGGTGATTTTCTTCGTAAGATCAATCAAAAGAGAAAGGAAAGTGAAGTACAACAGGCACAAAAATCTCAAAATGCATAGATGGAAAAAGCTCACTCATAGATTAGTATAGTGAAATCGTAAACTGCAGTGTTTCAATTGCTTAAACTAAACACCATTTAACAATAGACAGTACCTTTAGCATTAATTTTAACAGATTTTATCATTATGTATAGGAAAACATATGCTTATTACTCTAAAACTTGATTTTCCATTATCAATCATAAAACTAAATCTTTTATAATATAAACAATTTTGTGTCTGAGAAATCTTCATCAGCATGAGAAAATGAATGTAATATAAAAAGAAATCATTCAGTATGAAATCATTCAAAACTGATGGATTATTAAAATACAAATACCTTCTAGATTACATAATTTCCAAAGACATCGGTCATCAATGTAAAAGCATCAGGCATGATCTCTTGGAAAACCATGATTTTCTCTTCTGATGTGGCTGTCTCAAGTTTTTGCTGAATGAACCAGCTTCCATACTGATCAGCACTGCTAAAAAAAGATGCCTAATGAAACACTCAGAAGCTAGTTAAAGTCCTCCTTCTGTTATATTGGTGGTGTCGAAGTGGAGTACTTGGTGGTAGTGGTGGAAGCATGGATTTAGGTCTAGGTATTGAGTATAATAACCTTGACTGTAGGAAGCTGGAGGAGTTTAGGGGGATGATTGCTGCATTGGCAAAAGATGAACACCGGTGTCAATTCTTGCAAAATGAAAGATATGAGGATGTTAACACTATTTTCGACGAGTTTAAAGAGTTTATGAGTGAATTGATGGTTGATGAGTTTGGAAGTTACTTGGTTCAGAGGCTATTGGAACTTATCAATGAACAACAACTCAACGAGATTCTCTACTCCGTAACCAGGACTGATCATGTGCTTGCAAAAATATATCAAAACCGTCATAGGTAATTTCTACTCTTCTTGCCTTTTATCTTGAAAATTGATAAATCAATGCTAATGTTATTGAATATACACACCAATCTTAATCTAACTAGACTTAAAAAAATAATAACTAATTAAGCAATTCAGAACTATATGATCTTATGAGACATTGTAGATATGCATATCTGTGACACTACTTTGTCGTTTCATCTTCGTTTGCATAATCACTTTGGTTATTTATTTATTTATTTATATATTTGTTTATAAAGTAATAGTCTATCTAATTGCACAAACATTAGTATTATCCTATTTTGACGAATGTTTGAGCATTCTTCTGTAGTATTTCTTAACAACTGGGAAAAAACTTCATTATTGAATATAACATTATTGGGGATAAGCTATGGCAATGAAAGTGCTTAACTATGTTTAACTGAAAGTTAGGGTAAAAGGGTCTAAAAATTAATTTTGACCGGTCAATGACGTGGACTTAAGAATTCTGTCAGAAAACGAGGGTTAGACTCAAATAGTTTCAAAACGAATGCTAAACTCTAATATGTATGAACTAATAAGTGCTAAACTAAAAAAACACCCTTATTATTAAAACATGTAATTATTTTTAATATTTTCATGCCTAAGTATTATATTTTTCAAATAAACGGATGGATATTTTAATAAACATTTAAAATGAGACCCCGAACATTCAATCAACTTTAATTTTAACCAAGTTTGACTTTAAAAAATTAATATTTTTTACATTCTAAAATATGATTTTTTGATGGAACTGATTGAGAGAGATGGTGGTGATCGAGGGTGTCTATTGCATGATAATTAGCAAAACAAATGTATATAATATGCTAGTTATTAACAAACACACTTTACCTTAAAAGTGTTGAGGATTTAGCATATGCTACAAATGCAACGACTATTCCATTATTATTATTTTGAATTTTGTTTAGTGTGTATATTTCAGTAAATTGTTTAGAAGAATAGATGAACGAAGAGTTCGATTTCTAGGATTGATGCTTGGTAAAAATTATTGTGGATTTTGTATATAAATTTTTTTAATTAGCTTTCAATTTTATTATCTGGTAAAAAAATTTCAAGTCACAGGCATGATTTATTGTTTGTGAAGTGCTAGCTTTCAAGGATTATTTAGGTAGAGAAAAGAGTTGACTTCGGTTCTTTTGCTAACAATTGTGTGTGTGTGTGTTTTTTTTTTTTTTTTTTTTTTGTTTTACATAATCTTTGTCATGCAGAAATTGTTGGGGCATCTCAGCAACTCACATCAAATTGCGAGGTTCGTAAATGCTTTAATTCCAATAACAATTCATTTAACTACAAACTCGTATGGGCATCATGTGATTCAATGTAGTGTGAAACACTTCTCGATAGAATACAATCAGGTGTGCACTTTCATCTCAGATTATTTAATGGAAAAATGACTTATAAGGCCTAATTTATATAATTGTAGACCATATAAGAACCTAACTATTGAAAATGCCTCAAAATGAATACTTTTTATAATAAGGCCCCAAACCTAAACCATGGCTAAAAGATATGTGAAAAGACAAATCTATTTTACAAATCAGAATGATGTTTTAGATAAAAGACGATCAAGATTGAATGTTTGGTAAGATGTTGATGGTGGAGATTCATTATTAATAATAACATTTTTGTAAATAAGTTGCAATTAGAAGGGCCAAGAAAATGGATAAAAAGTTGGTGCAATGCATATGTTTGATAATTATTTTTTGATTTTTTAAAAATCTAAATCGTCATAGCTATCTACTTGGTTGTCAAATTTTAGTAAACTCGGTATGGTTGAAATGCATTATTGAATATCTTTCCAATGAAACCAATCATTAATACAAATGCTTAAAGTTTTAAATATGCATTTCATGCCGTATGCATTTTTTCAAAAAATAAATGTAATCTAATGCATTTCGTAAGTAATTTCAATGATAAGACACATTGAAAAATATAAAGATCTAACAGATCATATAGAGGGGAAGGGGAGGCTTAAATACCCCTGGCCAAAGTTGAGTGCCGAAGGCATGAGGAATACCCTAGTATACTCATATTCCTAGATACATTAACTTGGTGTTGTTATTTATGTATTCAAATTCTAGTTACATTGAAACAAGCGGAACACGCAATTTTTAACGCAAATTTATATTTTTTCAAAGTTGCTTCATGTCCCTAAAACACAACTGATCAATTCCGGCTGGGTAATCTGGAAATAAAAAATTAAAAAAAAAAAAAAAAAAAATCTTGAAGTAAACTTATGATTGGTTGTAAGAAGGTGGATAAATTTTTGAAATTGATCACTTAAGTTAAAGGGTAAGAATATCTTTATAATTATTTTTAAACCATGGGTTAGGTTTGTGGCTTTTAAGAATTAAATATAAAAAAATAAGATTTTTGAGACATTTTCAATTGTTAGAGTATGGTATGGTCAATAATTATAAAAAGTATACCTTATAAGCTATTTTTCTTTATTTAATTAGTTACGATAGTTGTGTATCAATGTGATACTTTGTGCGCACTCATAATATTTAGAGTAATGAGTATTTTCATTTCGACCTTAATTTTTTTGGCAGTATCTTTTGGAAGCAGTAACAGCAAATTGTGTTAACATTGCAATGAATCGCATTGGAGTTTGTGTATTAATAACTTGTTTAGACAACGCTGAAGGAGAGATAATGGAGAACCTTCTCAGTGAAATAACAAGAAATGCATTAGTCCTAGCAAATGATCGTCATGGGATTGTACTTGTTAAAATTTACTCTATTCCTTTAAAGTAATTTTTGGTATTAATTTTATGTTCTAATTTTACTCTTTTTGGTTTTAGAAACTATGTTATACAACACATAGTAGAGAAGAAGATACCACATGCCACATCGAAGCTACTAAAAAATTTCGAAGGGCAATTCGCTAGTATTTCTACTCACAAATCACACTTCCCTGTTTATTGTATTGATGTAGTTGCATCTTATGTATACAAGCTTTTAGCTTTATCTATATAGTATATATTGAGTGATTTAGACATATCCTCTATCGAAAGTTCAAAATTTGGACATAACATGTAATGTTGACTGATTAAACATATCCCAGTCTGACAATTTTGTCCATGGTGTCATTTATCATGAACCAAATGTTATTTTGCAAGTTTCTTCTATCACCCTTAAATCCTGACACTAGTAAAAAATCCACTCAAAATCACATCGAGATAATAACATGCATGTCAATGAATAACTTAAAACATGAAAATTTTATGATAGGTGCACAGATTGAGATTATTTGAACTGAAATCCATACAAAAACATGCAGAATATTGTGTCTGAAAGTTGCTTTTCTTCCTAAGATCCAAAGAGAAAGGAAACTGAGTACAACAGGCACAATAAAATCGAAATGCATAGATGGAAAATGCTTACATCAAAGAGTAGGATTCTGAAATTGTCAAAACTGAAAGTGTTTCAATTGTGCTAAACTGAACAACATTTATCAATTGGCTTAAAGTGAACTTCACTTGACCACTTACAAACATCTTCCAACAAAGCAGAAGAAATGGAAAGAAAAGTAACACCAATATCGTACCCAGGCCTTGCATTTCATGACAATTAAGTACTTCTGTGGCCTCAACATTTCACAGTTCCCAGTTTATTGTATCGATACATCTGCACCTGCTGAAGCTTTGGGAACCTCCAACAAACTTTTAGCTTTATCCATATGGGGATCTGGATTAACGTTCTTTGAAGTTGTTATGACCATCTGTTTTAGATTTGGCCCATTTCTAAGAAAAAACTCCAGAAATTGCATCTCCTGATCTCCCCCACTGAAGTTTTCCATTTCCAACACCTCCATCGAAGTTAGGAACGGATATTCTCTATTTTCTGGGGATTGATCTACTGGGCGTATCAATTGTTCCCAAAACTTGTCAAGGTTGGTAGGCTTTTCCAAACCCTGAAAGTAGAAATTAAAGAGCTTGTGAACAACAGTAAATATTATGTAACAAAGTGTACATGATAGCATAAATATAGCGATGGTAACAAAAACTCACTTTAAGGTGTAATGTCTGTCCCATCTGAACTGAAAGTGTCTTCAATTTTGGACAACATTTAAGCAACGTCAAAATGCCATCAAATTCGATAGGCGACAACCCTGTCTTTAGTTTTAAATGTGTGACATTGTCAAATGATACCTTAGATTGGCGTGTAGGCCAAGCAGATACAACCTTCGTACATAAAAGATCAAAAAATTCAAATAAAGTTAAACTAAATTCATTTCTTTGTAACTTACATCAATTACAAGCTATACCTACTACCATAAAATTACATGCTTAGTTAGATTGACCCAAAAAATAACCTAATTTAATTGAAAAGAAATTTGCCTACGCAAAAACATAACAACAATCACATTTCTATAGATAATAAATCTTCAATCTCATCAACAAATTAAGAATGTGAAACTGTAATAGTAATCATCATAAAGAATGACCATTACAACGCCGCAAGAACATAACATTTCTGGCTGTAAAATTTAAAAATTTCATAGATAATAAATCTTCAATCTCATCAACAAATTAAGAATGTGAAACTGTAATAGTAATCATCATAAACAATGACCATATGACCTATATATTGTTCTATTTAATAAATCACTCCTTTATTTTATATTCAAGAAAAAAGAAAGAAAATGTAGATACCTGAGTTACGAAACTGCAGACACTTAAAACCGTGGCAGTGCACATATTTTTCAGAATTTTATGATGCAGCCAGTAACCATAGTGGATCCAAGGTGTATGTGGCTCATATTGTTTTTGAATCCCAAAGTCAAGTTCACCCTCTTGAAGAATATCTAAGTTGCCTAGGTGAAGAGCGTGTCCAGGTAACCCATGATACTTGAATGATTGGAGCGTTTTTGATTCAATGAAAGGTCCTGATACGATGGTAGAACAATCATCAATGCTTAAATTCCTTAGCCTGATCATCTGATCCGAAATGTCCAATTTTTTAAGTTTTCTGCATTTCTTCAAACTCAGACTTCGTAGAGACACAATTTTGAAACAACCACAGTAGAGAGTCACTTGTTATTTCTACCCGACACAAAACAATCTCACTTAATCTTATTGCCCCAACGTTCCTGAACCTCCACCTTGAAAGATCACTCAAATCATAGCCTGATAACTTCACTTTGATCATTTCTCGAAATTCATATACAATAATCGGTAGCGTAGGCAATAGCACACGATCATCAGAGAAATCTAGATTCAACTCTTGTATTCCATTGGGTATGGAAAAATTTGTCTCATCACAGGGTTGAGATAGCGTGAATGACCTGAGGTTTTTTGAGACTACAGAAATTGAATGTAGAGAAGAACAATCTTCAATACTTAAACTCCTTAGACTACCTGTTGGAATGGTTACCACAGTGAGATTTCTACACTTGTTCAGACTAAGAACCTCAAGAAACTTGCATTCTAAAATCAACCAATCCAGGGCATCTGTTGTTAGTTCAACCGAAGTCAAAGTAATATGCCTTACTGCCCGAAATTCCATAAATCTCGATAGATTGAAATCATCTGCTGGAAAGTTGATAAAGTGATTCAGTTCTTCCATTTCATACCAGTTACTTGGCAATTTCAGCACCCTCTTACGATTATCAGAGAAGTCAAGATACGACTCATGCAAGTCTTCAGTAATCAAAGCATTGCTCAAAGAAGGTTTTGATAAATGCCCAATACCATCCCAAGCGGTTTCACATTCTTTATCATACCAGAAAACGGCATACTTATTGGCAAAACACAAACTCTGCGGCTCAATAGGTAAATCTTCATGAAAGAACTCTTTGGAGAATTCAAGAGCTTTTACAAACTTCGCACAGAAGTAAAGACTGGGAAACACAGCATTATGATTCCCATTCGCCATTGTAGAGAAGCTGAAGAAACTCAGAGAGAAGGAAAGATTGGAAATAAGAGAGAGAGAGGTTTAAGAGAAACTTCGAAGTGCAGAGAAGTGGAAAGGCAGAACAGAAGGAGTTCTTATAACAATTTTGCTTTGTTTTTTTTAACTGCTGGAGATGGAGGAGAGGTTTTCTTGCACAACTGTTTTGCTTTAACAGCTGGATGACAACTTGATAAACATTTCTTGATTTTGGAAGAACAAAAAAAAAAACTGCCAACTGATTTCTCATTTATCTGTTATTTTCTATTGTTTCTTTATAGATAGTTCAGGTCGAAACAAATGAAATCAAATGTGTCGAGTCAAATGTTTACTCAGGTTTGCGTCACATGTTGTCTAACGTCGATGATGCAAAAGCAAATCCAATGGGCATGTATGATTTAATACCTCTAGTTAAGTTTACAAACATATATTGGTGCATGCCAGGTAATTTTGTCAAGCTAATGATACATGTGGGAGCCAAATATATTTGGGTTGTTCTGGAGAAGCCCGGATACTACCCACGAAAGTTGTGTAGAGAAAGCCCAAGTTTAGCCCCAATACAACCAAGTCTGAGCCCAATACAACTCAACAAAACGCTATTTTCTTAGCAGAGGAATAGTGTTCGGCGCTGACCACCATTCTCAGCTAAGCACACAAGCTTGCAGGAGAGACATCTCCAAATGGGAAGTTACAACTACCTAAGAGAAGTTTTTTTTTTTTTTTTTTAAAGGCAAACAGGATCCCGAACCTTATCATTAAATCAAAAGCATAAAAGTACATCAAGTTTACACCACTCACTTATCTCTTCATCATACATCGCATCGTTACAAGGGAAAAAATTTCCTTAAAATCGTGAATCATAAAAGATGGATCAATGAGTTTTAAGCCAAGGGTTAAACTCACTAGTTGAATAGTTGTCCAAATGGTTCCTTGATGGATTTGCTTGAACTCGTGATCTTGGTAGGCACGAATCCATTTCTTAATCATCTTGAGAACAAGGATATTCATTCCCTTCCCTAACAAATACGAAAGGTCGGAATTATGTTCTTGAAGCACAAACTTGAAAAGAAATGCAATTAAACACTACGAACAACCTAGTTCTTGAGAGATTCCAACAGCTGATATTGATTTTCATCTAATTTCTCTGTTATAATTTACCCGAATTTAGGGTTTGCTTTTCTGTTTTGGGTGGATCTTCGAGGAGCGTCTCTCTTAAGAGGCTAAGCAGTGGTTACCTCGCATTCATCATCAACAATGTCTTGACTCACTATAGTAGCTTCCTTTTCCAAACCAACTTTTAGTTCTAGTAGATCTTCATAGTAGTATGACGTCTAAATTTTTTCTGATGGTTTTTCTCACTTGTACAGACTTGAATATAAAGATGAAAGCGGTCCTCTTCATAAGTAGCATCTCTCGGTCAAAGCAGGCTTTAAAGAGCTCCATCTTTGATATACCATACTTATTTCTTACAAGTGCAGATGGATGACTCTTTGATTTGTCGTAAGGAACCTGAAGCTGTGCTTTTAGATCCCTCCCCACATGGAATGACTTGAAATTGCTTCTGGTCTTTCCTTGACGTCGCCTAATTATTAACATTCTTCGAATTTAGATTGCACTGATTAAGATAATTGCAAAAATCTAAAGTTAGCTCTAATGTAATGGAAGCCAAACCTCTTGTAAGAAATCTGCTGCACCTTTCCTATCAGGGCATCGGAATCCCATTGTCTCAAAAAAGTCTAGTATGAAACCCCGGGGGCCATGATAAACTCTGTCCTTCACAGATTAGTATTATATCATCAAACAAATTGAACGTTTCGGGTACAGGTTGTAGGAGAGAGATGACTGTGGTATATTGTAAGACATGGATAGTATACTTCAAGCACTTGACAATCTGAAAGGTTGTTGAGCTGTCTAGCCCCGTAGAGATTTCATCCATGAAAACAGCCTTTGAAGGACCGACATTGTAAGGAAAAAAATATTGTAACAATACGGATTCACACGCTGCTCTGTTGTTATGTCAGACAATGTATTTGAGTATTTATCACTGGAAGGAATTGAAGAAACAACTTAGACAATGTAAAAACCAGTAAAACACCAGGATTCGATCCACTTCATATCTTAAGAACAAACAAAGAAATTCAAGCTCCAAAAAGATCACAGGAGACTTACTCTAAAGCTCTAGCTGTGCCCAGTGCTACCTTCAAACGAGCATGACAGGTAAGTGTCTTGCTGCTATCATCAGCAAAGTGCAACATGTCATGCAGAGTTCCTATTCCATGGCATGTCAGTGAGAATCAAAATGGTTCCAACTGCATCATCCCATATGAGCTGCAGATGCATTACCCAAATCAAAGACTTAAAACCCAAGAAAAGTGAAAGAAAGAAACATGCATAGCATAGTAATGATCAAGAGTGTGATAGTAAGTATTTGGAAAGAAATAAAAGAACGATAAACACTGATGATGAGTCCAAAACTCTTAACCTTTCAACAACTCTTTAGGATTAAACAGCTTATCTCTTTAAAATCTGTTATGTATCTACTCTGTTGTATAACTATTCACACATGAAAATATTACGCAGTAAATGGTAGTGCTGGCAAGGGAAGGTAGCAGAATGGTAGTGCCGAAAACAAACCAAATATCCATCTACAACCTTGTTCAACTCAAGGAACCTGAAGAATAATCAAACTAGAGGTGGTAAAGAGAAGCTTACTGTATGAAGTTGTTAAACAAGAAATTAATCGCAAACACCTGCGCCCAACATATGCAACTGCAGTGACCTGAAAAACAACAAATATAGATGAGTAAGACCTATACCATGTTCAGATTCAAATTTAGTGCCCCAAAGTTGACCTCGACCAACTAGCAACCAAAAACTTTGACATACAAGATTTTAGACCAATCAATCACCAGTTTATCGGGTATTGCATAAATGAGTTTGAAATTTCCATCCAGTGTATTACCATAGCCCATTCACTGCTCTTGATTCCAAAAAATTATTGAACAAACTACAAAATCTCAATAAATGCAAACTACAAAACTGCTCTTGATTCCAAAAAATCAACATCTCAATAAATTATTGAACAAATTACAAAATGAAATGCAATCACAGAATCCAACTTACCTTCAATTAGAAACCCTAATTTGTGCAAAATGAAGAGGACGAAATAGTGAAGGAGTAGTGAGTAGCAGAGGCAGAGTGACGTGGAGGCGAAGCGACGAAGTGACAGAGAGCGAGAGAGATCAGGTGATGGCGAGAGAGATCAGGCGAGGCGAGGTGACGGCGAGAGGAGAGTCGAGGTGGGAGAGCTGCGTTTCTGAGGGAGAGGTGCGTTGCGAGGGAGAGGTGCGTCTGTGGGGGAGGGAGAGTCGCGAGGGAGGAAATGAAATCGATCAAAAACGCGCAGCCAAATTTTTCGATCTCCCGCTCTGTTTCATTGTAATCAAAACGCTATCTTCTCAATTTTACATTGGTTTTGATAGCACAAGTCCAAATTCTCCAAAAATTACTAACTTAACACCAAATTCTCCAAAAATTCTAACTGTGAGTATTGAACCCGCAATAATAAGGAATTTGTAGACGTACACTCCTAAAATTCTAAGACTTCTCGAAGACACGTATTGTATTCTCTCTAGACTTTCTTCTCTCCATGCAAACTTGGACTCTCATAATTTTCTCCTCTTTTTCCTCCTAGTCTACAACAACTAAACTTAACTCTCTCCAAAACCTCTCTTAAACCCCCCTACAAAATCATCATTCTGTTATATTGGTGGTGTCGAAGTGGAGTACTTGGTGGTGGTGGTGGAAGCATGGATTTAGGTCTAGGTATTGAGTACAATAACCTTGACTGTAGGAGACTGGAGGAGTTTAGGGGGATGATTGCTGTATTGGCAAAAGATCAACACTGGTGTCGATTCTTGCAAAACGAAAGATATGAGGATGTTAACACTATTTTTGACGAGTTTAAAGAGTTTATGAGTGAATTGATGGTTGATGAGTTTGGAAGTTACTTGGTTCAGAGGCTATTGGAACTTATCAATAAACAACAACTCAACGAGATTCTCTACTCCGTAACCAGGACTGATCATGTGCTTGCAAAAATATGTCAAAACCGTCACGGGTAATTTCTACTCTTCTTGCCTTTTATCTTGAAAATTGATAAATCAATGCTAATGTTATTGAATATACACACCAATCTTAATCTAACTAGACTTAAAAAAATAATAACTAATTAAGCAATTGAGAACTATATGATCTTATGAGACATTGTAGATATGCATATCTGTGACACTACTTTGTCATTTCATCTTCATTTGCATAATCACTTCGGTTATTTATTTATTTATATATTTGTTTATAAAGTAATAGTCTATCTAATTGCACAAACATTAGTATTATCCTTTAAAACAACTCTTTAGGATTAAACAGCTTATCTCTCCAAAAACCTCTCTTAAACCCCCCAACAAAATCCTCCTTCTGTTATATTGGTGGTGTCGAAGTGGAGTACTTGGTGGTGGTGGTGGTGGAAGCATGGATTTAGGTCAGGAGACTGGAGGAGTTTAGGGGGATGATTGATGCTTTGGCAAAAGATGAACACTGGTGTCGATTCTTGCAAAACGAAAGATATGAGGATGTTAACACTATTTTCGACGAGTTTAAAGAGTTTATGAGTGAATTGATAGTTGATGAGTTTGGAAGTTACTTGGTTCAGAGGCTATTGGAACTTATCAATGAACAACAACTCAATGAGATTCTCTACTCCGTAACTAGGACTGATCATGTGCTTGCAAAAATATGTCAAAACCGTCACGGGTAATTTATACTCTTATTGCCTTTTATCTTGAAAATTGATAAATCAATGCTAATGTTATTGAATATACACACCAATCTTAATCTTAATCTCAATGCTAATGTTATTGAGGGACCACTGAAAACATTATTTTTCAATACCTCAGCCAAAGGTACTAGGTCCTCGTTTGCCACTTCGATTTTTCTCGAATCCTCTCTTCCTTCAGCTTAACTTCCAATTTTCATCATCACTTCACTAAATGAGAACTTTAACATTAAAATATTTGTGATGGCTGCCTAGATTTAGTGTATTTAGTGAAAAATATACAAATATCATGTCTGAATTAAGAATTGTATTTTCAAACTGAACGTGTCATTTTATCATCAACCAAATGTTATTTTGCAAGTTTCTTCTATCACCCACAAATTCTGACACTAGTAAAAAATCCACTCAAAATCACATCTAGATAATAACATGCATATCAATGAATCTCGAGAAAATTTGACTGTTCAAATTTATTCAAACACAAATCTCGATAAAAATTGAATTGTCTGAATAAATTATCCCCATATAATAAATTACTAACTTAACACCAAATTCTCCAAAAATTCTAACTGTGAGTCTTGAACCCGCAATGATAAGGGATTTTTAGACGTACACTCCTAAAATTCTAAAACTTCTTGAAGACACATATTGTATTCTCTCTAGACTTTATTCTCTCCATGCAAACTTGGACTCTCAGAATTTTCTCCTCTTTTTCCTCCTAGTCTACAACAACTAAACTTGACTCTCTCCAAAACCTCTCTTAAACCCCCCCTACAAAGTCCTCCTTCTGTTATATTGGTGGTGTCGAAGTGGAGTACTTGGTGGTGGTGGTGGAAGCGTGGATTTAGGTCTAGGTATTGAGTACAATAACCTTGACTGTAGGAGACTAGAGGAGTTTAGGGGGATGATTGCTGCATTGGCAAAAGATGAACACTGGTGTCGATTCTTGCAAAACGAAAGATATGAGGATGTTAACACTATTATCGACGAGTTTAAAGAGTTTATGAGTGAATTGACACTACAAAAAAAAATGCCATTAAAAACGCTATGTCTGCCGGAGCTATAATAGACCTGGGTCTATTATAGCATTTTTAAAACGCTATAGTAAATTGGCCTTTTATAGCGTTTCTGTAGGTATACATTGCAAATTTTTTTTTTTTTTTTTTAAATTTCATTTGCTATCAAATGAATTTTTATTACATCTTATAAGTTTTATTTCTAGAAAATTATATTCGGATGTTTATGCAGCCAATCAACCGAATTTCAATTGGGGAACATGCGGATGCTAGCAAACTAATGAAGAATCATTTAATCGCCGCATTATAGACAACAATATCATATGGGAAAAACCCCATTACAACCACTCATTATTGAAGAATCGATACTCACTATGAAAGGGATATATGAAAACAAAATCGCATCCGAAACTTGATTTTTTTTGACAAAATACTAGTTTTAATGTCTGACTACTCATAGTAGTATGACGTCTAAATTTTTTCTGATGGTTTTTCTCACTTGTACAGACTTGAATATAAAGATGAAAGCGGTCCTCTTCATAAGTAGCATCTCTCGATCAAAGCAGGCTTTAAAGAGCTCCATCTTTGATATACCATACTTATTTCTTACAAGTGCAGATGGATGACTCTTTGATTTGTCGCAAGGAACCTGAAGCTGTGCTTTTAGATCCCTCCCCACATGGAATGACTTGAAATTGCTTCTGGTCTTTCCTTGACGTCACCTAATTATTAACATTCTTCGAATTTAGATTGCACTGATTAAGATAATTGCAAAAATCTAAAGTTAGCTCTAATGTAATGGAAGCCAAACCTCTTGTAAGAAATCTGCTGCACCTTTCCTATCAGGGCATCGGAATCCCATTGTCTCAAAAAAGTCAAGAATGAAACGATAAACTACCTGTCCTTCACAGATTAGTATTATATCATCAAACAAATTGAACGTTTCTGGTTCAGGTTGTAGGAGAGAGATGACTGTGGTATATTGTAAGACATGGATGATATACTTCAAGCACTTGACAATCTGAAAGGTTGTTGAGCTGTCTAGCCCTGTAGAGATTTCATCCATGAAAACAGCCTTTGAAGGACCGACTATCATTTCACCTGTGGTCACTCGTTTCTTTTGTCCTCCAGAAATCCCTCTTCTCATATTGTCCCCGACCATTGTATCAGTGCATACTTCCAGCCCAAGTAACTGTACAACCAAGACACTTTTCTTAACCAAACGTCCTAAACACCTTACTTGCCTGGTCTAACTAAGAACGTATGCCATCTACCATACCTTCAACATGTAATCGCTGACAATACTGGATTTCTTTCCCAGAATAGCTGTTGCCTGAGAAGGGATGGAGCTTATAAGATGGTTTGCTACAAATCTGTGTTTTGTAATGCTTGCTATTAGTACTATTATTGGCTTCTTACCTTCATGAAGAAATCAATGTCGGGGTCTGGTTTAATTTGTTGTAGTTTCTCCCTTCTAGCAAGTTCAGCGAGGACATCTGCAAAAGTTAAACAAGAATAATGATCAAGGCTATATATAAGAAAACTCATCTAGATTTATTTAGTTATCATTTCAAATCAATAAATTTTCCTAAGTACCTAGTCTATGTCCAACACCCTGACACCGAGCAGAGAAATCCAAGGTTTCCCTTACAGTCATGTCGCCATTATGCAGATCATGTTGACTGATGTAGGCCGAAACTCTCTCATGGTATGTCCATTGTATGTAACATTCCCAGAGACTTACTCAACCCAACATAAAGAACAAATCAACAAGTGAATTTAATGGAACATGAAAAGATGAAACAGAAGATAAGCAATTGTAATGTGTAACCTTGAGATCCTTTCCAAGCTTCCCAGAAAGAGCTAACAGTAGAGTAGACTTTCCCGCGCCAGGAGGACCAAGAAGGAGTGTAAGCCTGTCCAGAATAAACACAAAACAGAACAAACAGTTAGTATTTGGACTGTTAGCAAACTAACAATTACTTAAAAACAGAACAGAATACCTAAATCGGAAGTATCTGAACTCGTTTACCTTCCTGGTTTGATGATACCGCTTATATCATCAAGGATTACCACTGGTTTTTTCTTGCTTTTAAGGATCTTAAGAGAACTCAGTAAGCTCTGCAGAATCAAAATCAGACACCAATTCAGTGAAAAATGTTTAGTTAAATGGACTGCAAATGTGATTCATGTTATTAATTCTAGTAATTGAGAGGTTTCATT
This sequence comes from Berberis vulgaris, assembly GCA_963556465.1. Taxonomy (NCBI): domain Eukaryota; kingdom Viridiplantae; phylum Streptophyta; class Magnoliopsida; order Ranunculales; family Berberidaceae; genus Berberis; species Berberis vulgaris. The sequence goes on along the minus strand of OY747136.1, from coordinate 8,963,334 downwards.
TTTTTTTCCTTTTTTCCCACTCGCCTCTATCATGTTGAAGGTAGAGTTCACTAGTGTAGGCATCGCTCACACTATCTATGAGTCAAGTCATATATACTAGCTCTATCATAGACAAATCTGATCACCACACAGGCACACACACAAAGAAGTCCTAAATAATAGTATTAACTAGTGGGGAGAAAACCACACACCTGTTCCAAAATCTGGATGAACCTGCATTCAGTCGTGACAAAATTTCATTTAAATCTCCTGAAATGTCCAAGATGAACTCTGCAAACGGCATACAGGGAGCCAGGCATAATATACGTAATACATAAAATGTGTACATCACACTATGTACTCTTCCTCAAAAGAAGAAGGAGACATGATAAACACAAAGAAAACTTCAAGTGAAGAAAGAGGTGACACCAATGGATCAAGTTCTTTCATCTCTTCTAAATTTCATTACTATGATGAATAACAATTGTTAAAATTCATCTATTTTATCGAATAGAAAGTAATATAGCCTGAAAACATAATGGTATTCTCCCTTTTGCCACAAAGCAGATTCTCGTACAAGGCAGGGGTTTCAAGGGAACCCACAAAGTATAGTTTTTTCCAGAAAGCATAATTGGATCAGCCACTTCTATCCAAATCAAAACAATTTGCACATTAGACGAATGCAAGCAACTCCCTATTTTCCATTGCCCTACCCCTATTAGGTACATATCAAAGTATATTTCTATTTGTTTTGTTGTCTAACTCTTTAAATTAATTTCATTATGTACAAGACCTTCTCAAGAGGTTGGTGGTGTATCTTTTAATATGAACCAATATCAAATCAGTAATACCAAATTTATTGCAAGTCTACAAAAGATAAAAGACATCATATATGGATCATTTCTAAGAATATAATTATCACTGAGTGCTGCTTCTCTGAATATATATTAGATAGAATCTACCAGATACAAACGCTTCAATCAGTCCTAGAAAATCAAAAGGTGAGAAGGTACCAATAGACCTTTGAGAAAAAAATTTGTGCATGACTTCGGATCTGCACAGCCGTTTTCATCCCAATATGTTCTGTACAAAACAAAACCAGAAAATAGGAGAACAAACAGATCTCTAATCAAAAGGCATCGCATACTATAATTCGAGTATCATATCCAAATTCAAGCCTAAACCAAAAAACAAATATTCTTCAACAGCAACCCAGAATCCTTCTGGAGCAGTATAAAATGGAGTAACTTCAATTTAGAGTTTAAAGTGCTAAATCTAAACAATACTTATGGTCCAATTAGAATATGACCTTCAATCCGCTGCCACGCTCTTCCATACAGTTTTAACGCTTCAAGGAACCTATTATGCTCCTCCTCTGTCCACTTCTCTCTTTGTTTGGTAATAGTGTATGGTTTTCTTGCCTATAATCGAAAAGCAGAACAGGACTCAATATCTATGGAAGAAGAAGAACAAATACTTGGAAATTAAAGTCTCAATCGACAAAAATAACACTTAAAAGCACCTTGACAATCAAATCCTCTCCGGAAGTACATGTGTCCATTTCAGGACTCTGTGTTTCAAATCCTCTTCTGTTATAAACAAGTAATATCGCCTTTTCTTTTTCCTTCCATCTCTCTGGCAGATCGGTTTTCGAGCTGATCTCGCTTCCATAGAAAAGAAATTTGGAAACTTAAGCATCAATTCAACTCTAAAATTCAAAAATTAAAACAATAGAGAGAATAAGCTTATGGCAGGGTGCATTCTGTATTGGACATCAACTATAGCGTTTTTTATTTGCAAAGTCATTCAAAATTGACTTTTTATAGCATTGTTATAAAAAACGCTATCGGCAAATGCTATCAATGAACATAAAATCAGTTTCAAAACTGATGGATTATTAAAATACAAATACCTTCTAGATTACATAATTTCCAAAGACATCGGTCATCAATGTAAAAGCATCAGGCATGATCTCTTGGAAAACCATGATTTTCTCTTCCGATGTGGCTGTCTCAAGTTTTTGCTGAATGAACCAGCTTCCATACTGATCAGCACTGCTCAAAAAAGATGCCTAATGAAACACTCAGAAGCTAGTTAAAGTTAGGACACAAAGATCTTGGAACAATATGTACCTGAACTCGACAACATGACCTACAATTTCTGACAGCTCAGAGCATTTGAAATAGAGCAAAAAATGTGAAACTGAGGCACATGAATTGAAATAGAGTAAAATGTTTGAGTAACAGGGACACTCCATTTTGTAAGTTGCAACTATTTTAGGTTTATAAAAAGTCATTGACCAGACACCCCGCATAATTTCCAAGTAAAATAATAAACTATTCATATTTAACTTCAGTATCCAATATTGGGCTGCTTTGCATGAAATAACATGACAACTTATGAATGTAAGACATCTGAGCATGACAGCTCAAACTGAACACAGTACTAAACCAAAAGTATCCAAAAAAATGGAAAGGGTTTCATATACATAAACAAGTCTATATGCAAAAATGAGTCCTTACACAAGGCAAATTCATTCTATGACTGTATATAGTGCACAAAATGAGTTATCAATATTCAGCACATAGAAAAAATGAACTACAATTGAATGAAAATTTTAATTTGAGACCAAATATTATACATGTATTATCTACCATGCAAGCAGAAGATGTAACTTCATGAATGAGAAAAGGCATATCACAACAAAACCCAGAACAAGCGGCACAAAAGCAAAAGGAAAGTCATATCTTTATTCAAAATAAGCATCTGGGAAATAAATGCAACTTCATACATTCAAAAAAGTAACTGCTATTTATTAATCAGAGAAAGTGACAGAGCTGATTCTCTAGTATCTAAGAAACATGAAAACACTTGCAAGTTTCATAACATTTGAACATGGAGAGACTAAGATGCCAGACAAAAAAGAAGATTAAGGAGGGAAAGAGTGAAAACAACAGGAACAGAAAGAAATGCGCTTTCCATTTGAAGCGTGAGTACTTGAGAAGTGGAGGGAAAAATACAACAAATGAACGAAAGTAATAGATAACTACAATTTACATTTTTACCAAAAGAAAAAGGTTAGAAAATGTGCCTTCGAGATGAAACACAGGACCTTCAATGGCTATACCGTCATCAATAAGGATACCACATTCCCTAGCAATTGCTTTTGCAGTGTTTATGTTGTCTCCTGTAACCATCCGCACGGTAATTCCACCTGATCTACAGACTGCAACGGATTCCTTGACGCCTGGACAAAGAGGATCCTTGATACCCACATGGAGCTGTTTTAAGAGATGAACATGGTGTAGTCATAACAGCATGTGCAGGATCATCGCCTGGACACTCTGTAATTATGCACGAACTGCATGGTATCGAAGCTGCCCTTAATCTGATGGAAAAACACTGTATCAATAAGGCTATTTTCAGCACTGACTCAGCATATGCCCTGTCCATTCTCACAAAGAATGAAGCTGCTCCATGGGAGGCTATTGCTTTTGCAATATATTTGACATTGCAAAGTAATATGACATGTACATAAACATAGATACCAAGGGAGAGAAAAAAAGAGTGAGTAACTAATCTACATTAATGCCGTACCAGAACATAAAAGAAGAGAACACCAATGCAGCTTTGATCATCCAATGTTTTAGTCTCTCAGAGTGACCCTGGAATTGAGCAAAAACAATAATCAAAAGACATCTATCAGCTTTTCTACCACATCTTGTTATTGTGTATACTCGATAAAAATAAGAACGTAATTGCACGGACGTGTATGCCCAACTTTACGTTACTAATAATGTTAAGTACCTAACAAATGCCCATGATATTGCAACTAAATGTGGACCAATTACGTGCACAACAGCCATTAGGACTATCCAAATAGGTGCTTACTCATGGCACAAAACTTCAATTGGTGACACAACACAGATCCTTGAAACACACTGAAGTTACTCTCCTTTTCTTTTTTGTTTTCGGTATACTTACCAAAGCTTGAGATTGTTTTTCTTTTATTCAAATAGGTGCGTCTGTGAGGGAGAGGTGCGTTGCGAGGGAGAGGTGCGTTGCGAGGGAGAGTCGCGAGTGAGAGGTGCGTCTGTGAGGGAGTTCTTGTGAGGGAGGGAGAGTCGCGAGGGAGGAGATGAAATCGATCAAAAACGCGCGGCCAAATTTTTCGATCTCCCGCTCTGTTTCACTGTAATCAAAACCCTATCTTCTCAATTTTACTTCCAAATTCTCCAAAAATTCTAACTGTGAGTCTTGAACCCGCAATAATAAGGGATTTTCAGGCGTACACTCCTAAAATTCTAAGACTTCTTGAAGACACGTATTGTATTCTCTCTAGACTTTCTTCTCTCCATGCAAACTTGGACACTCAGAATTTTCTCCTCTTTTTCCTCCTAGTTTACAACAATTAAACTTGACTCTCTCCAAAACCTCTCTTAAACCCCCCTACAAAGTCCTCCTTCTGTTATATTGGTGGTGTCGAAGTGGAGTACTTGGTGGTGGTGGTGGTGGTGGAAGCATGGATTTAGGTCTAGGTATTGAGTATAATAATCTTGACTGTAGGAGGCTGGAGGAGTTTAGGGGGATGATTGCTGCATTGGCAAAAGATGAACACCGGTGTCAATTCTTGCAAAACGAAAGATATGAGGATGTTAACACTATTTTCGACGAGTTTAAAGAGTTTATGAGTGAATTGATGGTTGATGAGTCTGGAAGTTACTTGGTTCAGAGGCTATTGGAACTTATCAATGAACAACAACTCAACGAGATTCTCTACTCCGTAACTAGGACTAATCATGTGCTTGCAAAAATATGTCAAAACCGTCACGGGTAATTTCTACTCTTCTTGCCTTTTATCTTGAAAATTGATAAATCAATGCGAATGTTATTGAATATACACACCAATCTTAATCTAACTAGACTTAAAAAAAATAGTAACTAATTAAGCAATTCAGAACTATATGATCTTATGAGACGTTGTAGATATGCATATCAGTGACACTACTTTGTCATTTCATCTTCGTTTGCATAATCACTTTGGTTATTTATTTATTTATATATTTGTTTATAAAGTAATAGTCTATCTAATTGCACAAACATTAGTATTATCCTATTTTGACGAATGTTTGAGCATTATTCTGTAGTATTTCTTACCAACAGCGAAAAACTTCATTATTGAATATAACATTATTGGGGATAAGCTATGGCAATGAAAGTGCTTAACTATGTTTAACTGAAAGTTAGGGTAAAAGGGTCTAAAAATTAATTTTGACCGGTCAATGACGTGGACTTGACAATTCTGTCAGAAAACGAGGGTTAGACTCAAATAGTTTCAAAACGAAGGCTAAACTCTAATATGTATGAACTAATAAGTGCTAAACCAAAAAAACACCCTTATTATGAAAACATGTAATTATTTTTAATATTTTCAAGCCTAAGTATTATATTTTTCAAAGAAACGAATGGATATTTTAATAAACATTTAAAATGAGACCCCGAACATTCAATCAACTCTAATTTTAACCAAGTTTGACTTTAAAAAATTAATATTTTTTACATTCTAAAATATGATTTTTTGATGGAACTAATTGAGAGCGATGGTAGAGATGGTCGTGAGGGTGTCTATTGCATGATAATTAGCAAAACAAATGCATATAATATGCTAGTTATTAACAAACACACTTTTCCTTAAAAGTGTTGAGGAGTTAGCATATACTACCAATGCAACCACTATTCCATTATTATTTTTTTGAATTTTGTTTTGTGTGTATATTTCAGTAAATTGTTTAGAAGAATAGATGAATGAAGAGTTAGATTTCTATGATTGATGCTTGGTAAAAATTATCATGGTAAAAATTATTGTGGATTTTGTATATAAAATTTTGTAATTAGCTTTCAATTTTATTGTTTGGTAAAAAAAATTCAAGTCACAGGCATGATTTATTGTTTGTGAAGTGCTAGCTTTCAAGGATTATTTAGGTAGAGAAAAGAGTTGACTTCGGTTCTTTTGCTAACAATTGCGTGTGTGTGTGTGTGTGTGTGTGTGTGTGTGTGTTTTACAGAATCTTTGTCATGCAAAAATTGTTGGGGCATCTCAGCAACTCACATCAAATTGTGAGGATCGTAAATGCTTTAATTCCAATAACAGTTCATTTAACTACAAACTCTTATGGGCATCATGTGATTCAACATTGTGTGAAACACTTCTCGATAGAATACACTCAGGTGCACTTTCATCTCAAATTATTTAATGGAAAAATGACTTATAAGGTCTAATTTATATAATTGTGGACCATATAAGAACCTAACTATTGAAAATGCCTCAAAATGAATATTTTTTATAATAAGGCCACAAACTTAAACCATGGCTAAAAGATATGTGAAAAGACAAATCTATTTTACAAATCAGAATGATGTTTTAGATAAAAGACGATCAAGATTGAATGTTTGGTAAGATGTTGATGGTGGAGATTCAATATTAATAATAACATTTTTGTAAATAAGTTGCAATTAGAAGGGCCAAGAAAATGGATAAAAAGTTGGTGCAATGCATATGTTTGATCTTAATTTTGATCAGGCTACATAGCTCGTTCCATGCCTTTGCTTCATTGTCAAATAAAAATAAATAAATGAACGGCTTCCAGTGAGCACTTACTTATTAGTGTTTCATCTATGCAATTATATAGTGATTTGGATTGCGTAGATGTCAAAGTGTATATAATAAACAGTCTTACTTGTCAGTGTGGAGGGTTTGCGAGTAGATATTAGTTTCATAATTAGGGGAGAACGGTCTTCAATGCTTAGGCTCCTTAGCATGCGCAGTTCTTGATTGCATCAAGATTTTTGCATTTCTTCAAACTCAGGTTTCATAGAGACTAACAATTTCTGAGCAACCCCGCAGAGACCTACTTGTCAGCTTGACCCAGCACAAAACAATCTCTCTTATTATCCCAAAATTACTGCTGGTTAACGAAAGATTACTCAAATATTTACCATTGGTTCTACGACGTTTGGATGTTGCTCTTGTGAGTCAAAGGGCGCTTCTTCCATAATATTTTCTTCCCCATCAACTCAGCCGTCTTTCTTTTTCCTTCCTGAGTTCCCCTCGACTCTCTTCCACAACCCGATTCAGAGCATCGCTAGATACATTGGTTGCTATAGTATCACTCATTGAGTTTTGTCTCACTATTTGTACTCAGTTTTTCTCTGCTGGCAACTATTAAATTTGAACTTTGTCTGCAATAACCTTAGCTCTCCTCCTCTGTTCCGTCCACTAAAGACTTGCTAGGAACTCTTCCATTGTTGCTCTGCCTTTCCCCCACAGATTCAGGCTCTGTTCAGCTCCTCTTTCTCTTCAACTAGACCACTGAAATTTTTTTTTTCAATACCTCAGCCAAGTGGGAGGCAAACTAGACCTTACTCATTATAGATAAACTTTTAGTCTTTTGTATTGGTAGACAAATAAGACACAGTTATCAACTTCTCAATTAGGGCGTAGTGAACAGAAGATGCTCTGGGCATTAACTTCATTTGTCGATCTTACGGTCATTAACTTCATTCGTATTAACTCCAGAGCAGTCGGAGTTTGAAGGATACTACGGTCATTAACTCCATTCGTCAATCCTGCATGCATGCCAATTGCCATGAGTTAGTATTATAGACTATTAAACAATGAATTATTTGATCAAGTGATTCATAATCTATAGAATTGTTTATGCTTTCAATCTTCTATTTAGAACGCTCTTCAGAAGCCTCTGAACTCTGAACTCTGAACTGGCTGCTTATGTTTTTTTTCCTTTGCGACAATACCAACTAATCTGCACTTACAAGTTGAGATATTTTATTGCACATCACGAGACAGAAAGACTCAGTTTGGGCTCAGCTGCATTGGATTCTTTCTTGAGCCACTCTGTAATTGGGACAACTTTTCAATAAGAGCACGTAAAACATGCATGGGCGTTTAGTAATTTGAACCTACTGAGCTTTTGACATAGATTTGTCACCTTTGAATCACACTTCTTATCCAATTCACTCAGCTAGCAATCTCCACAGCCAGGGACGGAGCTAGGATTTTTGTGGGAGTCAGTCTAGAGAGCCAGCCCCATGGCGAGAGGTCGTGCTATATGTTCTTCTCTTGTTCTTCATCTGTTTTTTTTTTTTTAATCACTCTCTCTCATAATCACGTTCTAGAGAGCTCCCCTGGCGCTAGGGGCTGGCTCTCTAGAATTTTTCTTTTTGTGGAGTGGGGGGATCGTCACTTTAGGTTAATAATAACAAACAAAAAAATTACTAACATGGGTACACTACGGACAATGTCACAATTTCATTTTATATTTTAAATTAGTTTTTAAAAAAAAAAATCTGGTAAGAAAAATTTATTTCACAGAGACCATTATAATTTATCATTGTTTGCATGAAATGGTATAATCAAATTATGGCTAAATTAAGCATGTATAATAAAAAAATGATAAATTGGTTTGGCCAACTAAATCAAAATCCCATAATAACCCTAAGTAGATACTAGGAGTCTTTAGATGAAATGGTTTGATTTAATAAGAAAATATTTGGGTGATAAGAGGTCATTCAAAAAATATAATGGTGTATTGTTAGCAATTGTCAGACAAAATTTATAAATTAGAAGTGTAGATGACTAATTACTTTTTTCATGGAGCCAGATTTATAAATAGATTTTGGGCCTTCTAAGAATTGGGAAGCCCCACTTTAATAAATCGATGGGATTTCAAATCTAGGATAGGCACAAAATATCATGTTTGAAAGGTGCTTTTCTTCGTAAGATCAATCAAAAGAGAAGGGAAAGTGAAGTACAACAGGCACAAAAATCTCAAAATGCATAGATGGAAAAAGCTCACACATAGATTAGTATAGTGAAACCGTAAACTGCAGAGTGTTTCAATTGCTTAAACTAAACACCATTCGACCACTGAATAACAGGTCTTTTTAAACAAAGCACTCTCCCACAATTAAACTGAACAGCATTTATCAATTGCATTAAACTGAAGTCATTCACCATTCACTAACAGGTCTAACTCACCTGTTTTTTTATTTTTTGACATATAGGAAACATCCAGACCCATTGAAGAACACATCTTAATCATCTCTTATCTTCTTTGCACTTGATGCACTGACCTGCAATGATCCTTTTGGATTTTGCCATACCTTTCTCTTGTACTGCACCAACAATTACCATTAAACTAGTAAGTTGTAATTAGACTCACCAACGACCTCATCAACCCATATAGACTATATAAACAAGTAAACTACTAGTGGGAAGGACATTGTACCTGAATTGGGTGATATACCCAGAAAGGAAATAGCTTGAAGAGCAAACCACTTGAATCGCATTACACTTCACCTCTTTAGCTTTCTCAATGGCCGACCTTCCCATGGAATGAAAAGCAACATAAAAATGGTCTGTACCACCAGTGCGGTTCCACTATGGATAATTATGGCTTATGTTAAAGATGTATGCTTTAATAAATTCCGGGATGCCTGCAACATTCACTCTTGGGTCATGCCGTAACCTTGCAATAGAAAAGGGCAAGAAGAAGAGATCTGCCTCTGAAGGATCCTTTGTAATGAAATGGCTCCGCATAAGAGCTATCTTAAAGTAACTTTCGCTAGCATAATTCCAACAGAAAGTACAACACAACTAGTTCGAAGTCCACCGGTAAGAATGCATTTGCGTAAGGATCATCTTTCCTGTGAGGATAAACATATATCTTAAAGCTCCTATTCATCTCTTTATAGTCTTCAAGAAAGATATCTTTGTCATGGAACAACTCATCATTCACATACTTTCCTGAACCATAACCAACAATTTGCAATATACATGTCAAGAAATATTCAAGGTTATACACAGATATGAATGCATTTTTCATTTTCACCAACGAGTTCAATTATGTTTAAGTAGATGGTAGTGACTAAGTCAAACTGTCTTGGATGATCATAAATGCTCCTTTATTTTGCATTAATTTTTTTTAATAGGAGACATTTCCAACCAGGTAGACTACACCAACCTATGGTTACATATGCCAACAAAATGTACAACACAACTAGTAAATTAGCAAATATTTACATAACACACAATCCCAATCGAAGATTTATCTAATAAGGGATTTGAAAATTTTCTCATCCTTATAACTCATACTTGTATTCACAATGATAATTTGTATAGAAATCTCATTTACAACAAAATACCTGTAATTAAATTGGCAAAATATTCACCATAACATACAATTCCAGTTGAAAATATACCTTAATGGAGTTGACAATATTTTCACCATTTAATTAATACTACTTTATATTCAAAATGTCAATTTTCCAACAAAAACTCATTTAGATATCTTCAAAACACCAAGTTAACTGCTTCATTTATACCCAAAATTCTCTACTTAAAATTTCCAACAAATTCAATCAGTAAACAACAACCTTAATTCAAAAAACTCAAAACCCACATACCATTTGAGCTAATTGGTCTCCCCAAACTCCTCCAAGACGATTGAAGATTCCATTACTCAACAAAGGCAGGGTTTTTTCTGGCTTGAAGGATTCAGTAGGAGCAGAAGAGCTTGTAGAAGAGTTGTAAAGTGGAAATTGGATTATGGGGTGGGTTAAAAAAGAGTGATTTGAAAACCCAATTGCGGGCTTAACTGATAGATGTGAATGGTGGTGAATGGAAAAGAGCTTTGAAGTTGAAGAGATGTAGAAGAGAATGAAAACAGAGGTGATGAGAGCTAAAGTGGTGGAGCTAATAGGGTTTGGTTTGGTTTAGTTTGGCAACGAAGAGCCCTTCACAGAGACGAAGAGAAAGAGATATTCGTGAGTCTCTGATGCGATGGAGTCTTCGCGGAGATGAGAGGTCTTTGATCAGCCCTTTCACAGAGACGAGGAGAAAGAGATTTCGTGAGTCTCTGATGCTGGAGATGAGGAGGTCTTCAATGGAGATCTGATGCTGGAGAGAGACGAGGAGATCTGATGCTGGACAGAGACGAGGAGAAAGAGATCTTCAATGGAGATCTTCCATGGAGATTTGATGCTGGAGAGGGACGAGGAGACGAGAGGTTTTGTGTCCCGTGAATCGTATTCCCAGTGTGAGGGAGGTGTAGTTGCATCTTATGTATTCAAGCTTTTAGCTTTATCTATCTAGTCCAGAAGGTGGGAAATAGGGTTCCAATTCCTTGGAGTATAGTAGTACCCAATTTTGTCAGTCTCAAAGGCTGATGTCAAACCCCTACTCAAAACTTCGGAAGCAATAATGAAAAGAAAAGGGGATAGGGGATCTCCCTGCCGAAGTCCCCTAGTGGATCTGAAAAAACTTTTGTAAACTCCTTGAAGCAAAACCGAGAAGTCACAAAAAGTAATACAGTTAGAGATGATGTGGCAGATTCTACCCGTAAAGCCAAATTTTCTAAGCACTTTAAGCAAAAAGTTCCATTCCAGTCTATCATATGCTTTCTCCATATCAATTTTCAGCACCACATTATCTCCAAAAACCTTCCTATTGATGTCTCTGATCAATTCCTGTGCCAGTCCAATATTTTCCCCAATGAACCTGCCTTTAACAAAAGCTCCCTGCTCCGGCGAAATCAATCTTGGCAGAATATCTACCAGCCTATTGCACAGATCTTTGCTAAAGATCTTATAAATCACATTACATAAACTGATGGGGCGAAAATCAGAAAAAGAACCTGGATTAGCAATTTTGGGAATCAAAGCCAAGAAATTCGCCGAGAAAGATGCCGGCAGTGCATCCCCTTCAAAAAATTGAATAGCAGCCTCCCATATATCCATACTCAAAACCTCCCAGCAAGACTGATAAAAGTCAGCAGTAAATCCATCCGGTCCTGGCGCACTATTTTTGAGAATGTCAAAAACTGCATCCCTTACTTCCAGTAGAGAGGGGCGGTGAACCAGAGACTCACAATGACCAGCGTCCAACAATGTCGGGAGACAATTTAGCAAATCCACATCTTCCCTAACCTCACCTTGAGAGGACAACAGCTTCGAAAAGAACTGATTGGCTTCATCCAGAATCTCACCAGGTTCCGAAATAGTTCTACCGTCCAGTAGGGTGATCTGATTGATAGCGCGTCTCTTTTGTTTGGATTTGGTGGAAGCAAAAAAGTATTTAGTGCATGCATCCCCCTCCTTGAATTCTTTTTCACCAGATTTTTGGATCCAGTAGAGCTCCTCCTGTTTGAGAGCCAATCTATACTCTGCCTGACAACGGTGTAAATTGCAGCAAGCCTGAACATCCCAGTTAGCATTGACATTTAACCCATTAGTACTGTTATTCGCAAAACCCGCCAAAAGAATTGTTTCCCACTGCTGCATTTCATCTTCTAATGCACGAATTTTGCTGAACACATTACCGACAACCGTCCTATTCCACTGAATTAGAGCTCGGCGTGTCAATTTAAATTTGGCATCCACACGATCAATAGGCCTCATAATACCCATGTCTGTCAACCACGTTTCCTTAACCAAGTCCATAAACTCAGGATGTGTCATCCACATATTAAGGAACCGAAATGGAACATAACCGACTTTAGAATGCGTTGGCATGGAGGCCAACAGCGGAGAGTGATCTGAGAAAGTTCTGCTAAGATGTTCCACTTTTGGACTACCAAAATCTGTCAACCAAGCGGAATTGGTAAAGATCCTATCCAGTCTAGCCCAAATGCGCTCACTACCCCGACTGTTATTACACCAGGTGAGACGAGGACCCGAGAAGCCACAATCAATGAGACCATTGTTTTCAATACAATCAGAGAAGTGTGACATACTTGCCATGGACGGCTCCACCCCTCCTACTTTCTCTCCAGAATACAAATAAGTGTTAAAATCTCCTCCGACCATCCAAGGAATGACAAGGGATGCAGCAAAGTTTGTCATATTCAACCATAGTTCCTTTCTACCATCTACAGAACATTTAGCATAAACAAAAGATATGAAAAATATTCTTGAATCAGAATCCGTTACCTGGCAATGAATGATCTGGTCCGACATATCCACCACCGAAAGAGTGAGGGAAGAATCCCAAAAGATCCAAATCTTTCCACCAACCGAGTCGTTCGAGGCAAAGCCGCCCAGTTGGATTTTGTTGCCAATCTCCATAGATCTACTAGCAGGAATCATAGGCTCCGCAATCATAAGAATTCTGACTTTATGCTCCAACACCATATTTTTCAACCTCCGCCTCGTGGCCTGATTGGCGATCCCACGAGCATTTCAAAACAAAAAGTTTTCCATCATCTTAAACACGGACAAAAGCTTTACCCTTCTTAGTCTTGTGACGTTTGCCCGGGAGGGCCGTCGATTTGACTTTGTTCTGTTGATCCTTATCAGCGAGTGCCCCCAAATGTAAATCCTTAATAGCCTGTGGTTCCAGTCCCAACTCCGATTCCGACGCAGCCGCGTCACTATCATCTGTGGCGTTAACCATTGTATTGGTGGGGTTTGAATGTTTCTGACTTTGTAAAACACGGTTCTCCTCCACCAACTGGACGAAAACATCATACAGACTCCCATCCACTTCATTTCTGACCACCGAAGGCACTGAGACATTACCCGTTGCCATGGATTGAGCGCGCTTGGTCATAATTTCTGTCAACTGTTCCATCACTGTCGGCTTTGCTATGTCATTCCCAACTTCATTCCCTGCTTCCTGAGATACCACGTCCCCTGGGTTAAGACCATTAAGTGGTGGTGGCCTGGGACTGGGCATTATCTGCGGACGAGGGCTGATTGACCGAGTACCTGCTGAAACCTGAAGTGGCGGGCTGGACTACATGTGGCATTCCTTATACAGGCTGGACTGAGCTGGGCCATGAAAGGGATGGACCCGAGAAGACTGTAGGTGTTCCAGCGGGCTGTCTTGAGCTGGAACAGGACTGATGTTGTGCTCAGGGCATGGAGCAACCATCGGAACAGAGCCAGAACTAAAGAGAGTCGCTGGGCATGGGCTAGGGATGACAGTCGCCTGACCTGGACCAATGTCTGGATAGGAACCTGTCGCTGGAAATGGGCCTGTGTCGGTCGCGGGATCATTGCTTGAAGGCACGGATTGGTGATGGCAAGGACTGGTTGCGACATGAACTGCTTGAAGGCACGGATGAGTGGTCGCTGGAACCCGGCAAGGACCTGTGTCGGTCGCTAAAACACTACCTGGACTAGCTGTGGTGGTCGCTATAACACTGCCGGGACGAGTAGTGGTCGCTGAAACACTACCTGGACGAATGCTGATCGCTATATGTTGTCCGGGACTGTTGGTGGTGACAGGAGCAGGGCCAGCAGGGCATGTGCTGAGTGTGTTCGGAGGGCTGAACGCAATGCCGGGGCTGCTGGCAGACTTAGTGACAGATCGTAACATTAAATCATGATGTCCCAAGTGTTCGGGCTCATTTACATCCTGCGGCATCACTTCTACGGGAGAAGTGGACAGATCAGCTACTAAACCACCCTTGACCTCCTCTTCTTGTGAGTCTATAGATGACTTTTTCGGCTGAGTTTGAAATCCAATGGTATTAGCAATCTCCGAAATGGTGTACCCCGTCTCCAGAAGGCATTCTTCTGTATTTTCGGTGACCTTCTCAACACTAACCGGAACCAAATGCTCACTCTCATCATCAGCAATGTGATCATTAAGCGAGTCAAATTTATTTGACAACTCCATCTTGACCGGAACCATGGCCACAGGCCTCGTTTCCCCAATGTCCTCAACCAATTCTTCCCCCTGGCTGTTCTTAGCGCCACTCGGGCCAACCGCTGGTCGATCAATTTGAGCGTGTTTGAGCACCGGGACATATTGTTGTTTCAAAGTTTTGTGTTCCACAGACGGCTTAACCGTCTTCGCTACTTTACCGGAGTCGGGAACTCCCCCACTGGCCTTGAGTCCAAATTTTTTCCTGCAAAAAGCCTCTTGGTGGCCTATCAAGGAACAAAAGTCGCAATATTTGAAACCTGGATATTCGATTTTCTGCCAGAATCCTCTGTTATTGGCCCTATCAATCCAAACTCTATTCGGTAGTTTCTCCGCTAAAGACATCTCCACACACACACGGGCAAAACCCGGCCGAGTGAGACAACGAGTATGATCATCCATCCGCAAATAACCACCAAAAGAATTCACAATAGCCTTTAAAATAGGGGGATGAAATAAGTGTAAAGGGAGGTTAGGTAACTCTACCCATAGGGGCACCGAGATGGGATCCTCCTTCAAACTGAATCCATCATGCTAGCGAAAAGCTTTAAACCGAACTCCTCGAATAAGGAATGAATCCCTCGACAGAACTTTCTTTGCTTCTACCTCCGACTGAAGTCGTACGAGCACATGTCGTTGATTCAACAAACCCAACGAGAAGTCTCCCAAAATTCCCCAAGTTCGGTGAATTGAATCACGAATATCTGTCAAAGTCGGACGGTAACTAGAAAATTTGAGAACAATGACATGTTTCTCCATGAAAGCTTCCCCCCGAACCTCATCGGATCCCGTGAGTCCGATAGCTGGAGCCCCCTCCTTACGGAAACGGGTTCCTTCAACCTGAGTTTCGACATTGTCATCAACCAACATCTTGCCCAGAATCTGGGCGAAAGAGGGCTTTGGGGATCCGGCCGTTAATCCCCTATGACCAGGACCAGTGGGTGATGGACTGGCGGCTTGCACGGTCATCACATCCAGAAAAAATATGGTACCAGACCCAATGAAAACAGTGAATGGAACGGATCAGAACTTAACAAGACCTGTGACGAATCGTTTATCGGATTGGAGCAGCGGCTTGTAACAGCCCGAGGATCGTACCAGACCGTAGGCGTAACAGACCGTCCGACGCGTAACAGTTCAAGGTTCGTAACAGAAAGTAAGTCGAAACAGACCGGAAAAGGGATCCGGTCGGATCTACAGATCGTGACGAATCTGTAAATCGTGTCGTTAACTGAAGCCCAACAGGCGAAGTGAAAGCCAAGCCGGTCGGATAAGCCCCCGAGCAACGAGATACCGGCGCGAAGCCGTAACGGGTTGCAGCGGCTAGGTCTTCCCAAAGCGGCGCAAGAAGCAGCGGTTCAGATTAATTCCAAGGAACGAGGAAGGGCTGGGATCAGAGGATCCGAAAAAAATTCGAAAATGCCCAAAATACACTTCAGAATCGCCTCAGAGCGAGTATTTCCACTCTTTTTCCACCACAAAAAAATTCAGGATTCATGGGTTCTCGATGACTCGCTATAAGTGAATCAAAAAGACGATCAAGATTGAATGTTTGGTAAGATGTTGATGGTGGAGATTCATTATTAATAATAACATTTTTGTAAATAAGTTGCAATTAGAAGGGCCAAGAAAATGGATAAAAAGTTGGTGCAATGCATATGTTTGATAATTATTTTTTGATTTTTTTAAAATCTAAATCGTCATAGCTATCTACTTGGTTGTCAAATTTTAGTAAACTCGGTATGGTTGAAATGCATTATTGAATATCTTTCCAATGAAACCAATCATTAATACAAATGCTTAAAGTTTTAAATATGCATTTCATGCCGTATGCATTTTTTCAAAAAATAAATGTAATCTAATGCATTTCGTAAGTAATTTCAATGATAAGACACATTGAAAAATATAAAGATCTAACAGATCATATAGAGGGGAAGGGGAGGCTTAAATACCCCTGGCCAAAGTTGAGTGCCGAAGGCATGAGGAATACCCTAGTATACTCATATTCCTAGATACATTAACTTGGTGTTGTTATTTATGTATTCAAATTCTAGTTACATTGAAACAAGCGGAACACGCAATTTTTAACGCAAATTTATATTTTTTCAAAGTTGCTTCATGTCCCTAAAACACAACTGATCAATTCCGGCTGGGTAATCTGGAAATAAAAAATTAAAAAAAAAAAAAAAAAATCTTGAAGTAAACTTATGATTGGTTGTAAGAAGGTGGATAAATTTTTGAAATTGATCACTTAAGTTAAAGGGTAAGAATATCTTTATAATTATTTTTAAACCATGGGTTAGGTTTGTGGCTTTTAAGAATTAAATATAAAAAAATAAGATTTTTGAGACATTTTCAATTGTTAGAGTATGATGTGGTCAATAATTATAAAAAGTATACCTTATAAGCTATTTTTCTTTATTTAATTAGTTACGATAGTTGTGTATCAATGTGATACTTTGTGCGCACTCATAATATTTAGAGTAATGAGTATTTTCATTTCGACCTTAATTTTTTTGGCAGTATCTTTTGGAAGCAGTAACAGCAAATTGTGTTTACATTGCAATGAATCGCATTGGAGTTTGTGTATTAATAACTTGTTTAGACAACGCTGAAGGAGAGATAATGGAGAACCTTCTCAGTGAAATAACAAGAAATGCATTAGTCCTAGCAAATGATCGTCATGGGATTGCACTTGTTAAAATTTACTCTATTCCTTTAAAGTAATTTTTGGTATTAATTTTATGTTCTAATTTTACTCTTTTTGGTTTTAGAAACTATGTTATACAACACATAGTAGAGAAGAAGATACCACATGCCACATCGAAGCTACTAAAAAATTTCGAAGGGCAATTCGCTAGTATTTCTACTCACAAATCACACTTCCCTGTTTATTGTATTGATGTAGTTGCATCTTATGTATACAAGCTTTTAGCTTTATCTATATAGTATATATTGAGTGATTTAGACATATCCTCTATCGAAAGTTCAAAATTTGGACATAACATGTAATGTTGACTGATTAAACATATCCCAGTCTGACAATTTTGTCCATGGTGTCATTTATCATGAACCAAATGTTATTTTGCAAGTTTCTTCTATCACCCTTAAATCCTGACACTAGTAAAAAATCCACTCAAAATCACATCGAGATAATAACATGCATGTCAATGAATAACTTAAAACATGAAAATTTTATGATAGGTGCACAGATTGAGATTATTTGAACTGAAATCCATACAAAAACATGCAGAATATTGTGTCTGAAAGTTGCTTTTCTTCCTAAGATCCAAAGAGAAAGGAAACTGAGTACAACAGGCACAATAAAATCGAAATGCATAGATGGAAAATGCTTACATCAAAGAGTAGGATTCTGAAATTGTCAAAACTGAAAGTGTTTCAATTGTGCTAAACTGAACAACATTTATCAATTGGCTTAAAGTGAACTTCACTTGACCACTTACAAACATCTTCCAACAAAGCAGAAGAAATGGAAAGAAAAGTAACACCAATATCGTACCCAGGCCTTGCATTTCATGACAATTAAGTACTTCTGTGGCCTCAACATTTCACAGTTCCCAGTTTATTGTATCGATACATCTGCACCTGCTGAAGCTTTGGGAACCTCCAACAAACTTTTAGCTTTATCCATATGGGGATCTGGATTAACGTTCTTTGAAGCTGTTATGACCATCTGTTTTAGATTTGGCCCATTTCTAAGAAAAAACTCCAGAAATTGCATCTCCTGATCTCCCCCACTGAAGTTTTCCATTTCCAACACCTCCATCGAAGTTAGGAACGGATATTCTCTATTTTCTGGGGATTGATCTACTGGGCGTATCAATTGTTCCCAAAACTTGTCAAGGTTGGTAGGCTTTTCCAAACCCTGAAAGTAGAAATTAAAGAGCTTGTGAACAACAGTAAATATTATGTAACAAAGTGTACATGATAGCATAAATATAGCGATGGTAACAAAAACTCACTTTAAGGTGTAATGTCTGTCCCATCTGAACTGAAAGTGTCTTCAATTTTGGACAACATTTAAGCAACGTCAAAATGCCATCAAATTCGATAGGCGACAACCCTGTCTTTAGTTTTAAATGTGTGACATTGTCAAATGATACCTTAGATTGGCGTGTAGGCCAAGCAGATACAACCTTCGTACATAAAAGATCAAAAAATTCAAATAAAGTTAAACTAAGGGTGTGTTTGGTTGCATGGAATCCTATGCCATGGGAATCCATGAGGGGACCCCTACATTTTAGGCTAAATTGATGTATCACTCCACATCCACCATTTGGTTTTGTGATCAATGGTGGGAATGGAAGTCCCATGAACATGAGAATCACATGCCTTGAGGGACCAAGGAGTGGGATTCCCATGTTCATGGGACTTCCATTCCCACTATTGATCATAAAATAAAATGGTGGTCAAATGGTAGATGTGGAGTGATATATCAATTTAGCCTAAAATGTAGAGATCCTCTCATGGATTCCCATGGCATAGGATTCCATGCAACCAAACACACCCTAAATTCATTTCTTTGTAACTTACATCAATTACAAGCTATACCTACTACCATAAAATTACATGCTTAGTTAGATTGACCCAAAAAATAACCTAATTTAATTGAAAAGAAATTTGCCTACGCAAAAACATAACAACAATCACATTTCTATAGATAATAAATCTTCAATCTCATCAACAAATTAAGAATGTGAAACTGTAATAGTAATCATCATAAAGAATGACCATTACAACGCCGCAAGAACATAACATTTCTGGCTGTAAAATTTAAAAATTTCATAGATAATAAATCTTCAATCTCATCAACAAATTAAGAATGTGAAACTGTAATAGTAATCATCATAAACAATGACCATATGACCTATATATTGTTCTATTTAATAAATCACTCCTTTATTTTATATTCAAGAAAAAAGAAAGAAAATGTAGATACCTGAGTTACGAAACTGCAGACACTTAAAACCGTGGCAGTGCACATATTTTTCAGAATTTTATGATGCAGCCAGTAACCATAGTGGATCCAAGGTGTATGTGGCTCATATTGTTTTTGAATCCCAAAGTCAAGTTCACCCTCTTGAAGAATATCTAAGTTGCCTAGGTGAAGAGCGTGTCCAGGTAACCCATGATACTTGAATGATTGGAGCGTTTTTGATTCAATGAAAGGTCCTGATACGATGGTAGAACAATCATCAATGCTTAAATTCCTTAGCCTGATCATCTGATCCGAAATGTCCAATTTTTTAAGTTTTCTGCATTTCTTCAAACTCAGACTTCGTAGAGACACAATTTTGAAACAACCACAGTAGAGAGTCGCTTGTTATTTCTACCCGACACAAAACAATCTCACTTAATCTTATTGCCCCAACGTTCCTGAACCTCCACCTTGAAAGATCACTCAAATCATAGCCTGATAACTTCACTTTGATCATTTCTCGAAATTCATATACAATAATCGGTAGCGTAGGCAATAGCACACGATCATCAGAGAAATCTAGATTCAACTCTTGTATTCCATTGGGTATGGAAAAATTTGTCTCATCACAGGGTTGAGATAGCGTGAATGACCTGAGGTTTTTTGAGACTACAGAAATTGAATGTAGAGAAGAACAATCTTCAATACTTAAACTCCTTAGACTACCTGTTGGAATGGTTACCACAGTGAGATTTCTACACTTGTTCAGACTAAGAACCTCAAGAAACTTGCATTCTAAAATCAACCAATCCAGGGCATCTGTTGTTAGTTCAACCGAAGTCAAAGTAATATGCCTTACTGCCCGAAATTCCATAAATCTCGATAGATTGAAATCATCTGCTGGAAAGTTGATAAAGTGATTCAGTTCTTCCATTTCATACCAGTTACTTGGCAATTTCAGCACCCTCTTACGATTATCAGAGAAGTCAAGATACGACTCATGCAAGTCTTCAGTAATCAAAGCATTGCTCAAAGAAGGTTTTGATAAATGCCCAATACCATCCCAAGCGGTTTCACATTCTTTATCATACCAGAAAACGGCATACTTATTGGCAAAACACAAACTCTGCGGCTCAATAGGTAAATCTTCATGAAAGAACTCTTTGGAGAATTCAAGAGCTTTTACAAACTTCGCACAGAAGTAAAGACTGGGAAACACAGCATTATGATTCCCATTCGCCATTGTAGAGAAGCTGAAGAAACTCAGAGAGAAGGAAAGATTGGAAATAAGAGAGAGAGAGGTTTAAGAGAAACTTCGAAGTGCAGAGAAGTGGAAAGGCAGAACAGAAGGAGTTCTTATAACAATTTTGCTTTGTTTTTTTTAACTGCTGGAGATGGAGGAGAGGTTTTCTTGCACAACTGTTTTGCTTTAACAGCTGGATGACAACTTGATAAACATTTCTTGATTTTGGAAGAACAAAAAAAAAAACTGCCAACTGATTTCTCATTTATCTGTTATTTTCTATTGTTTCTTTATAGATAGTTCAGGTCGAAACAAATGAAATCAAATGTGTCGAGTCAAATGTTTACTCAGGTTTGCGTCACATGTTGTCTAACGTCGATGATGCAAAAGCAAATCCAATGGGCATGTATGATTTAATACCTCTAGTTAAGTTTACAAACATATATTGGTGCATGCCAGGTAATTTTGTCAAGCTAATGATACATGTGGGAGCCAAATATATTTGGGTTGTTCTGGAGAAGCCCGGATACTACCCACGAAAGTTGTGTAGAGAAAGCCCAAGTTTAGCCCCAATACAACCAAGTCTGAGCCCAATACAACTCAACAAAACGCTATTTTCTTAGCAGAGGAATAGTGTTCGGCGCTGACCACCATTCTCAGCTAAGCACACAAGCTTGCAGGAGAGACATCTCCAAATGGGAAGTTACAACTACCTAAGAGAAGTTTTTTTTTTTTTTTTAAAGGCAAACAGGATCCCGAACCTTATCATTAAATCAAAAGCATAAAAGTACATCAAGTTTACACCACTCACTTATCTCTTCATCATACATCGCATCGTTACAAGGGAAAAAATTTCCTTAAAATCGTGAATCATAAAAGATGGATCAATGAGTTTTAAGCCAAGGGTTAAACTCACTAGTTGAATAGTTGTCCAAATGGTTCCTTGATGGATTTGCTTGAACTCGTGATCTTGGTAGGCACGAATCCATTTCTTAATCATCTTGAGAACAAGGATATTCATTCCCTTCCCTAACAAATACGAAAGGTCGGAATTATGTTCTTGAAGCACAAACTTGAAAAGAAATGCAATTAAACACTACGAACAACCTAGTTCTTGAGAGATTCCAACAGCTGATATTGATTTTCATCTAATTTCTCTGTTATAATTTACCCGAATTTAGGGTTTGCTTTTCTGTTTTGGGTGGATCTTCGAGGAGCGTCTCTCTTAAGAGGCTAAGCAGTGGTTACCTCGCATTCATCATCAACAATGTCTTGACTCACTATAGTAGCTTCCTTTTCCAAACCAACTTTTAGTTCTAGTAGATCTTCATAGTAGTATGACGTCTAAATTTTTTCTGATGGTTTTTCTCACTTGTACAGACTTGAATATAAAGATGAAAGCGGTCCTCTTCATAAGTAGCATCTCTCGGTCAAAGCAGGCTTTAAAGAGCTCCATCTTTGATATACCATACTTATTTCTTACAAGTGCAGATGGATGACTCTTTGATTTGTCGTAAGGAACCTGAAGCTGTGCTTTTAGATCCCTCCCCACATGGAATGACTTGAAATTGCTTCTGGTCTTTCCTTGACGTCGCCTAATTATTAACATTCTTCGAATTTAGATTGCACTGATTAAGATAATTGCAAAAATCTAAAGTTAGCTCTAATGTAATGGAAGCCAAACCTCTTGTAAGAAATCTGCTGCACCTTTCCTATCAGGGCATCGGAATCCCATTGTCTCAAAAAAGTCTAGTATGAAACCCCGGGGGCCATGATAAACTCTGTCCTTCACAGATTAGTATTATATCATCAAACAAATTGAACGTTTCGGGTACAGGTTGTAGGAGAGAGATGACTGTGGTATATTGTAAGACATGGATAGTATACTTCAAGCACTTGACAATCTGAAAGGTTGTTGAGCTGTCTAGCCCCGTAGAGATTTCATCCATGAAAACAGCCTTTGAAGGACCGACTATCATTTCACCTGTGGTCACTCGTTTCTTTTGTCCTCCAGAAATCCCTCCTCATATTGTCCCTGACCATTGTATCAGTGCATACTTCCAGCCCAAGACACTTTTCTTAACCAAACGTCCTAAACACCTTATCTGCCTGGTCTAACTAAGAACGTATGCCATCTACCATACCTTCAACATGTAATCGCTGACAATACTGGATTTCTTTCCCTGAATAGCTGTTGCCTGAGAAGGGATGGAGCTTATAAGATGGTTTGCTACAAATCTGTGTTTTGTAATGCTTGCTATTAGTACTATTATTTGCTTCTTACCTTCATGAAGAAATCAATGTCGGGGTCTGGTTTAATTTGTTGTAGTTTCTCCCTTCTAGCAAGTTCAGCGAGGACATCTGCAAAAGTTAAACAAGAATAATGATCAAGGCTATATATAAGAAAACTCATCTAGATTTATTTAGTTATCATTTCAAATCAATAAATTTTCCTAAGTACCTTGTCTATGTCCAACACCCTGACACTGAGCAGAGAAATCCAAGGTTTCCCTTACAGTCATGTCGCCATTATGCAGATCATGTTGACTGATGTAGGCCGAAACTCTCTCATGGTATGTCCATTGTATGTAACATTCCCAGAGACCTACTCAACCCAACATAAAGAACAAATCAACAAGTGAATTTAATGGAACATGAAAAGATGAAACTGAAGATAAGCAATTGTAATGTGTAACCTTGAGATCCTTTCCAAGCTTCCCAGAAAGAGCTAACAGTAGAGTAGACTTTCCCGCGCCAGGAGGACCAAGAAGGAGTGTAAGCCTGTCCAGAATAAACACAAAACAGAACAAACAGTTAGTATTTGGACTGTTAGCAAACTAACAATTACTTAAAAACAGAACAGAATATCTAAATCGGAAGTATCTGAACTCGTTTACCTTCCTGGTTTGATGATACCGCTTATATCATCAAGGATTGCCACTGGTTTTTTCTTGCTTTTAAGGATCTTAAGAGAACTCAGTAAGCTCTGCAGAATCAAAATCAGACACCAATTCAGTGAAAAATGTTTAGTTAAATGGACTGAAAATGTGATTCATGTTATTAATTCTAGTAATTGAGAGGTTTCATTTTTTCTTTTTCTTTTTTCCCACGCCTCTATCATGTTGAAGGTAGAGTTCACTAGTGTAGGCATCGCTCACACTATCTATGAGTCAAGTCATATATACTAGCTCTATCATAGACAAATCTGATCACCACACAGGCACGCACACAAAGAAGTCCTAAATAATAGTATTAACTAGTGGGGAGAAAACCACACACCTGTTCCAAAATCTGGATGAATCTGCATTCAGTCGTGACAAATTTTCCCTTAAATCTCCTGAAATATCCAAGATGGACTCTGCAAACGGCATACAGGGAGCCAGGCATAATATACGTAATACATAAAATGTGTACATCACACTATGTACTCTTCCTCAAAAGAAGAAGGAGACATGATAAACACAAAGAAGACTTCAAGTGAAGAAAGAGGTGATACCAATGGATCAAGTTCTTTCATCTCTTCTAAATTTCATTACTATGATGAATAACAATTGTTAAAATTCATCTATTTTATCGAATAGAAAGTAACATAGCCTGAAAACATAATGGTATTCTCCCTTTTGCCGCAAAGCAGATTCTCGTACAAGGCAGGGGTTTCAAGGGAACCCACAAAGTATAGTTTTTTCCAGAAAGCATAATTGGATCAGCCACTTCTATCCAAATCAAAACAATTTGCACATTAGACGAATGCAAGCAACTCCCTATTTTCCATTGCCCTACCCCTATTAGGTACATATCAAAGTATATTTCTAGTTGTTTTGTTGTCTAACTCTTTAAATTAATTTCATTATGTACAAGACCTTCTCAAGAGGTTGGTGGTGTATCTTTTAATATGAACCAATATCAAATCAGTAATACCAAATTTATTGCAAGTTTACAAAAGATAAAAGACATCATATACGGATCATTTCTAAGAATATAATTATCACTGAGTGCTGCTTCTCTGAATCTATATTAGATAGAATCTACCAGATACAAACGCTTCAATCAGTCCTAGAAAATCAAAAGGTGAGAAGGTACCAATAGACCTTTGAGAAAAAAATTTGTGCATGACTTCTGATCTGCACAGCCGTCTTCGTCCCAATATGTTCTGTACAAAACAAAACCAGAAAATAGGAGAACAAACAGATCTCTAATCAAGAGGCATCGCATACTATAATTCGAGTATCATATCCAAATTCAAGGCTAAACCAAAATACGAATATTCTTCAACAGCAACCCAGAATCCTTCTGGAGCAGTATAAAATGGAGTAACTTCAATTTAGAGTTTAAAGTGCTAAATCTAAACAATACTTACGGTCCAATTAGAATATGACCTTCAATCCGCTGCCACGCTCTTCCATACAGTTTTAACGCTTCGAGGAACCTATTATGCTCCTCCTCTGTCCACTTCTCTCTTTGTTTGGTAATAGTGTATGGTTTTCTTGCCTATAATCGAAAAGCAGAACAGGACTCAATATCTATGGAAGAAGAAGAACAAATACTAGGAAATTAAAGTCTCAATCGACAAAAATAACACTTAAAAGCACCTTGACAATCAAATCCTCTCCGGAAGTACATGTGTCCATTTCAGGACTCTGTGTTTCAAATCCTCCTCTGTTATAAACAAGTAATATCGCCTCTTCTTTTTCCTTCCATCTCTCTGGCAGATCGGATTTCGAGCTGATCTCGCTTCCATAGAAAAGAAATTTGGAAACTTAAGCATCAATTCAACTCTAAAATTCAAAAATTAAAACAATAGAGAGAATAAGCTTATGGCAGGGTGCATTCTGTATTGGACATCAACTATAGCGTTTTTTATTTGCAAAGTCATTCAAAATTGACTTTTTATAGCATTGTTATAAAAAACGCTATCGGCAAATGCTATCAATGAACATAAAATCAGTTTCAAAACTGATGAATTATTAAAATACAAATACCTTCTAGATTACATAATTTCCAAAGACATCGGTCATTAATGTAAAAGCATCAGGCATGATCTCTTGGAAAACCATGATTTTCTCTTCCGATGTGGCTGTCTCAAGTTTTTGCTGAATGAACCAGCTTCCATACTGATCAGCACTGCTAAAAAAAGATGCCTAATGAGACACTCAGAAGCTATATGTACCTGAACTCAACAACATGACCTACAATTTCTGACAGCTCAGAGCATTTGAAATAGAGCAAAAAATGTGAAACTGAGGCACATGCATTGAAATAGAGCAAAATGTTTGAGTAACAGGGACACTCCATTTTGTAAGTTGCAACTATTTTAGGTTAATAAAAAGTCATTGACCAGACACCCCGCATAATTTCCATGTAAAATAACAAACTATTCATATTTAACTTCAGTATCCAATATTGGGCTGCTTTGCATGAAATAACATGACAACTTATGAATGTAAGACATCTGAGCATGGCAGCTCAAACTGAACACAGTACTAAACCAAAAGTATCCAAAAAAATGGAAAGGGTTTCATATACATAAACAAGTCTATATGCAAAAATGAGTCCTTACACAAGGCAATTTCATTCTATGACTGTATATAGTGCACAAAATGAGTTATCAATATTCAGCACATAGAAAAAATGAACAACAATTGAATGAAAATTTTAATTTGAGACCAAATATTATACATGTATTATCTATCATGCAAGCAGAAGATGTAACTTCATGAATGAGAAAAGGCATATCACAACAAAACCCAGAACAAGCGGCACAAAAGCAAAAGAAAAGTCATATCTTTATTCAAAATAAGCATCTGGGAAATAAATGCAACTTCATTCATTCAAAATCGACAATCCTTTCTAGATATGTCATTTTTGGAAGAAATGGATATTTCATTAAACATATAAGCTTACATAATAAGTAACTGCTATTTATTAATCAGAGAAAGTGGCAGAGCTGATTCTCTAGTATCTAAGAAACATGAAAACACTTGCAAGTTTCATAACATTTGAACATGGCGAGACTAAGATGCCAGACAAAAAAGAAGATTAAGGAGGGAAAGAGTGAAAACAATGGGAACAGAAAGAAATGCACTTTCCATTTGAAGCGTGAGTACTTGAGAAGTGGAGATTTTGAAATTTGAACGCATCTACTCAAGAGTCTAAACTTACGAATGTACTAGGGAAAAAATACAACAAATGAATGAAAGTAATAGATAACTACAATTTACATTTTTACCAAAAGAAAAAGGTTAGAAAATGTGCCTTCGAGATGAAACACAGGACCTTCAATGGCTATACCGTCATCAATAAGGATACCACATTCCCTAGCAATTGCCTTTGCAGTGTTTATGTTGTCTCCTGTAACCATCCGCACGGTAATTCCACCTGATCTACAGACTGCAACGGATTCCTTGACGCCTGGACAAAGAGGATCCTTGATACCCACATGGAGCTGTTTTAAGAGATGAACATGGTGTAGTCATAACAGCATGTGCAGGATCATCGCCTGGACACTCTGTAATTATGCACGAACTGCATGGTATCGAAGCTGCCCTTAATCTGATGGAAAAACACTGTATCAATAAGGCTATTTTCAGCACTGACTCAGCATATGCCCTGTCCATTCTCACAAAGAATGAAGCTACTCAATGGGAGGCTATTGCTTTTGCAATATATTTGACATTGCAAAGTAATATGACACATACATAAACATAGATACCAAGGCAGAGAAAAAAAGAGGGAGTAACTAATCTAAATTAATGCCGTACCAGAACATAAAAGAAGAGAACACCAATGCAGCTTTGATCATCCAATATTTTAGTCTCTCAGAGTGACCCTAGAATTGAGCAAAAACAATAATCAAAAGACATCTATCAGCTTTTCTACCACATCTTGTTCTTGTGTATACTCGATAAAAATAAGAACGTAATTGCACGGACGTGTATGCCCAACTTTACGTTACTAATAATGTTAAGTACCTAACAAATGCCCATGATATTGCAACTAAATGTGGACCAATTAAGTGCACAGCAGCCATTAGGACTATCCAAATAGGTGCTTACTCATGGCACAAAACTTCAATTGGTGACACAACACAGATCCTTGAAACACACTGAAGTTAAATGTTTTGTAAGACAAATAGGGTTCACCATCTCAGAAATTTGTTATCAGCTATGACAAGTATAAAAGATTCTGGTTGTTAAATATGTATGTAACTTATCTGAATAAGAAGCTGAAAAATGAAAAGAAATTTCAATTCTGTAAAAAAAAAAAAAAAAAAAAAATTGTATGTTGTTTATCCAAATACACTGAATTCCTCATTAAATTACTGTTTACATGAAAGTTAATTTTTTTTCATATTTCTCAAGTATGATTAAAAAAAATAAAGGCATTCAGTGTATTACCATAGCCCATTCACTGCTCTTGATTCCAAAAAATCAACATCTCAATAAATTATTGAACAAATTTCAAAATGAAATGCAATCACAGAATCCAACTTACCTTCAATCAGAAACCCTAATTTGTGCAAAATGAAGAGGACGAAATAGTGAAGGAGTAGTGAGTAGCAGAGGTAGAGTGACGTGGAGGCGAAGCGACGAAGTGACAGAGAGCGAGAGAGCTCAGGCGATGCAGCAGAGAGCGAGAGAGATCAGATGATGGCAAGAGAGATCAGGCGAGGCGAGGTGACGGCGAGAGGAGAGTCGAGGTGGGAGAGCTGTGAGGGAGAGGTGCGTTGCGAGGGTGCGTCTGTGAGGGAGGGAGAGTCGCGAGGGAGGAGATGAAATCGATAAAAAACGCGCGGCCAAATTTTTCGCCAAGTCCAAATTCTAACTTAATCAAAACGCTATCTTCTCAATTTTACATTGTTTTGATAGCACGAGTCCAAATTCTCCAAAAATTACTAACTTAATACCAAATTCTCCAAAAATTCTAACTTTAAGTCTTGAACCCGCAATAATAAGGGATTTTTAGACGTACACTCCTAAAATTCTAAGACTTCTTCAAGACACGTATTGTAATATCTTTTGACTTTCGTCTCTCCATGCAAACTTGGACTCTCAGAATTATCTCCTCTTTTTCCTCTTAGTTTACAACAACTAAACTTGACTCTCTCCAAAACCTCTCTTAAACCCCCCTACAAAGTCCTCCTTCTGTTATATTGGTGGTGTCGAAGTGGAGTACTTGGTGGTGGTGGTGGAAGCATGGATTTAGGTCTAGGTATTGAGTACAATAACCTTGACTGTAGGAGACTGGAGGAGTTTAGGGGGATGATTGCTGTATTGGCAAAAGATCAACACTGGTGTCGATTCTTGCAAAACGAAAGATATGAGGATGTTAACACTATTTTCGACGAGTTTAAAGAGTTTATGAGTGAATTGATGGTTGATGAGTTTGGAAGTTACTTGGTTCAGAGGCTATTGGAACTTATCAATGAACAACAACTCAACGAGATTCTCAACTCCGTAACTATGACTGATCATGTGCTTGCAAAAATATATCAAAACCGTCATGGGTAATTTCTACTCTTCTTGCCTTTTATCTTGAAAATTGATAACTCAATGCTAATGTTATTGAATATACACACCAATCTTAATCTAATTAGACTTAAAAAATAATAACTAATTAAGCAATTCAGAACTATATGATCTTATGAGACATTGTAGATATGCATATCTGTGACACTACTTTGTCATTTCATCTTCATTTGCATAATCACTTTGGTTATTTATTTATTTATTTATTTATTTATTTATTTATATATTTGTTTATAAAGCAATAGTCTATCTAATTGCACAAACATTAGTATTATCCTATTTTGACGAATGTTTGAGCATTATTCTGTAGTATTTCTTAACAACAGTGAAAAAACTTCATTATTGAACATAACATTATTGGGGATAAGCTATGGCAATGAAAGTGCTTAACTATGTTTAACTGAAAGTTAGGGTAAAAGGGTCTAAAAATTAATTTGACCGGTCAATGATGTGGACTTAACAATTCTATCAGAAAACGATGGTTAGACTCAAATAGTTTTAAAACGAAGGCTAAACTCTAATAGGTATAAACTAATAAGTGCTAAACTAAAAAAAACCCTTATTATTAAAACATGTAATTATTTTTCATATTTTCATGCCTAAGTATTATATTTTTCAAATAAACGGATGGATATTTTAATAAACATTTAAAATGAGACCCCAAACATTCAATCAACTCTAATTTTAACAAAGTTTGACTTTAAAAAAATTAATATTTTTTGCCGTAAACTAAACTTGCACCTCAAAAAATAGTTTACATTCTAAAATATGATTTTTTGATGGAACTGATTTAGAGCGATGGTAGAGATGGTGGTTAGGGTGTCCACTGCATGATAATTAGCAAAACAAATGTATATAATACGCTAGTTATTAACAAACAAACTTTACCTTAAAAGTGTTGAGGGAGTTAGCATATACTACAAATGCAATCACTATTCCATTGTTATTTTTTTGAATTTTGTTTAGTGTGTATATTTCAGTAAATTGTTTAGAAGAATAGATGAATGAAGAGTTCGATTTCTAGGATTGATGCTTGATAAAAATTATTGTGGATTTTGTATATAAAATTTTGCAATTAGCATTCAATTTTATTGTTTGGTAAAAATTTTCAAGTCACAGGCATGATTTATTGTTTGTGAAGTGCTAGTTTTCAAGGATTATTTAGGTAGAGAAAAGAGTTGACTTCGGTTCTTTTGCTAACAATTGTGTTTTTTTTTTTTTTTTTTTAACAAAATCTTTGTCATGCAGAAATTGTTGGGGCATCTCAGCACCTCACATCAAATTGTGAGGATCGTAAATGCTTTAATTCCAATAACATTTCATTTAACTACAAACTCGTATGGGCATCATGTGATTCAACATTGTGTGAAACACTTCTCGATAGAATACACTCAGGTGCACTTTCATCTCAGATCATTTAATGGAAAAATGACTTATAAGGTCTAATTTATATAATTGTAGATCACATAAGAACCTAACTATTGAAAATGCCTCAAAATGAATACTTTTTATATAAGGCCAAAAACCTAAACCATGGCTAAAAGATATGTGAAAAGACAAATCTATTTTACAAATCAGAATGATGTTTTAGATAAAAGACGATCAAGATTGAATGTTTGGTAAGATGTTGATGGTGGAGATTCATTATTAATAATAACATTTTTGTAAATAAGTTGCAATTAGAAGGGCCAAGAAAATGGATAAAAAGTTGGTGCAATGCATATGTGGCCGAGAGATAATTTTTTTTTTATTTTCTTAAAATCTAAATCGTCATAGCTATCTACTTGGTTGTCGGATTTTAGTAAGCTCGGTATGGTTAAAATGCATTATTGAATATTTTTTCAATGAAACCAATCATTAATATAAATGCTTAAAGTTTTAAATATGCATTTCATGCCGTATGCATTTTTTCAAAAAATAAATGTAATCTAATGCATTTCGTAAGTAATTTCAATGATAAGACACGTTGAAAAATATAAAGATCTAACAGATCACATAGAGGGGGAGGGGAGGCTTAAATACCCCTGGCCAAAGTTGAGTGCTGAAGGCATAAGGAATAGCCTAGTATACTCATATTCCTAGATACATTAACGTGGTGTTGTTATTTATGTATTCAAACTCTAGTTACATTGAAACAAGCGAAACACGCAATTTTTAACGCAAATTGATATTTTTTTCGAAGTTGCTTCATGTCCCTAAAATACAACTGATCAATTCCGGCTGGGTAATCTGGAAATAAAAATAAATAAAAAAAAATCTTGAAGTAAACTTATGATTGGTTGTAAGAAGGTGGATAAATTTTTAAACCATGGGTTAGGTTTGTGGCTTTTAAGAGTCTTTAATTATAAAAAAAAAAAAAAAAATAAGATTTTTGAGACATTTTCAATTGTTAGAGTATGATGTGGTCAATAATTATAAAAAGTATGCCTTATAAGTTCTTTATTTAATTAGTTACGATAGTTGTGTATCAATGTGATACTTTGTCCGCACTCATAATATTTGGAGTGATGAGTATTTTCATTTCGACCTTAATTTTTTTGGCAGTATCTTTTGGAAGCAGTAACAGCAAATTGTGTTAACATTGCAATGAATCGCATTGGAGTTTGTGTATTAATAATTTGTTTAGACAACGCTGAAGGAGAGATAATGGAGAACCTTCTCAGTGAAATAACAAGAAATGCATTAGTCCTAGCAAATGATCGTCATGGGTTTGTACTTGTTAAAATTTACTCTATTCCTTTAAAGTAATTTTTGGTATTAATTTTATGTTCTAATTTTACTCTTTTTGGTTTTAGAAATTATGTTATACAACACATAGTAGAGAAGAAGATACCACATGCCACATCGAAGCTACTAAAAAAGTTCGAAGGGCAATTCGCTAGTCTTTCTACTCAAAAATTCAGTAGTAATGTTGTTGAGAAGTGTTTGAAAGAATCAAACGACGAAGAATGCATTTTGATTATAAAGGAGTTGGTTGATAGCGCTGATATTCTTCTACTACTTCAAGATGCTGTTGGCAACTATGTTATTCAGACTGCTTTGGAGGTAGCTTTTAAGGTTAGTTGGCTTAGCATTGTAGTTTTTTTTTTTAAAGCTTTGGTGTGTTATATATAATCCACTTCCCCTCCCTCTCCAATTTAGAAAAGGTTTCTTTATCTTTTTACACATCTAACTTTGATCTCTTGTTTGCAACGTAGACACCCATTTTCAATTTCATGGTTGAGCGGATTAGAATACACTACACCTTGTTGCGTGGTCATCCATATGGGAAAAGGATCATAAACAAGATTGACTCGCTTGTCATGGTCATGTACAATTCACCCAGGTAGTATTTGAAACTATTGGTATACAATTGGATGCTCGGTTCATTGTTGTTGTTGATCGTTGAGAGAATAACTGTAATGGTAGTTATCCTGCATGTATGTAGGTTTTCATGTTATGTTTGTTGATCGAAGCGAAATGCCATATGGAAAGAAGTGTCTGTTAGTTGTTATCTATGTTAGACTAGCAATTTTGAAATTATGGAACCCCTTGGGAAATATAGGAGAGGATTTCATGTACATGAAGATATGAATCATGGTAGGTATAAGTTATGGAGAAGGAAACATGTCTGATCTTAATTTTGATCAGGCTACATAGCTCGTTCCATGCCTTTGCTTCATTGTCAAATAAAAATAAATAAAACGGCTTCCAGTGAGCACTTACTTATTAGTGTTTCATCTATGCAATTATATAGTGATTTGGATTGCGTAGATGTCAAAGTGTACATAATAAACAGTCTTACTTGTCAGTTTGGAGGGTTTGCGAGTAGATATTAGTTTCATAATTAGGGGAGAACGGTCTTCAATGCTTGGGCTCCTTAGCATGCGCAGTTCTTGATTGCATTAAGATTTTTGCATTTCTTCAAACTCAGGTTCCATAGAGACTAACAATTTCTGAGCAACCCCGCAGAGACCTACTTGTCAGCTTGACCCAGCACAAAACAATCTCTCTTATTATCCCAAAATTACTGCTGGTTAACGAAAGATTACTCAAATCTTTACCATTGGTTCTACAAAGTTTGGATGTTGCTCTTGTGAGTCAAAGGGCGCTTCTTCCATAATATTTTCATCCCCATCAACTCAGCCGTCTTTCTTTTTCCTTCCTGAGTTCCCCTCGACTCTCTTCCACACCCCGATTCAGAGCATCGCTAGATACATTGGTTGCTATAGTATCACTCATTGAGTTTTGTCTCACTATTTGTACTCAGTTTTTCTCTGCTAGCAACTATTAAATTTGAACTTTGTCTGCAATAACCTTAGCTCTCCTCCTCTGTTCCGTCCACTAAAGACTTGCTAGGAACTCTTCCATTGTTGCTCTGCCTTTCCCCCACAGATTCCAACAGAAAGTACAACACAACTAATTAAATTGGCAAAATATTCACCATAACATACAATTCCAGTTGAAAATATACCTTAATGGAGTTGACAATATTTTCACCATTTAATTAATACTACTTTATATTCAAAATGTCAATTTTCCAACAAAAACTCATTTAGATATCTTCAAAACACCAAGTTAACCACTTCATTTATACCCAAAATTCTCTACTTAAAATTTCCAACAAATTCAATCAGTAAACAACAACCTTAATTCAAAAAACTCAAAACCCACATACCATTTGAGCTAATTGGTCTCCCCAAACTCCTCCAAGACGATTGAAGATCCCCATCTCTATGACTTCCATTACTCAACAAAGGCAGGGTTTTTTCTGGCTTGAAGGATTCAGTAGGAGCAGAAGAGCTTGTAGAAGAGTTGTAAAGTGGAAATTGGATTATGGGGTGGGTTAAAAAAGAGTGATTTGAAAACCCAATTGCGGGCTTAACTGATAGATGTGAATGGTGGTGAATGGAAAAGAGTTTTGAAGTTGAAGAGAATGAAAACAGAGGTGATGAGAGCTAATAGGGTTTGGTTTGGTTTGGTTTGGCAACGAAGAGCCCTTCACAGAGACGAAGAGAAAGAGATATTCGTGAGTCTCTGATGCGATGGAGTCTTCGCGGAGATGAGAGGTCTTTGATCAGCCCTTTCACAGAGACGAGGAGAAAGAGATCTTCGTGAGTCTCTGATGCTGGAGATGAGGAGGTCTTCAATGGAGATCTGATGCTGGAGAGAGACTAGGAGATCTGATGCTGGACAGAGACGAGGAGAAAGAGATCTTCAATGGAGGTCTTCCATGGAGATTTGATGCTGGAGAGGGACGAGGAGACGAGAAGTTTTGTGTCCAGGATTCTTAGTCCCATGGAATGAGTGCAACCAAACACCTAAGACTTCTTGAAGACACGTATTGTATTCTCTCTAGACTTTCTTCTCTCCATCCAAACTAGGACTCTCAGAATTTTCTCCTCTTTTTCCTTCTAGTCTACAACAACTAAACTTGACTCTCTCCAAAACCTCTCTTAAACCCCCCCCTACAAAATCCTCCTTCTGTTATATTGGTGGTGTCGAAGTGGAGTACTTGGTGGTGGTGGTGGAAGCATGGATTTAGGTCTAGGTATTGAGTACAATAACCTTGACTGTAGGAGACTGGAGGAGTTTAGGGGGATGATTGCTGCATTGGCAAAAGATGAACACTGGTGTCGATTCTTGCAAAACAAAAGATATGAGGATGTTAACGCTATTTTTGACGAGTTTAAAGAGTTAAACTATTAAATTTGAACTTTGTCTGCAACTATTAAATTTGAACTTTGTCTGCAATAACCTTAGCTCTCCTCCTCTGTTCCGTCCACTAAAGACTTGCTAGGAACTCTTCCATTGTTGCTCTGCCTTTTCCCCACAGATTCAGGCTCTGTTCAGCTCCTCTTGCTCTTCAACTAGACCACTGAAAAAATTATTTTTCAATACCTTAGCCAAAGGTACTAGGTCCTCGTTCGCCACTTTGATTTTTCTCGAATCCTCTCTGCCTTCAGTTTAACTTTCAATTTTCATCATCACTTCACTAAATGAGAACTTTAACATTAAAATATTTGTGATAGCTGCCTAGATTTAGTGTATTTAGTGAAAAATATACAAATATCATGTCTGAATTAAGGTAACCTGCTGGATCTTTTCATATATCCTTAGAGAAAGTAAATTTAACATCATGCTTAAGCAAACCAATTAAGAATTGTATTTTCAAACTGAACGTGTTTCAATTGCACTGAACTGAACAACATTTGTCAATCGCATTAAACTGAATCTCATTCAAGGTCTTTTCAACGAAGCAGATGATATGGAAAGAAAACTAGAAACAGTGAACCATATTCAGGACTTGCATTTTTATGACAATATGTCTAAGGCCCTCACAAATCACACTTCCCTGTTTATTGTATTGATGTAGTTGCATCTTATGTATACAAGCTTTTAGCTTTATCTATATAGTATATACTGAGTCATTTAGACATATCCTCTATCGAAAGTTCAAAATTTGGACATAACATGTAATGTTGATTGATTAAACATATCCCAGTCTGACAATTTTGTCCATGGTGTCATTTTATCATGAACCAAATGTTATTTTGCAAGTTTCTTCTATCACCCACAAATTCTGACACTAGTAAAAAATCCACTCAAAATCACATCTAGATAATAACATGCATGTCAATGAATCTCGAGAAAATCTGACTGTTCAAATTTATTCGGACACAAATCTCGATAAAAATCTAATTGTCTGAATAAATTATCCCCATATAATAAATTACTAACTTAACACCAAATTCTCCAAAAATTCTAACTGTGAGTCTTGAACCCGCAATGATAAGGGATTTTTAGACTTACACTCCTAAAATTCTAAGACTTCTTGAAGACACGTATTGTATTCTCTCTAGACTTTCTTCTCTCCATGCAAACTTGGACTCTCAGAATTTTCTCCTCTTTTTCCTCCTAGCCTACAACAACTAAACTTGACTCTTTCCAAAACCTCTCTTAAACCCCCCCTACAAAGTCCTTCTGTTATATTGGTGGTGTCGAAGTGGAGTACTTGGTGGTGGTGGTGGTGGTGGTGGAAGCATGGATTTAGGTCTAGGTATTGAGTACAATAACCTTGACTATAGGAGACTGGAGGAGTTTAGGGGGATGATTGCTGCATTGGCAAAAGATGAACACTGGTGTCGATTCTTGCAAAACGAAAGATATGAGGATGTTAACACTATTTTCGACGAGTTTAAAGAGTTTATGAGTGAATTGACACTACAAGAAAAAAGGCCATTAAAAACGCTATGTCTGAGCTATAATAGACCCAGTGTTTTTAAAACGCTATAGTAAATTGGCCTTTTATAGCGTTTCTGTAGGTAAACATTGCAATTTTTTTTTATTTTTTTTATTTTAAATTTCATTTGCTATCAAATGACTTTTTATTACATCTTATAAGTTTTATTTCTAGAAAATTATATTCGGATGTTTATGCAGCCAATCAACCAAATTTCAACGGGGGAACATGCGGATGCTAGCAAACTAATGAAGAATCATTTAATCGCCGCATTATAGACAACAATATCATATGGGAAAAACCCCATTATAACCACTCATTATTGAAGAATCGATACCCACTATGAAAAGGATATATGAAAACAAAATCGCATCCGAAACTTGATTTTTTTTGACAAAATACTAGTTTTAATGTCTGACTACTCATAGTAGTATCACGTCTAAATTTTTTCTGATGGTTTTTCTCACTTGTACAGACTTGAATATAAAGATGAAAGCGGTCCTCTTCATAAGTAGCATCTCTCGGTCAAAGCAGGCTTTAAAGAGCTCCATCTTTGATATACCATACTTATTTCTTACAAGTGCAGATGGATGACTCTTTGATTTGTCGCAAGGAACCTGAAGCTGTGCTTTTAGATCCCTCCCCACATGGAATGACTTGAAATTGCTTCTGGTCTTTCCTTGACGTCACCTAATTATTAACATTCTTCGAATTTAGATTGCACTGATTAAGATAATTGCAAAAATCTAAAGTTAGCTCTAATGTAATGGAAGCCAAACCTCTTGTAAGAAATCTGCTGCACCTTTCCTATCAGGGCATCGGAATCCCATTGTCTCAAAAAAGTCAAGAATGAAACGATAAACTACCTGTCCTTCACAGATTAGTATTATATCATCAAACAAATTGAACGTTTCTGGTGCAGGTTGTAGGAGAGAGATGACTGTGGTATATTGTAAGACATGGATGATATACTTCAAGCACTTGACAATCTGAAAGGTTGTTGAGCTGTCTAGCCCTGTAGAGATTTCATCCATGAAAACAGCCTTTGAAGGACCGACTATCATTTCACCTGTGGTCACTCGTTTCTTTTGTCCTCCAGAAATCCCTCTTCTCATATTGTCCCCGACCATTGTATCAGTGCATACTTCCAGCCCAAGTAACTGTACAACCAAGACACTTTTCTTAACCAAACGTCCTAAACACCTTACTTGCCTGGTCTAACTAAGAACGTATGCCATCTACCATACCTTCAACATGTAATCGCTGACAATACTGGATTTCTTTCCCAGAATAGCTGTTGCCTGAGAAGGGATGGAGCTTATAAGATGGTTTGCTACAAATCTGTGTTTTGTAATGCTTGCTATTAGTACTATTATTGGCTTCTTACCTTCATGAAGAAATCAATGTCGGGGTCTGGTTTAATTTGTTGTAGTTTCTCCCTTCTAGCAAGTTCAGCGAGGACATCTGCAAAAGTTAAACAAGAATAATGATCAAGGCTATATATAAGAAAACTCATCTAGATTTATTTAGTTATCATTTCAAATCAATAAATTTTCCTAAGTACCTAGTCTATGTCCAACACCCTGACACCGAGCAGAGAAATCCAAGGTTTCCCTTATAGTCATGTCGCCATAATGCAGATCATGTTGACTGATGTAGGCCGAAACTCTCTCATGGTATGTCCATTGTATGTAACATTCCCAGAGACCTACTCAACCCAACATAAAGAACAAATCAACAGGTGAATTTAATGGAACATGAAAAGATGAAACAGAAGATAAGCAATTGTAATGTGTAACCTTGAGATCCTTTCCAAGCTTCCCAGAAAGAGCTAACAGTAGAGTAGACTTTCCCGCGCCAGGAGGACCAAGAAGGAGTGTAAGCCTGTCCAGAATAAACACAAAACAGAACAAACAGTTAGTATTTGGACTGTTAGCAAACTAACAATTACTTAAAAACAGAACAGAATACCTAAATCGGAAGTATCTGAACTCGTTTACCTTCCTGGTTTGATGATACCGCTTATATCATCAAGGATTACCACTGGTTTTTTCTTGCTTTTAAGGATCTTAAGAGAACTCAGTAAGCTCTGCAGAATCAAAATCAGACACCAATTCAGTGAAAAATGTTTAGTTAAATGGACTGCAAATGTGATTCATGTTATTAATTCTAGTAATTGAGAGGTTTCATTTTTTTTTTCTTTTTTCCCACTCGCCTCTATCATGTTGAAGGTAGAGTTCACTAGTATAGGCATCGCTCACACTATCTATGAGTCAAGTCATATATACTAGCTCTATCATAGACAAATCTGATCACCACACAGGCACACACACAAAGAAGTCCTAAATAATAGTATTAACTAGTGGGGAGAAAACCACACACCTGTTCCAAAATCTGGATGAACCTGCATTCAGTCGTGACAAATTTTCCCTTAAATCTCCTGAAATATCCAAGATGGACTCTGCAAACGGCATACAGGGAGCCAGGCATAATATACGTAATACATAAAATGTGTACATCACACTATGTACTCTTCCTCAAAAGAAGAAGGAGACATGATAAACACAAAGAAAACTTCAAGTGAAGAAAGAGGTGATACCAATGGATCAAGTTCTTTCATCTCTTCTAAATTTCATTACTACGATGAATAACAATTGTTAAAATTCATCTATTTTATCGAATAGAAAGTAACATAGCCTGAAAACATAATGGTATTCTCCCTTTTGCCACAAAGCAGATTCTCGTACAAGGCAGGGGTTTCAAGGGAACCCACAAAGTATAGTTTTTTCCAGAAAGCATAATTGGATCAGCCACTTCTATCCAAATCAAAACAATTTGCACATTAGACGAATGCAAGCAACTCCCTATTTTCCATTGCCCTACCCCTATTAGGTACATATCAAAGTATATTTCTATTTGTTTTGTTGTCTAACTCTTTAAATTAATTTCATTATGTACAAGACCTTCTCAAGAGGTTGGTGGTGTATCTTTTAATATGAACCAATATCAAATCAGTAATACCAAATTTATTGCAAGTCTACAAAAGATAAAAGACATCATATATGGATCATTTCTAAGAATATAATTATCACTGAGTGCTGCTTCTCTGAATCTATATTAGATAGAATCTACCAGATACAAACGCTTCAATCGGTCCTAGAAAATCAAAAGGTGAGAAGGTACCAATAGACCTTTGAGAAAAAAATTTGTGCACGACTTCTGATCTGCACAGCCGTCTTCGTCCCAATATGTTCTGTACAAAAC
The DNA here is from genome assembly GCA_963556465.1 of Berberis vulgaris. Taxonomy (NCBI): domain Eukaryota; kingdom Viridiplantae; phylum Streptophyta; class Magnoliopsida; order Ranunculales; family Berberidaceae; genus Berberis; species Berberis vulgaris. The sequence goes on along the minus strand of OY747136.1, from coordinate 8,923,437 downwards.
AAAACCAGAAAATAGGAGAACAAACAGATCTCTAATCAAGAGGCTTCGCATACTATAATTCGAGTATCATATCCAAATTCAAGGCTAAACCAAAATACGAATATTCTTCAACAGCAACCCAGAATCCTTCTGGAGCAGTATAAAATGGAGTAACTTCAATTTAGAGTTTAAAGTGCTAAATCTAAACAATACTTATGGTCCAATTAGAATATGACCTTCAATCCGCTGCAACAAATGTATTTATTTTGACTGAACTCGACAACATGACCTACAATTTCTGACAGCTCAGAGCATTTGAAATAGAGCAAAAAATGTGAAACTGAGGCACATGCATTGAAATAGAGCAAAATGTTTGAGTAACAGGGACACTCCATTTTGTAAGTTGCAACTATTTTAGGTTAATAAAAAGTCATTGACCAGACACCCCTTATAATTTCCATGTAAAATAACAAACTATTCATATTTAACTTCAGTATCCAATATCGGGCTGCTTTGCATGAAATAACATGACAACTTATGAATGTAAGACATCTGAGCATGACAGCTCAAACTGAACACAGTACTAAACCAAGGAGTAACTTGCAGGAAACTGATATTCATGGCTACGGATATTTGGAGCATGGGGTTGCCAACTGATCCAAAAAAATAAAAATTAATCCTTGTGACTTTCTTTGAAGAGATGTTTTCACTGCTGCCCAAGATGTTGCTGATAATTTTGTAAAGGCTCATGTTATGATTGCTAATGCCTCTACATCTCTTACCCTTTGAACCAAAAGTAATCACGTTTGTATCAAATTTGTTATCAGCTATGACAAGTATAAAAGATTATGGTTGTTCAATATGTATGTAACTTATCTGAATAAGAAGCAGAAAAATGAAAAGAAATTTCAATTCTGTAAAAAAAAAAAAAAAAAATTGTATGTTGTTTATCCAAATACACTGAATTCCTCATAAAATTAATGTTTACATGAAAGTTAATTTTTTTTCATATTCTCAAGTATGATTAAAAAAAATAAAGGCATTGAAATAAGAGAAGTAATAGAACAATAGGGTCGCTTGTGACCAAAGGCATTGAAAGTAAGAATCCCTACCTCCAACCTTCTTCTCAACCTGTCGTGCCCTCTCAAGAGGCAGTGTACTGGAATGAAGGTTGAAAGAAATATTATCCATCTTACTGTTATTACCAGCACCCTGCCAAAACAAACATTGTGATGCCTAAACATTGTGTGCTAGTACCAACAACAATACACTTGCAGGAAACTAAAAGGCACAAACAATATGCATGGTTCACTTGAGTTCTATACTCACAATGGGAGATGATAATCCACCATGGTACAAATATCATTAGTACAATAGTTCATCCTTAGACGCAAACAAAATACACCGGCTTCGTCTATCTATGTATACACATATTAGATCAGGCCGTACCTGAACTCATGTAGTCCCCTCCCCTCTCCCTTCCCATAAATAGGGTAGCTCCAAACCTCCAAATGAACTTATTTATTATTTTATTCGAAACCTAACCCTTTATTACACTAGCTAGGAGCCTAGGACCAAAATCTAACGTGCCTATTTCGATATTAAAGCCTCCTTTATTTTTATGTTCACACAAACATAGTACACAGGCTTGGTAACCAGTAACCCTGGACTTAAGTTGGTGGGAGAAAATCATTCACCATTTTTCTTTTCAAAAGACCCCCTTTTTTAAGGCACTAGGAATTAGTAATGTCAAGCTTTTGATGCCAGTAGTTAGGCACAAGTTTGCATAAACCACTGAAGCTTGGCAGGAAGGTTGCGCATCCTGATACCCACTTTTAGAAGCATGGATATATCTACATGAATCTTTTACAATATTAAGAATATAGAAGCAGAAAGCTCTAAACTACAAATTGTGAAGATTCCTATAAGTTATCAACAAGCACCAAACAGTTCTGTGGGAACTGACACATACCTTCTGTGGGAATGCACAGTTCTGAATATCTTCAAAACTCTGTCAATTGTATTTTGTCCCAAGGAGGTGCTTCCTCTGACCCAGCAACACCAATCTCTCAAACATACGGATTCCTAAGTCAGCTTCCATACAAATCTATTAAGCAGAAAAAAATATTGTAACAATACAACAAATTGTGATCAAGCATGCAAAGCTAAGAGAATACAGACAATAAGAAGATAAACAAACCTGGCTTTTGATCATTGCAGGCAATTGACATTCATCACCAACTAGTATTGCATGCTGGATACCTGCAAGTAGTAGAGGAACAACTGATTCACACGCTGCTCTGTTGTTATGTCAGACAATGTATTTGAGTATTTATCACTGGAAGGAATTGAAGAAACAACTTAGACAATGTAAAAACCAGTAAAACACCAGGATTCGATCCACTTCATATCTTAAGAACAAACAAAGAAATTCAAGCTCCAAAAAGATCACAGGAGACTTACTCTAAAGCTCTAGCTGTGCCCAGTGCTACCTTCAAACGAGCATGACAGGTAAGTGTCTTGCTGCTATCATCAGCAAAGTGCAACATGTCATGCAGAGTTCCTATTCCATGGCATGTCAGTGAGAATCAAAATGGTTCCAACTGCATCATCCCATATGAGCTGCAGATGCATTACCCAAATCAAAGACTTAAAACCCAAGAAAAGTGAAAGAAAGAAACATGCATAGCATAGTAATGATCAAGAGTGTGATAGTAAGTATTTGGAAAGAAATAAAAGAACGATAAACACTGATGATGAGTCCAAAACTCTTAACCTTTCAACAACTCTTTAGGATTAAACAGCTTATCTCTTTAAAATCTGTTATGTATCTACTCTGTTGTATAACTATTCACACATGAAAATATTACGCAGTAAATGGTAGTGCTGGCAAGGGAAGGTAGCAGAATGGTAGTGCCGAAAACAAACCAAATATCCATCTACAACCTTGTTCAACTCAAGGAACCTGAAGAATAATCAAACTAGAGGTGGTAAAGAGAAGCTTACTGTATGAAGTTGTTAAACAAGAAATTAATCGCAAACACCTGCGCCCAACATATGCAACTGCAGTGACCTGAAAAACAACAAATATAGATGAGTAAGACCTATACCATGTTCAGATTCAAATTTAGTGCCCCAAAGTTGACCTCGACCAACTAGCAACCAAAAACTTTGACATACAAGATTTTAGACCAATCAATCACCAGTTTATCGGGTATTGCATAAATGAGTTTGAAATTTCCATCCAGTGTATTACCATAGCCCATTCACTGCTCTTGATTCCAAAAAATTATTGAACAAACTACAAAATCTCAATAAATGCAAACTACAAAACTGCTCTTGATTCCAAAAAATCAACATCTCAATAAATTATTGAACAAATTACAAAATGAAATGCAATCACAGAATCCAACTTACCTTCAATTAGAAACCCTAATTTGTGCAAAATGAAGAGGACGAAATAGTGAAGGAGTAGTGAGTAGCAGAGGCAGAGTGACGTGGAGGCGAAGCGACGAAGTGACAGAGAGCGAGAGAGATCAGGTGATGGCGAGAGAGATCAGGCGAGGCGAGGTGACGGCGAGAGGAGAGTCGAGGTGGGAGAGCTGCGTTTCTGAGGGAGAGGTGCGTTGCGAGGGAGAGGTGCGTCTGTGGGGGAGGGAGAGTCGCGAGGGAGGAAATGAAATCGATCAAAAACGCGCAGCCAAATTTTTCGATCTCCCGCTCTGTTTCATTGTAATCAAAACGCTATCTTCTCAATTTTACATTGGTTTTGATAGCACAAGTCCAAATTCTCCAAAAATTACTAACTTAACACCAAATTCTCCAAAAATTCTAACTGTGAGTATTGAACCCGCAATAATAAGGAATTTGTAGACGTACACTCCTAAAATTCTAAGACTTCTCGAAGACACGTATTGTATTCTCTCTAGACTTTCTTCTCTCCATGCAAACTTGGACTCTCATAATTTTCTCCTCTTTTTCCTCCTAGTCTACAACAACTAAACTTAACTCTCTCCAAAACCTCTCTTAAACCCCCCTACAAAATCATCATTCTGTTATATTGGTGGTGTCGAAGTGGAGTACTTGGTGGTGGTGGTGGAAGCATGGATTTAGGTCTAGGTATTGAGTACAATAACCTTGACTGTAGGAGACTGGAGGAGTTTAGGGGGATGATTGCTGTATTGGCAAAAGATCAACACTGGTGTCGATTCTTGCAAAACGAAAGATATGAGGATGTTAACACTATTTTTGACGAGTTTAAAGAGTTTATGAGTGAATTGATGGTTGATGAGTTTGGAAGTTACTTGGTTCAGAGGCTATTGGAACTTATCAATAAACAACAACTCAACGAGATTCTCTACTCCGTAACCAGGACTGATCATGTGCTTGCAAAAATATGTCAAAACCGTCACGGGTAATTTCTACTCTTCTTGCCTTTTATCTTGAAAATTGATAAATCAATGCTAATGTTATTGAATATACACACCAATCTTAATCTAACTAGACTTAAAAAAATAATAACTAATTAAGCAATTGAGAACTATATGATCTTATGAGACATTGTAGATATGCATATCTGTGACACTACTTTGTCATTTCATCTTCATTTGCATAATCACTTCGGTTATTTATTTATTTATATATTTGTTTATAAAGTAATAGTCTATCTAATTGCACAAACATTAGTATTATCCTATTTTGACGAATGTTTGAGCATTCTTCTGTAGTATTTCTTAACAACAGCGAAAAAACTTCATTATTGAATATAACATTATTGGGGATAAGCTATGGCAATGAAAGTGCTTAACTATGTTTAACTGAAAGTTAGGGTAAACCGGTCAATGACGTGGACTTAACAATTCTATCAGAAAACGAGGGTTAGACTCAAATTGTTTCAAAACGAAGGCTAAACTCTAATAGGTATGAACTAATAAGTGCTAAACTAAAAAAACACCCTTATTATTAAAACATGTAATTATTTTTAATATTTTCATGCTTAAGTATTATATTTTTCAAAGAAACGAATGGATATTTTAATAAACATTTAAAATGAGACCCCGAACATTCAATCAACTCTAATTTTAACCAAGTTTGACTTTAAAAAATTAATATTTTTTACATTCTAAAATATGATTTTTTGATGGAACTGATTGAGAGCGATGGTAGAGATGGTGGTGAGGATGTCTACTGCATGATAATTAGCAAAACAAATGTATATAATATGCTAGTTATTAACAAACACACTTTACCTTAAAAGTGTTGAGGAGTTAGCATATGCTACAAATGCAACCACTATTCCATTGTTATTTTTTTGAATTTTGTTTAGTGTGTATATTTCAGTAAATTGTTTAGAAGAATAGATGAATGAAGAGTTCGATTTCTAGGATTGATGCTTGGTAAAAATTATTGTGGATTTTGTATATAAAATTTTGTAATTAGCTTTCAATTTTATTGTTTGGTAAAAAAATTTCAAGTCACAGGCATGATTTATTGTTTGTGAAGTGCTAGCTTTCAAGGATTATTTAGGTAGAGAAAAGAGTTGACTTCGGTTCTTTTGCTAACAATTGTGTGTGTGTGTGTGTGTTTTTTTTTTTTTTTTTTTACAGAATCTTTGTCATGCAGAAATTGTTGGGGCATCTCAGCACCTCACATCAAATTGCGAGGATCGTAAATGCTTTAATTCCAATAACAGTTCATTTAACTACAAACTCGTATGGGCATCATGTGATTCAACATTGTGTGAAACACTTCTCGATAGAATACACTCAGGTGCACTTTCATCTCAGATTATTTAATGGAAAAATGACTTATAAGGCCTAATTTATATAATTGTAGACCATATAAGAACCTAACTATTGAAAATGCCTCAAAATGAATACTTTTATAATAAGGCCACAAACCTAAACCATGGCTAAAAGATATGTGAAAAGAAAAATCTATTTTACAAATCAGAATGACGTTTTAGATAAAAGACGATCAAGATTGAATGTTTGGTAAGATGTTGATGGTGGAGATTCATTATTAATAATAACAATTTTGTAAATAATTTGCAATTAGAAGGGCCAAGAAAATGGATAAAAAGTTGGTGCAATGCATATGTGGCCGAGAGATAATTTTTTTTTATTTTTTAAAAATCTAAATCGTCATAGCTATCTACTTGGTTGTCGGATTTTAGTAAACTTGGTATGGTTGAAATGCATTATTGAATATCTTTCCAATGAAACCAATCATTAATACAAATGCTTAAAGTTTTAAATATGCATTTCATGCCGTATGCATTTTTTCAAAAAATAAATGTAATCTAATGCATTTCGTAAGTAATTTCAATGATAAGACACATTGAAAAATATAAAGATCTAATGGATCACATAGAGGGGGAGGGGAGGCTTAAATACCCCTGGCCAAAGTTGAGTGCCGAAGGCATGGGGAATACCCTAGTATACTCATATTCCAAGATACATTAATGTGGTGTTGTTATTTATGTATTCAAATTCTAGTTACATTGAAACAAGCAAAACACACAATTTTTAACGCAAATTGATATTTTTTCAAAGTTGCTTCATGTCCCTAAAACACAACTGATCAATTCCGACTGGGTAATCTGGAAGTATAAAAAAAAAAAAAAAAATCTTGAAGTAAACTTATGATTGGTTGTAAGAAGGTGAATTAAATTTTTGAAATTGATCACTCAAGTTAAAGGGTAAGAATATCTTTATAATTATTTTTAAACCATGGATTAGGTTTGTGGCTTTTAAGAGTCTTTAATTATAAAAAATAAGTTTTTTGAGACATTTTCAATTGTTAGAGTATGATGTGGTCAATAATTATAAAAAGTATGCCTTATAAGGTATTTTTCTTTATTTAATTAGTTACGATAGTTGTGTATCAATGTGATACTTTGTCCGCACTCATAATATTTAGAGTAATGAGTATTTTCATTTCGACCTTAATTTTTTTGGCAGTATCTTTTGGAAGCAGTAACAGCAAATTGTGTTAACATTGCAATGAATCGCATTGGAGTTTGTGTATTAATAACTTGTTTAGACAACACTGAAGGAGATATAATGGAGAACCTTCTCAGTGAAATAACAAGAAATGCATTAGTCCTAGCAAATGATCGTCATGGGTTTGTACTTGTTAAAATTTACTCTATTCCTTTAAAGTAATTTTTGGTATTAATTTTATGTTCTAATTTTACTCTTTTTGGTTTTAGAAACTATGTTATACAACACATAGTAGAGAAGAAGATACCACATGCCACATCGAAGCTACTAAAAAAGTTCGAAGGGCAATTCGCTAGTCTTTCTACTCAAAAATTCAGTAGTAATGTTGTTGAGAAGTGTTTGAAAGAATCAAACGACGAAGAATGCATTTTGATTATAAAGGAGTTGGTTGATAGCACTGATATTCTTCTACTACTTCAAGATGCCGTTGGCAACTATGTTATTCAGACTGCTTTGGAGGTAGCTTTTAAGGTTAGTTGGCTTAGCTTTGTAGTTTTTTTTTTAAAGCTTTGGTGTGTTATATATAATCCACCTCCCCTCCCCTCCCCCTCCAATTAAAAAAATGTTTCTTTATCTTTTTACACATCTAACTTTGATCTCTTGTTTGCAACGTAGACACCCATTTTCAATTTCATGGTTGAGCGGATTAGAATACACTACACCTTGTTGCGTGGTCATCCATATGGGAAAAGGATCATAAACAAGATTGACTCGCTTGTCATGGTCATGTACAATTCACCCAGGTAGTATTTGAAACTATTGGTATACAATTGGATGCTCGGTTCAATTGTTGTTTTTTAGGACAATTTTGTTGTTGATCGTTGAGAGAATAACTGTAATGGTAGTTATCCTGCATGTAGGTTTTCATGTTATGTTTGTTGATCGAAGCGAAATGCCATATGGAAAGAAGTGGTTCAATATGTTAGTTGTTATACAATACTAGAAGAACCTGAGTTTTATCCATATTTAGTTGTAACATTGTTCTTTTTTCGTTTATCTATGTTAGACTAGCAATTTTGAAATTATGGAACCCCCCGGCCCATGGGAAATATGGGAGAGGATTTCATGTACATGAAGGTGATTCATAAAAAATGCATCATGGTAGGTATAAGTTATGAGAGAAGGAACATGTCTGATCTAAATTTTGATCAGGCTACATAGCTTGTTCCATGCCTTTGCTTCATTGTCAAATAAAAATAACTAAATGATCCGCTTCTATATGCAGTTATATAGTGATTTGGATTGCGTAGATGTAACAGTGTACATAATAAACAGTCTTACTTGTCAGTTTGGAGGGTTTGTGGTAGATATTAGTTTCATAATTAGGGGAGAGCAGTCTTCAATGCTTAGGCTCCTTAGCATGCGCAGTTCTTGATCTGAAATATGGATTGCATCAAAATTTCTGCATTTCTTCAAACTGACAACAATTTCTGAGCAACCGCCGCTTGACCCATCACAAAACAATCTCAATTATTATCATATACCTCTTGTTATCCTCCCAAAATTACTGCTGATAACTTCAGTGAGTCCATTGCTTCAAATTCATATACCTCATTTAGAAACTTAGTCAATGGTGGCACACTATCATCACAAGTTTCTTCCATCACAAGTTTGTCTGCAATAACCTGAGCTCTCCTCCTCTGTTCCGTCCACTAAAGACTTGCTAGGAACTCTTCCATTGTTACTCTGCCTTTTCCCAACAGATTCAGGCTCTGTTCAGCTCCTCTTTCTCTTCAACTAGACCACTGAAAAAATTATTTTTCAATACCTCAGCCAAAGGTACTAGGTCCTCGTTCGCCACTTTGATTTTTCTCGAATCCTCTCTGTCTTCAGTTTAACTTCCAATTTTCATCATCACTTCACTAAATGAGAACTTTAACATTCAAAATTTGTGATAGCTGCCTAGATTTAGTGTATTTAGTGAAAAATATACAAATATCATATTTTAATTAAGGTAGCCTGCTGGATCTTTTCATGTATCCTTAGAGAAAGGAAATTTAACATCAGGCACAATAAAAATTGAAAATGCAAGCGTTTAAGAATTGCATTGTCAAGCTGAAAGTGTTTCAATTGCACTAAACTGAACAACATTTATCAATTGGCTTAAAGTGAACTTCGCTTGACCACTTACAAACATCTTCCAAAAAAGCAGAAGATATGGAAAGAAAACTAGAACCAATATCATACTCAGGCCTTGCATTTCATGACTAAGTACCTCTGTGGCCTCAATATATCACAGTTCCCAGTTTATTGTATCGATACATTTGCACCTGGTGAAGCTTTGGGAACCTCCAACAAGCTTTTAGCTTTATCCATATGGAGATCTGGATTAATGTTCTTTGAAGCTGTTATGACCATCTCTTTTAGATTTTGCCCATTTCTAAGAAAAAACTTCAGAAATTGCATCTCCTGATCTCCACCACTTAAGTTTTCCATTTCCACCACCTCCATCGAAGTTAGGAACGGATATTCTGTATTTTCTAGGGATTGATCTACTGGACTTATCAATTGTTCCCAAAACTTGTCAAGGTTGGTAGGCTTTTCCAAACCCTGAAAGTAGAAATTAAAGAGCTTGTGAACAACAGTAAATATATGTAACAAAGTGTATATGATAGCATAAATATATAACAAAAACTCACTTTAAGGTGTAATGTCTGTCCCATCTGAACTGAAAGTGTCTTCAATTTTGGACAACATTTAAGCAACGTCAAAATGCCATCAAATTCGATAGGCGACAACCCTGTCTTTAGTTTCAAATGTGTGACATTGTCAAATGATACCCTAGATTTGCATGTAACCCGAGCAGATACAACCTTTGTACATAAAAGATCAGAAAATTCAAATAATGTTAACATAAAATCATGTCTTTGTAACTTACATCAATTACGAGCTATACTTACTAACATAAATTACATGCTTAGTTAGATTGACCGAAAAAATAACCTAATTAATTGAAAAGAAAATTTCCCCACCATAATAAAAAACATAACAACAATCTCATTTATGTCTGTAAAATTTGAAAATTACATAGATAATCGAACATCTCCAATCTCATCTACAAATTAAGAATGTGAAACTGTAACAGTAATCTTCATAAAGAATGACCATATGACCTATATATAAGTTCTATTTAATAATTATCACTCCTTTATTTATTTTATATTCAAGAAAAAGCAAGAAAATGTACATACCTGAGTTACAAAACTGCAAACACTTAAAACTGTGGCAAAGCGCATATTTTTCAGGATTTTATAATGAAGCCAGTAAACATAATAGCTCCAAGGTCTCTCCAGCTTATGTTCTTTTTGAAGCCCAAAGTCAAGTTCACCCTCTTGAAGAGAATCCAAATTGCCTAGGCGAAGAGCATGTTGAGGTAACCCACGATATTTGAATGATTGGAGGGTTGTTGAGCGGATTAAAGGTCCATATACAACGGAAGAACAATCATCAATGCTTAAACTCCTTAGGCTGATCATCGGATGTGCAATAACCAAAAGTTTTCTGCATTTCTTCAAACTCAGATTCTGTAGAGAAGTACAATTTAAAAACAACCACCGTAGAGAGTCACTAGTTAGATTGACCCTACACAAAACAATCTCACTTAATCTTATTGCCTCAACGTTCCTGTACGTGTATGAAAGATCACTCAAATCATAGCCTGATAACTTCAGTTTGATCATTTCCTGAAAGTCGTTTAGATAATTTGGTATCATAGGCAATGGCACAGAATCATCAGGGGATTCAAGATCCAACTCTTGTATTCTATCGGGGATGGAAAAAATTGTATCAAAGGGTTGAGATAGCGTGAATGACCTGAGGTATTTTGAGAAGACATTAATTCCATGCTTGAGAGGAGAACAATCTTGAATACTTAAACTCCTCAGACGATTTCTTGGAATGTCTACTGAATTGAGATTTCTACACTTCTTCAAACTAAGAACCTCAAGAAACTGGCATTCTGAAATCAAGCCCGCCAGGGCATCACTTGTTAGTTCAACCAAACTCAAAGTAATATGCCTTACTGCCAGAAAATTTCGGAACGTAGAAAGATCAAAATCAGAGGCTGAAAACTTGTTCAGTTCTTCCTTTTCATACCAATAACTTGGCAATATCAGCACTTTCTTATTATCATCAGAGAAGTCAAGATACGACTCATGCAAGTCTTCAGTAATCAAAACATTCATCCATGCTTCCTCATCCGAACTAGACTCAGCGGTTTTACGTTCTTGATCATACCAGAAAACCACAAACTTATTGGCAAAACCCGAACTCCACGGCTCAATTGAGGAATATTCATCAAAGAATATTTGGGAGAATTCAAGAGCTTTTACAAGATTCACATAGAAAGAAAGATTAGAAGACAATGCATTACGATTCCCATTCTCCATTGTAGAGAAGCTGAGGAAACTCAGAAAGAGTGAAAGATTAGAAATGAGAGAGAGATTTCAGAGAAACTTCAAGTGGAGAGAAGTGGAAAGGCAGAACAGAAGGTTTTTTTTTTTAATAACCATTTTGCTTTGTTTTAACAGCTGGAGAAGAGAGGGCTTTCTTGCATAACTGTTTTTTGGGTTAACAACTTGAGACTTGAGAGGCATTTCTTGATTTTGGAAGGAAAAAAAAAACTGCCAATTGATTTCTCATTTATCTGTTAAAATTTGTGAGATTTTCTGTTGTTTATTCTAAACTTAAATCAACTTGGAGTCAAACTGCAATAATATCACAACCATCATTGTAATATACGGAATGGATGCACTGCTACAATACATGCATGTATCGCGTTTTCTTAGACATACCTTACAAATATATACCAACTTATTGGAGTCAAATGTTACTCATGTATTGTAATTTATGATTGAAATTTGTGTCACAAATTCCCATTCAAACTTAAAGAAGGGCCAATCAAATAGATAAAAAAATTATTGTGAGCTCAACTAATGGTTTTTGTACTATTTACCAATTCGATAGTCATTTGAGCTAGGCACGCAAGCGCCACAAGAGTGTTTCACTTATTTAGCATGAACAAGCTCATATTATTGCTAGTAACTTTTGGACGAAACCAAAAACCTATTGAGCTTTGGACTATGCATTGGAATAAAGTATAGATCTTGCTTGTATTTTTTAAGGGCAAAATTTTCATACTCTTAACGGTTTTTTGAGATTTTGATGAGTGGCCCATTGGATTACACATACCATCAACCTCAAATTGATCCACCTTTTTGAGTTTGAGGTTCAACTTTCCATTGGAGATGTTCTTATTCTTATGCGTTCATTTAAGGTTGCAAGTGGATTGAGTGGATCATAAGTTCATAACATAAGTTATATTACATAACATTTATGTCTTAAATGTTCTTTAGCCACTACTACTATATATATATATATATATATATATATATATATATATATATATATTTATTTTTTTTTTTTTTTTTTTGTGGTCTTTTCGTTGCAAGTTATTTCAAAATTTTCTAATGGCTTCAAGCTTCGACATATAAATTTAGGAATTACTGAAGGTTTTTTTTTTCTTTTCGAAAACACCATCATTTTTTTTTATGTTCCAATCACAAGTAGTTCAACGTTCTAGTGTTTTCCAGTAAAATCCCCTCCCCCTCTTCCATGTATATGTAATTTTTTTTAGCAAATTTGAATTATTATGTAAAAAAAAAAACATATTACAGTTGGTAATGTATAAGTAAATTAACAGAGAGCTGTAAATGAATATAGTATGAGTTTGTCTAGGTAGACAGATTTTAAAGCCATTTTTTTGTCAGGCTTGGGTGTTTTTACACTTTTATCATTTCTCTTTAAAACACATCCACAAAAATTATCTATAGATGGGGTAGAAGTGTAAAAAGCCCAAAACATGGCTATAAAGCGTGACTGCCTAGAATTGGGGATATAGTATTATACAGAATGTCATTTATTCATAGAATTTAATTGTAAAAAACTCTGCTAATTTCAGGGATACAAATTTGACACTTAATTGTATTACTATAATTACATATTAGCGGCTTTCTTAGTTTTGCCGTTGAGACGAATTTTTTTTATTTATTATTATCCCAAACTAGCTAACGGAGGTAAGACATAATAACTTACGTTTCATCCAAATCCAAAACATGTCTACATAAATACAACCAGCTAACGAAAGCAAGTCTTCATGCGAGGTGGAGGCAATGGATCAAAGCGAAAGCAAATCTCCATACGAGATGGAGGCGACGAGGATATCAAATGGCAACAATGTTGTAGCCTTCAGGCCTGGTTTGATTAACCCTATAGGATCAATCATGTAGCCTTCGGGTATGGCTTCATAAATAAAAAAAAAGGGTCAACGACGCAATCTTTAAAAATAAATAAATAAATAAAAATACAACCATAGTCACATCCATGACTAAGAGTTACACAATCACTTCCAAAAGCAATAACATCAACAACATACTTGCAATCCAATAAAGTGAGCTAAAGTACAATCTGTGTTCTAGAATCGGCCCAGTCTGTGCCTAGGCTCTAGTTGGCTTGGAAATGCCCGGACTAATGGATAGTCAGAGAAAATAATTGGCCAGAAGTCGAGCGGGGAGTAGGGGTCTGGGCGGGCTTTTTATTTTTTTATTTCCAGTTCGGAAATTTTTTTTAAGAGAAATAAGGGCGCAATGATGGATCGTTGATGGTGGTGATGAAGAAGTTGACCCCTTGAAAATGGTTAGAGAGGTATCGGAGGCATATAGTATTCTAAATAGAAGGATATGAAGAAGAGTTAGAGGCCTAGCCTTTTAAGTATTTTTTTCCTCTATGGTATGTGATGGTATATCAAAATAGACTGATCATCACGGCCATACACGTGGAAGAGAACATCCATCACGAGGATATGACGTCCCATCTATTGGGCCAGCTCATAAAACCTAAGAAGAATAAAGCCAACCACAGAGGACCAGACAAGGCTCACTATAAGAAGATATAATCAAAGCCCGAATCCAGGCCCAAACGAACTAAAGCCCAAATCTAGGCTCGACACGAGTTGTCTCATAAAAAATAGGAACGTTGCACAAAAAATAGTCGTGGAATGGGTTACACCTCCATGGACGCATCTCCATCAAGGAGGAGACTGTTACGAGAAACATCTCCTTCCGTTGCTCCTTATGTGCTTAAGTCTCGCAAAGAATTAATCACGACCATTATAAAAGGTAAAGGGAACATTTAACACAGGTACGCAACTTTAACCGAGTTTTGTCTAGATTTACTTCCATATACAAACAGAGTTGTTGACTTAAGCGTCGCAGTGAGTTCGGTCACCAAAAAGGTGGTATTTGGCAGTTTAACATTTGTTTTACAGGTCAAACTCATAAGAGGATGAATTTTGGACGCATCAGATTGGAGCCATCCGTGGGGAACGACGAGTTTCCTTTCTAAAAATAAGATCCTCAGTGATGAAGCTCACCACAATCTGATAGACGATCAATAAACTGTCAGAACAAATGACACACCCTACAGATCTCCAACAAAGTGACGATAACAACAACTCTCCTACTGGCAACGATGCATCACAAACAGCTCACGAACAATAAGCAGCCCAAATCATCGGACCGATGTCATCCGAGAATCTAGATCCACAACATGCAATAGCCCAGACAACCCAGACATCCGGTGACGTTGCCACGGATCCTCGGGTAGACCTGCTTATGGCCCAAATGAATTACATGACAAATATGCTAGAAAAAATCACCCACGAGCGCATCTAGCCAGCTGATCTTGTTCAGGCACAGCCCCAACAAAACTCCACCAACCACACTCAAGAGAGTGACGAAGTCCCAGCAGAGCCCCAATAGGAAAACTTCGAGAACAATGAACCCCTCCAAGACAAGACTCCATAGTGTGACAAAGTGCTTGCTGAGATTCTGTTCAGAATCGGAGTCACTGATCCCAACATATTGTACGAATTAGCCAAACCGCCATTCTCTAATGCCCTCATGAAGAATGCCATGTCGAAAAAGTTCATTCCGCCAAAGTTTGACGTATACAACGAAACCACCGACCATCCGGGTCACCTGAGGCACTTCCACCACATGATGGCATTGAAAGAGACCACAGAGTCAATCCTGTGCAGAACACTTCTAACTAGCCTTACCTCCATAGCAATGAATTGGTTCAACAGTCTACCACCGAGGTTAATAAACTCTTTCCAGGCGTTAGCCACTGCATTTATCACGAGATTCATCGAAAGTCAATGGATGAGGAAAAGACCACACTACCTCCTGCATGTCAAACAGAAGCTCAAAAAAACAATACGGGAATATGTCACTCGTTTCACCGATGAATTGACAATTATCGATGGATGCAATGACAACATAGCCGCCACAACTTTCACCGTCGGGATGAAGAGAGGCCTCTTCTTTGACGCTTTAAACTTAGAACCTCCTAAAAGCATGATGGTCTTGCTGAAAACAACCCAAAAACACATTTATCCTGAAGAGATGAAAGCTGCTAGGAGGAAAAATGAACAGGAAAGGGAAAACCATTCAAGGAAACAAGAAATGAGGGAAGAGAGAAGGCAAGACGATGGACCACGGGAAGATAGCGATCAATCAAATAAACATCGAAATGGCGGAAGAACCGAGTCCAACCAGCGAGAATCCAGGAAGTCACAATCGGCACGACCCAATCACGAGTGGATAACCAGCGTAATGAAAAAGGAATACAAACCATACACGACCCTAAAAACAAGCCGAACCAACATCCTGAAGTACATGGCGAATTGGGAGAACGTCAACTGGCCACCCAGGATGAGAGGAGACCCAGAAAGAAGAGACAAAAGCAGGTATTGTTCCTTCGACAAGGATCACAGGCATGATATCAAAGACTGCTATTTGCCCAACCCCTCCTCCATCCCGCTCTCTATTTGCCCCCCCACCCACCCCCACCCCCGCACCACCCAATCCCTCATTTTTTCCCTCTCTTTTCTCAGTGCATCGCCAATGCCGCCCCGCCACTTCTAACACCCCATCCCCTCCCTCCTCCTCTCTCCCTCTTTATGTGTCTTCGCCACCACCTGACCATGTCCCTTCCCTCCTCCCTCTCTTTTGTCTATGTGCGTTGTTGCCCTGCCACCCACCACCACCCCTCCCCTCCCTGATAGAGGGGAAACAAGGAGGAGGAAGATTTAGTCTAGGATTTCTTTTTGTTTTTAATGTTCTCGAGATACGAAGCATTTAAATCCACATCATGAAATTTATTTCGAGATGCCTATTTGAATTTCGATGTTGGTCGTTGACTCAATTAACTTAAGGGTACGTTGGTATTTTTAAAAATTAGATGGAGTTTGTTAGTCAAGCTGGTTGAATACACAGTCATGAGTGTTAGATTGGAATATAAAAACTAATGGAGGTCAAATAAGAATAGCTATAACCTAACGGGCCAAATAGAAAATAAGCCTAAAATATATGACCCTAACAAAAGGTCACTTGACTCCCCCCATTGTTATATTCGAAACAATATCCAAAATGAGCCTTCTTCTCCAGAATCCTCTTCTCACACTCCCACTCCCACTCCCACTCCCACTCCCTCTTTCACGGCGCACTGGTCTACCAATCCCACTACTACGAGGTCCTCTTTTCAGTCAAAGAACAGTTGGTGGAACTGACAGAAAATATAGGTGTACATACAATATTTCACTACGTCCCCTCAATAAATCGAGACGCACCACTCTTTATCCCTTATACGTGAAGCGGAGAGACGACGAAGAAGAACTCACAACAACAACAACAACAGCAGGAAAAATGGGAGTAGAAAAGCAAGTCTTGAAGACCGGAAATGGACCCAAACCCGTTCGCGGCCAGAACGTCACTGTCCACTGTACTGGGTTTGGTGAGCTCTTCAACCCTGAAACCCCTTTTGTTGGAATTCAAAGCCCTAACTTAGATTGTTCAAAAAGATTCGATTTTTATTCAGTTTGTTTTCAAAAAAAAGTTTCAATTTTTATGTATTTATTATGTGCGTGTTTAAATTTGTGATTGTTTAGGCAAAAATGGCGATCTCGGGCAGAAGTTCTGGAGGTTAGTTTGATCTGATTTGATCGTGTTGTATGAATTAAAATTTGGGTTTGGTGTGTGTGGAGAATTGATGGTTTTGTTTGTCTGGTTGGTTGTTTTAGCACTAAGGATCCAGGGCAGCAGCCATTCACTTTTAAGATTGGCCAGGGTTCAGTCATCAAAGGTAAATCGCATTCACTCGTTCGCTGGTTATTCTGTTGTTAGATTTGCAATGTCGCAAATTTCATGAATTGGTGATATGTGTGCATTAGCTTTCTAGTACAGTAGAAATTGTTATGTTATATGGTACTTTGTCAAATACCCTTTTGGTTTTGCATGAAAGAAATGCATTGAGAGTTTTCACGTCTCTACGACTCATTACGAACTTGCTATGGAGAGAAGATGGTAAGCATGATTCCCATTTCCTTGATAGAGGGTGTGTCAGTTCCCTTTTACCATCATTTTATTTGGAATGTCAAATCTTTTGCTAAAGTAGTGCATCAATAATAGTGTCACGGTGTCACCTAATGTGATTGATTGACTATATCAGAGAATTGTCTTTTATTTACTACACATTTAGGGCGTGTTTAAGGAAACATTTCACAAGAAAAATTGCCAAAAATGTAAAGGAAGAGAGGATGAAGAACGTGAATTTTGTGATTATCACACAAAAAATTGTGGAAAATGTTTTCTTAGTGGGAGAGCTAAGAATTTTTTTTGCCAAAAATAGTCATCTTCAACCTCAAGATGGAGAAGATTTTCCCACTTCCTCACCCATTTTTTTTTTTTTTTTGTAATTATTCCATGACAAATTTTCCTTGGAATCAAACATACCTTACTGGTAAACCACTACCAAGTTCAATGCTACAATCAAATTTTTTTATCGCATGCTTAATCGTCATCAAAATGTCCATTGTATCAATCTATTAGAAATATGTTTCACCATTTATACTGTCCTCATTGAGTAAGCATTCAGCAAATAATTGTTATGCTCGATCCCCTCTGATTATTTAATTTAATGCTGTTTGAAAGGCACAATCACAGACATTTCTTGAGAATCAGTTGATTGCGAGTTACACACTGGACTGTTACTCTGCCCTGATTCAATCCCGAATGTGTGGCATATTCTGACAACTTTTAGAGCATGTTTTCAAAATGGAAACCTCTTATTTAGATTGACTTTGGGAGATATGCTACTTGAAGTAATATTTATGTTTGGTAAAAATGGCTAGTCCTTTTTCACCCTTGAAGAGATACTTGATGTTTTATTAACTAAAACTAGTTGTGGTCATGGATAACTCTTAGAAATTGGTTAATTGGTTGTAATAAATCTTGTCTATAATCTAATGAAGTTCCTTGTAATAACCACAAGTCCATGAATTTTAGTGTTATTTTCTATCAGCCCTAGATGGTGTACTAAAATTTCAAAATGGGATAATAAATAGAAAAAAAGACAGTTTATAGCACAAAGTTCAGCAAATATGGGAATGCAATATATTTAGAAGAGCAGCGAATATAAAATGTCATCAATGCGCCCTTTTTTAATGTTAACTGATGGACTAAATGACTCGAGGAAAATTGAATTTTTTGTATTTGAGACATAATGGTAATGTTGTATAACATGACAAAGCTGAAAGGGATACATTTGAGGTTCCAGCATTAGTATTAACTGTTTGATGCATGTCTGTCTGCTTCATTACTTGCTTTGTGTAGTTGGCGTGTTTATTCAGTATCTTTTCATTTTCTAGGGTGGGATGAAGGTGTGGCGGACATGCAAATTGGTGAAGTTGCTCGTCTTCAGGTAATAGTTGTTCTTTCCATTTACTTAATATATCCTTAACAGGAAGTTCCATCCTTTCGTCAGGCGCGATTAAATAACTACTTCATATGTATTCCTGAAGAAGCATGTGATTTATTTTGTTAAAAATGGATGTTTCATCTTTGATTTTCTTGGCCCTTTCTTTTTTAATAGTGTGCTGTGTGCTGTGTGCTGTGTGCATTACTGGCAGCTCTACTGTTTTTGTTATGTACTGGCAGTTTGATGTATTCTCCCCCACCATGTCTGATGTTCGCCACCATCTTAGATTTTTGTATGTGATAACATTGACTCAAAGTGTGTTGAGTATCAGCTTTGTGGACGGGGTACCAGTTGCATGGTGTTTGTTCCTCGTCATTTTCAGCTGTTATAATCCTGCAGATGGTATAGAATATGTTTTCCTCATGTTTGATGCTGACTAAACTAACTATTGTTGATGAACTTTTGAACTTGCAGTGCACTCCTGATTATGCTTATGGTCCTAGTGGATTTCCAGCTTGGGGAATACCTCCCAACTCAGTTTTGGTCTTCGAGATTGAAGTCCTCAGCGCTCAGTAAATGTTAAAATTAGTCTGGTTAATGTTTAAAGAAGTTACATGACTGTTAATACCGTCTCAGTTATGTCTATGTTTTAAATAGTTTAACTGATGTGACACTGTTACTGAAGAATTTCGGTTTACCATCTAGAAGTACTCTATGTTACGATTTTAAATGTGGCTTGTCATTATGATGTGAAATCAAGTATTAGCTTGGATGACTGGTTTTCTAACTCATTGTCCCAAGAACTGGTAAGATCTCTATTTTTTCTACCACTGATTTCAGAAAGTGAACACTGTTGAGAATGATGGGTTAGTGGAAATCCACCACGTAAAGATTTGATTTATCATTCGTTTTCCATGGACTTTGTTGAGTTGTATAGCAGCATACATCCTAATCTGTCGAGTAGATTAGCTAGTTAGTGGTTTGATAATAACTTGCAAATGATTTTGCCCCCTTCAAGACGATGCCATTATAAATTTCATGTCTCACGATTTAGGGGTGGGCATCCCATCTCGTGATCCCGATTCTGTCTTGGCCCTGTTTCATTTCGATTTTTTTGGATTATTTTGGGATTGGGATGAGGTCCATTCCGTCCCGTGCCCACTCCTATTACCAATTTGTGGATGTGGATTTCATTCAGAAACTTTCGATATTTTGGAACCCAACTGCTCGGAGGCGAGGGGCAAATAAGAGAAGGTGTCATTGCTTTCGTGAGAGTTTATCTCGATGGAAGTCACTCTCATTGTGGGAAATGACTAATCATACTATTTTCCTCGTCTGCCTGAGTTTTCAATTCCTTTGAAAAGCTACAAGTCATTTTACATAGGTCAACATTTTACAGGAGATCGATATTACGTCGTCTATAGTGTGGGAAAGGAAGAGAAATACAAATCTAGAAAAAAAAAAAAAAAAAAATCCAAAATTACGTAGGAGAGTGACAGAAAAAGGGGCAAATTGTATATGTAGACGTCCAAAGGAACCAAAGATAAGGCAAGCAAAGGCTGCAAACCATATTATTCTGAATGAGAAAGTGAGAATAAATCCCTTCAAAGTTAGGCATATTTCTTTGAGAAATGATATCACAAGTTCGTAAGCTCTCTTTCACAGCGTTGGATCAGATTATAGGATCTCTATATTAACCACCTTATAAACATTTTTATCTATTCTCTTCCTTGATTTTTTCTAATCAACTTTCTTAATAAAGCTAAAAAAAAATACTTCAAAGCTTATCAAACTTTTCTCAAGTCTTTCCATGATGAATTTTTTTTTTCTTCCTGTAAAAGGTTATTAAAAAAAAAACCCTCCCTCACAATGGCAAGAAAATTATTTTGAAGATGAGATGAAGGCTTGCATTCATAACTATAATCGAACTACAACTATACGTAGAGAATATATATATATTTTTTCCCCTTTTCTGTCGTGGAGATAACTTTGTGTTGGCACTTTTTGTTTCATTTTTCTTAGTATTTAAGCTTTATTTGATGTGTTTAATAAATTTATTTATTTATTTATATTTTATTTTTTAAAATATTTAATATATTTTTAAATTTTATTATATATTTCATATATCTTTAAAAAATTTGCATTTTTCCTTTACATATCAAAATATTTCTTAAAATTAGTATACCAAAATTAACTTTGAAAAGAGAAATCACAATCCTTGCTCGTAAGATCATTTCTCTATGTCTTTTGAATAAATCTAGGGAGCGAGGGAGGCCAACGATTGCATCTCGAAGACGATGGATGGTGGAGGGGCTCCGTCGCTCCCTAGAATCGAATCAGCAATTTCTTTTTGGATGGACGGCTGATGTGATGATTTGAAATGGTCCCTTCTCTGCCTTCCCCAAGTGTTAACTGACTGACATTTTTTACCTTTAAGAATTCAGGTCTTGCAAAGGCTTCTGCTCCCTTCCTTTATTTTCAATGGTCTTCTTCACAGCTACTCCTCTTTTGACATGTGTTGTTTTTCTATAGTTGCTTCCAAGTCAACCTTCCATTCAATGGCCCAGTTTTATGGGCGATCCATCTTGGCCTACTAATCTCCCATTTTATATTCTTCAATTCAACAATCATCACCTAAGTTTACTAATACACCCTCCTTGCTTATCTCTCAAATTTACGTTTAGGTTACTAATATCTTCATCATTATTCTTGGAATTTATATATTGAGCGTGAAAGTGTCTTTAATGGCTTTTATTTGTACCAACAACATTGATAAGAACCAATGCTACTGGCAAGCTCAAATGGATAGAACTTAGACTCAGTATGATTTTGTTGTGTTGATTGATTCTTTGTGGTCACATTTGAAAAAGGAAAGCTATTTATTAATGAAATAAAGTCGGCACAATGAATTACCATTGTTGCATTATCCTATGATCTATTCCATTTATTTTATCTCTATCAGTTTTGCGTGTTTTTGGTTGTGGTGCCATAGGGTGTTATACGGTTATATCAAACTTTTTTTGGCTTGTGAAAAGGGTTGATCGACATTAGGCTTTTAGTTGAGTTAGATATATGATTGCGCCTAAGGTAAAATTGAGCGAAACAAAAACTATGTCCAGAACATTTCATACCCTATCACAAAATAAAGTAGTAAAATTAAGGCTTTGTCATTTTTGCTTTTAAATTGTATTGTCCATATGGCAAAACTAATATTGGAATGAAATACGCATGTTATTAATTCCAAAAATTCTACGGTATCCCTTTTTGGTGATTTTTATGTTTTTTTGGGTTTTTTTTTTTTTTTTACACTTCAACCATTTTTTTATGGTGTATATGTGGTTGTGTTTAAAGAGAAGAGGTAAAAAAAATTAAAAAAACTTTTAATTACAAACTAAAAATAGAAGTATGAGAATTAGAAGAGGTAAATTCTACGGTATCTCTTTTAATTCTCATACTTGTACACTTGCTCTAAACAAAACTAAAATTCATATATGCATATTGATAAAAACTAAGTAATACAACTGTGCAAACGATGATACTCTCTCCCAAACTAGATTAGCAAAAAATCAAATAAAAAACCTATTTAAATTACAAACTACTCTCCCAAGCTAATCCTATACCTAAATTTGCTATTAAACTAAAAAAAAAATAAGAATATAAACTTTATTGACAAAAATTATTTCAATAATCACTTTTCAAGGAAAGTTTTTATTTTTTTTCTTCTAATTGAAAAGAAGGGTACTTTTGAGAATATGATCACACACGCATTCATTATTAGAGAATAGTCGACATATTACCATTATTATTAGCTTTAGAGTCAAGCGAACAAGACCCAGTCACCCCACACACACGCTTCTCACTTTCTATTAGAGCACCCAAAAACATCGAAATAGTTGGTGAGCCCCACAAACGCGTTAAATGGCTTTTAATGTTATAGTGACTAGTGAGAGAGAGGAGGAAAATATGGAATTAAACTGATAATTGCCATTTCAATTCTCCTAATTTCCTCTTCACTTTCCTTTCTCTCTCTCAAACCTTTCCTTTTAAATACCCTCACCTCTTCTTCTGCTCTTCAAATCGTCAACAACCATTCATTCTTCTTAGAGTTGTGTTGTGTTGTGTCTATTTTATGTCTCAGAGATCCAACGTTCCTCATTCATCTTCCATTGCTTTCAGCCTCCATTCCCATCTCCAAGTATCCAGTGAGATGAACCCCAATTCCAACTGGTAATCACATTGTTGATTGTGTTGTTCATCTCGTTGGTTGATTTGATTTGATTTGATTTGATTGATTCATTAATTTATTTTTATCTCTCCTAATTTTCTTTCTAAATCTCAAACATATTCGATATATAAATTAAAAGTTTGAATCATCAAGAATCACAATGGGTGTGAAGGGATTTGTTGAAGGAGGAATCGCTTCTATTGTGGCCGGGTGTTCGACACACCCTCTAGACCTTTTAAAGGTCCGTATGCAACTTCAAGGAGAAACCCAGGCTGCTGCTGCTGCTGAGGCAATCCGACCTGCTTACGCTCTCAACAACGCTGCTACAGCGGCCGCAAGATCCGGATCCATACCCGTTCCGCCACCTCGGGTTGGGTTAGTATCAGTCGGTGTTCAGATCGTCAAATCAGAAGGGGTACCGGCTTTGTTCTCTGGCGTCTCTGCCACCGTGCTCCGTCAAACACTCTACTCGACGACCCGGATGGGCATTTACGACATTTTGAAACAAAAATGGTCCGACCCGAATTCAGGCAACATGCCTTTGGTGCGCAAGATAGCAGCCGGGCTCATAGCAGGAGCCATTGGCGCGGCTTGCGGTAACCCGGCTGACGTGGCGATGGTTCGCATGCAAGCGGACGGTCGCCTTCCTGTCGCCCAGCGAAGAAACTACTCTTCGGTCATCGATGCGATCACACGCATGTCGAAGCAAGAAGGGATCACTTCGCTGTGGCGCGGATCATCGCTCACGGTGAACCGTGCGATGATTGTGACCGCCTCACAGCTCGCCACGTATGATCAAGTCAAGGAAACGATCCTCCAAAAGCAACTGATGAAAGACGGGCTCGGGACGCACGTGACAGCCAGTTTCACGGCCGGATTCGTAGCCTCGGTCGCCTCGAACCCGGTTGACGTGATTAAAACCCGGGTCATGAACATGAAAGTTGTACCAGGTAAACCCGCACCGTATGCAGGCGCAATAGATTGCGCGCTCAAAACGGTGCGAGCAGAAGGGCCAATGGCCCTGTATAAGGGATTCATTCCTACAATTTCGAGACAAGGCCCTTTCACTGTTGTGTTGTTTGTGACTCTTGAACAGGTCCGCAAACTCTTGAAAGATTTCTAAGCTCTTGAATTGTTTCTAGGTTTCCTGATGACGATGATGATGATGAACAATTTTAGGGGAAAAAGTTTAGATATTATGTTTTTAGTGATTTGGATCGATTATTAGAGGAATTGAGAATGGAGGGTTTTCAATGGAAGCATTAAGTTTATTTTTTCTGCAAATTTTTTAATTGTTTTTTCTACGTATTATTGGATGAGTTATTTTATGTTGATTGCATATATGACATGTTGGTGTTAGACTATTTGTTTCCACATGGTTTGGAAGACTTGTTAACATGTGGGGTGGGGTACAAGTGTTTTGGGGTCATATCATCTGGCCAGCCGAATCATGGGAGAAGGTTGGGAGAGACTAAAACTGGACTGTTTGAGACATTAATTTTGAGAATTTGGAGTAATCACATATTGAACTGATCCAAGTTTTAATGTCAACATAGTAAGTGGGCAAATTTCCCCATCTCCTCCGTAAGATGATGCGCAATTATATATTTCAGAGAAAAAGATTTGTGGTTTGAATTATGTTTGCTAGATCACGTCATGAGACCATATACGAACCCAGGAATTGATTGAAACCACAATATAAAAAAGTTCATTGTGGATGGATGGAGCATGAATTGATTGTAGTATGCATTTTGAGAACTTATGTCGTACAAAAATGGAGTGAGAAGTAGGATGCGTGGTTGATACACAACCTGAAAGTCAAAAAATGATTTATGTTGCATTCCATTACCTGTAATCAACTTTAAAATGATAAAGAGCTTGAACTATTTTTGATCTTTTTCATTACAATAGTGTTTTGTCTAACTTCTAACAATAACAATTAAATAAACAAGATTCAAGGTTTTTGATTAAGAGATTAGGTGTGATGATCCTCGTGGAGGTTTAAGATCAATTGAATCTTGAAAAAATATATTATACCTAATCAGGTAAGGATGAAATATGATCAATTAGCTGACGTTCCTAAGATCATATAATTAACACAAAATCCCAATAAGTATTTTATTATTCATTGTCCAAATCACCATGCTTGTCTTCTTCACCAAACCTGTCGTCACTAGACCATACCATACATGATACTCACAAAAAGCCTAACAATTAGTAGTGGTGGCCATTTGGCAGACTAGATTAAGAGGAAAAAAACTAAAAACACACGCAAGCTCGCAATAGTATATAATTTAGAATCATCATCAACAAAGCCCATTTTTAATATTTTCGAGGTTGGCTATACATAATTTGGTACTTCAAGTAAAGCGATCTTTTCACATATCATCGCTTAATACAAGTTTAATGATGTCTTCCTTCACCGTCTTTATCTACGTTTTCAATGGTCATCCCATCTGTCTTTACCCTCCATTAACTTGTAAATCTAAATATTTTCTTGTGGGTGGGCATCCCATCCCGCGATCCCGAACCCATCCCGATCCCATCCCGTTCCGTCCTGATTTTTTTGGGTCCTTTTGGAATTGATCAAACTCATCTAGATCTCGTGTTGTCCCGTCCCAATCTAGAGTGGGATGAGATCGGGATGGAGATTTTCAATCCCGCCTATCCCGTTCCGTCCCAAATTTATTTATTTAATAATTATTATTAATTTTAATCAAAATACTCTTCTAAATTATAGTTTAGGATGTGTTGAAATTAAATCAATGTAAGATGAAATTCTATATGAAATCTAAATGAATTGAATCATTAATTCTAAATGAAATTTAATATTTATTTGCCTTCCAAAAAAAGTTTAATATTTATTTATTTAATATCTATTATTATTTATGATGTAAGTTATATGTATACGAATTTGACATTATTGGCGTGTGAGTAATGTTAGATAAAACCCCACCCTCCATTTCTAGTTTTTAACATGGAACAAACAAACCCCAAACAAAAATTCTAAATGACGAGGAAACCAGCGAGGGAGGGGCGTCAACCCTCCATCCCCCTCGGGATGCATGTCTTTCATCCCCCTTCGTGCATCCCAAGGGGGATGGAGGGTTGAACCCCCCTCCCTCGCTGGTTTCCTCGCCATTTAGACGGATTCAACCCCAAAAGAGGTAATTATGAGCCCTTCTAGGGGTCGAGGGAAAGAGCGAGGAACTGCCTCGAGATAAATGCATATGCCTCGAGATACACAATGTCATTTATCTCGAGGCAAATGGGTGGCTTCCACCCATCCCTCGCCCCTTTCCCTCATTCCCTCCCTCGACCCCTAGAATTTTCGGGTAATTATATATGGTACAGAGTTGTTGTCATATAAACATGTAAGAGATTCTCCAACTTCTGTATCCACCATCTTTCTATGGCACATACTTCTCCAGGAATCTGAAATGACCACAAGTTGATATATATGCCTTCCCCTGGATCAATCAATTATTAGCAGTGAAGAAGATGCCTGTCAAACTGATTGTGCATCCCTCACCACTGATCATGAATTGATGGATTGTGAGGATAGCCTTCACACCTAGTTGTTAGTAAATAAAATAATTAATAAAACGTAAAAATGAAGATACCAGTTGCATATACATAACAAAGTTGTACTAACAACAATTCAAGAGAACCCTTTTCAACCAACATATTTGAAGGCGTGCAATGCATAAAGAGACGCACACAACATTCATTTTCCTGATATATACTAATATTGATTGATTACATTTTTTCTTCTTTTTCATAAGAGAAATTAATCAGAGAGATACATGGGGTTCTAGGAAAGAACTAGAATGAATGATATAACTATTGTTTTATTCCGTTGCTGACATTCTTTGACACTAAATACTATATGGGCTTGAATACAAATATTACCCCTTTTTATTGCCTGAACCATCAAAACCAGACATATTTTCTAGTGTTTTCCCTCTATCCACACCTTTTCTGTAAGACCACAACAGTACAAATGGCAACTTAACCTACAAGACCGGTCTACATTGGCTTCTGAAGTTGGCTGCCTGAGTATCACAAGAATTTTGGCACCTTCTCTGCTTTGCTACAACAAATTATGGACAAGTGAAGACCAGTGCAACGATAATGGTTGAACTATTTACACGAGAGCAAATTCTGTAACAAGGGCAGGAGAGATATACAAGATTATGAACTACTGTTCAACATTTTGGTCACTGCATCATCTGGAACCGGTTCTTGGGGGTGGAGTAGCCACTGGATTATCTGCTGCTCCTCGAGAAGTTTCAATGTTCTGAAGCTCATTTACTATCTGTGTTCGCCGCTCTTTCAAAAAGTTGAGTCGGGTTGTCAACTTTGACAGCGCCGATGATGTGGATACATTACCCTGCCGCAGATGCGTGTCAGTGGAGATCAACTGTGTTGGTTCTCAATCACGAATCTAAAAGCTGTAGGAGATAACTACATCATACTATCCTATAGAAACAAGATAAATCCTATGAAGATGGGCGGAATGTATTAAAGATAGAGGATCAGCCAAAACCTATCACACACACTAGCGCACATAAACAAGGACTTGAAGGATGTGCTTTGCTCAACAGATGTTTGCTGAAGTCTGATTTAATGGTTCAGCACCAAAACGAATTTACATGGGAGGAATGGTCAAGACTTTGCATCGTATACACATGGGTAACGATCAATTTACTAACCACATAGGAAATTCCAACAAACAGTTCACTCATAAAAGGAAATCATGCAATTTTGCGGGTAAAGATAGAAGATGAGACTGGACCCTTTCGAGCACAATACAGATATCCTATAGGTTCACAAGGACACAAAAGATGGTTCTTGATGCACCCAATCCACATTTAACTCGTACAACAGTAAATTTGTAGCTTCGCCTAACTAATATATTATAAATATCGGCAAATGACAACCAAGCAAGATAGTTGAAATGCATACCTCAGCCTTTGAACAAGACTTCTTCGAGTTGGAAGAAGCATTAGTAACATTTGCTGCAGGTTCCGTGGAAGATTCACCACTGGCTCCTACAGATTTTCTACCCTCATTCGGTTGTTTCTTTGGTAAAGACGATGTTTCCTGAGTTTTTACATCCCCTCTACCTGTGCTTGACGAAACACCCTGTTGTATAAATTGAAGGAGAAGTATTGTTTAGAAAATGTATAATGAACTATTATAAATTCAGAAGATTTGAAGGAGTTCCTTATTGATGTTAGGCTTGATCCCATCCCATAGTTGTACTGTTGTACATTATTTCAGCAGCAGGCTTGAAGAAGTACATTGAAAGAAGACTAGTAAAACATATGAGAGCGTAACAGCAATATGATGCAATCCAGAGTTATCAACTATTTGAGAGCATTTTTTGCGCATCAATCCTATTCAATAACCTTGCAAATCTTATTCAACAACCTTGCAGATGAAACTTTCCTCAATTTTATTTATTTTGTTATCATTATTATTTTTAACAGAGAGTTAAGTCGATAACCATTGCGATGACATTAGGATCTTTGAAAATTTTAATGATCACAAACACTTTGATCAGTCGATAGGTGGAAATTTTAATGTTTGGAAATTTGTACTTTAGAATAGAGGAAAAGTGCTACATATTTTAAGGAACTCTCATTTCTGCTAGGGAAAGTAGTAATATGCTGCTTTATCGCTTTGAGCTGCTAAGGATGCTATTTAGGTTATAAATACAACTGTCCTGGAGGTCCTTAGTAATATACTGCTTTATCGCTTTGAGCTGCTAAGGATGCTATTTAGCAAGGATCCCTGACGCCAAATAAGGACACATCTCCATTCATTCATTTCAATTTTTGACATTATTTCCAGTCTTCAAGACTCTAGACAAGCAATTTATCCAGGCACTTCATTTGTGAAGCTGTTCTGGACACCTTTCCATCTAATCCAGACAACAAACTTCCTGATTATTCCATGATACAGGAGGCCACACTTTCCAAATTAAACAAATATGCAAAAGAATCCACTTAAATATGTTAAATAGTGAGTATTGCATAACTGAGATATAAATAATAGGATCTTAAGAATATTTGTAGGATGAAAAATACCAGGAAGTCAAGCGTTATACAATGATTGTGAATAGCATGCATGGGAGGCAAGTAAAGAATAACTTCTCTCTATGGGTACATATTAGTTAAACAGATCCAATTTGTACATGCTGATTATGGAGATTATTGCAGCTTGGAGGGTTGATTTCTCCAGCCTTGGACAATGTGCAGTCAATTATAATCAGAGATACCACATTGTATTCAGTCAATAAAAGAAAAAACAAACATAGTGGCCCGGATTGTACGCCTCGAGTTGTGTTACAGGCTATTATTCTTGCATTCAGAACTATTTAATCAGGGTATAGGTATTCTCTTCTGTATTTATTTTTTGTTATCATAATTTTGTTCTTATATTTTAATTTTACCTAGGCCTAAATTTTTATTTGGCTGTCTATTTTCTACAAATTGAGAACTATGGAATATTTAGATAGGGTTAGCTATTTTTCTCTCTTGTCAGATTAATGCTGTTAGAATTGTCGAAGCTTCTGCCATTAATTTACATCACATGGCCCCAAGCTTCTTACCGATGGAGAACTTCAGACACAAAAGCTACTAGCCAATCTAGCCAAAAAGCAATGAAGCCCTTAATATGTGCACCCACTATTTTTCAGTCCAATCACCCGTTTGTTTGGTCTGAAAATTTTCAAATACGCTAATTCTTGTATCAGCATTACGGAATGTCTTCAGTTGTATGTTTGGGAGAGTTTTATCAAACATCAATGCAATGCAAACTCATGACATAAAAACTATGCATGAATCCTATGATGTAGATACAACATGTTACTTAATTTTGACATAAGTGTAGCTATTCTATTCCATTGTCTAAATCTTATGTCTACATATTGGATACAACAAGTTTAACTTCTTATAATTATTATATATTTAATCATATCTTTATAAATATTTATTTTTAATAAAGCATGAAGAAAAATGATAGCTCAAACATTTCCGACACATAAGAAAGTCTTCCACCAAAGAAAGATATTACTAGTTCAAGGAGTACAAATCGATGAATGATTAATTCAGAATATGGACACCCGACTGTGTGGACCTACACCCCGTTAAGCTCAAACTCCATGAACCAGAAGTACGTCAAAATAAATCGAATAATAATGTTTAAAGTGTGAATAACTTCTCTCTATGGGTACATATTAGTTAAACAGATCCAATTTGTACATGCTGATTATGGAGATTATTGCAGCTTGGAGGGTTGATTTCTCCAGCCTTGGACAATGTGCAGTCAATTATAATCAGAGATACCACATTGTATTCAGTCAATAAAAGAAAAAACAAACATAGTGGCCCGGATTGTACGCCTCGAGTTGTGTTACAGGCTATTATTCTTGCATTCAGAACTATTTAATCAGGGTATAGGTATTCTCTTCTGTATTTATTTTTTGTTATCATAATTTTGTTCTTATATTTTAATTTTACCTAGGCCTAAATTTTTATTTGGCTGTCTATTTTCTACAAATTGAGAACTATGGAATATTTAGATAGGGTTAGCTATTTTTCTCTCTTGTCAGATTAATGCTGTTAGAATTGTCGAAGCTTCTGCCATTAATTTACATCACATGGCCCCAAGCTTCTTACCGATGGAGAACTTCAGACACAAAAGCTACTAGCCAATCTAGCCAAAAAGCAATGAAGCCCTTAATATGTGCACCCACTATTTTTCAGTCCAATCACCCGTTTGTTTGGTCTGAAAATTTTCAAATACGCTAATTCTTGTATCAGCATTACGGAATGTCTTCAGTTGTATGTTTGGGAGAGTTTTATCAAACATCAATGCAATGCAAACTCATGACATAAAAACTATGCATGAATCCTATGATGTAGATACAACATGTTACTTAATTTTGACATAAGTGTAGCTATTCTATTCCATTGTCTAAATCTTATGTCTACATATTGGATACAACAAGTTTAACTTCTTATAATTATTATATATTTAATCATATCTTTATAAATATTTATTTTTAATAAAGCATGAAGAAAAATGATAGCTCAAACATTTCCGACACATAAGAAAGTCTTCCACCAAAGAAAGATATTACTAGTTCAAGGAGTACAAATCGATGAATGATTAATTCAGAATATGGACACCCGACTGTGTGGACCTACACCCCGTTAAGCTCAAACTCCATGAACCAGAAGTACGTCAAAATAAATCGAATAATAATGTTTAAAGTGTGAATGGCAAACCTCGCTTTTTGTTGTTTTTTCTTTGAGAGGCACAACATTTGGAGCTTCAGCATCTACTTCATCTTTCCTAAACTCAACATATAACAAAAACAGAAGTTTAGTGAGTGTGAGAAACCTAAAAAAGAAACCCTAGTACTCTTTAAGTTTTTGGATATCTTTCCAATATAAACAGTTATTTTATAACACAAACGGATATCTTTCTGTGAGTTTCTAATAATACAAAACAGTTTTTTGTAACACGTAAAAATAAAAACTTTTTTTTTATAACAATTGTAAGGGAACAAACCATTATTGTTAAGTGTGGTGATCCAGTCAATTTACAAAAAAGGATAATAAGCTTGTGCTACTATCGGTAGATCAGATATCATAGTTTTGCAATATATATGCACACACAAGCACACAGACACACACATGTGCATGTTAAGGGGAAAAGGAACTTACTGTCCCTGATTGTCCGTGCTTTGTTGGGGTTGACTGCATGATCCCAATCTGGTGTTATATTGACGTTGTTCATCAAGCAGTAAATGGAGATCAGCAACCTTGTTTTTCAGATTAGAAACGTCTTCTTCCGCTTGAGATATTTCCTCCAGCTCTGCCTTTGTCTTAAAGACATTTATGGATAACAAAACTGGTAAAACAACTGAACAATTTGTATGAACAATTTGTACGATTAATGAAACTTTCTGAAGTCTGACAAACCAACCTTGTTATCTACAGTGGGTGAGATAGCCAAGCATTCCAGCGGTGCATTCAACCGAGCTTCTATAGCTGCTCTTACATCTTTTTCTTTCTGCAACTGCTCCTGCAGTCCAGCAACCTGTTGCCAAAATTAATAATTGTGTCACAATTTGACAGCAACCTATCCTTTGTAAGATAATAGGAATAATATAATTAGTTGCAAGCATTTGAGCTATCCACAGTTACCCTATTGTAAGACTTAAAACCCATATTTGCTAATATAAATACCATATTAAGAATCGCTATTTACAAGAAAAAAGAACCAAGCAAAAGTTCATTGGTCTAATTTATACATCTTTCTCAAGAGCTAAACGGCGTTCTTGCAGAGCCTTCTTCCTATTTTCCAGACTTGCATGTAGAACAGCATTTTCTTTCACCTAGCATGAAGATACTTTGGTATTAATATGCATGATGTTCCTTTGGAAATGTGAAATAATAGTATTGTTGGATAAGAAACATAATCCGCCTTACCTCTTTCGCAATTTTGTTTTTCAATTCAGTTTTAGTTTCTTTTAGCCTCTGAGTTTCAATCCTGAATATAAGAAATTATTAGCAGTATAAAAAATGAGAAAAGAAAATCATGCCATAACAAAGTAAAATGAAAATTTCAGCAAAAAATAAAATGAAAGCCACTAAATATTAACGTGGATAAAGCACATATTGATCATGGAAAAATGAAAGTTCAAGTGCCAATTCCACTGAACGGCTATGAGAATCGATCAAGATTTGAATGCAGTACAATAAGTGATGCATATATCTTGGGCTGGGTTGCACGACTTTATTTTATTTCATATCATTTGATTATCTTCATATCATTTAATTATCTAATTTAGTTGGCAATATAGGGTTAAGTTTAGAGACACATTAACATTATTATAAGTAAGGACCTTCAGTTAATGTTTAAGAAGTTTGACTGCTAAATACTATTCTATATATAGTTCATTATCAGGTCAATCACAACTTTATTTTATTTCATGTCATTTGATTTATCTAATTTAGTTGGACGTGTAGGGTTAAGTTTAGAGACACATTAACATTATTATAAGTTAGGCCTTCAGTAAATGTTTAAGAAGTTTGACTGCTAAATACTATTCCATATATGGTTCATTATCAGATCAATCACCCATCATAGGATATCTAGGATATGATAGATTCAGAAAAGAGATGAAGGATTTGAGATGGTGATGTTTCATTGATTTTCAAATGGATTTTCAGAGTTTTCTAAACAAAGGAGTCAAGGCGTTTTTACAAAATTCCGCGGTGTGATGAAATGAGGCATCCGCCTTAGCAAAAAAATGATTGCCGCCATTGCAGCCTAATTGCAGCAAAAAGAGGTTGCAATCCACTCTAAAATAGGTTTTTATGTTTCCTAGTGTAATATTTGATAAAAACGAGATAAAACATTTTTAAGTTTTGATAAATTTGTCACTTTTTTTTTATTATTTTTTTTCGAGAAAACGTATCATGTTTTGATCAGCCTGTGATCAACATCAATCTTGATTTTTCATAGCATAGTTCAATAATTTTTATGCTTTTGGAATACCAAGAGTGATCATACTTGTGGATTTTTACCAACCATTCCAACAATTTCTTCTAACAAATGCTCAATATTCTATTTTTTCAAGATTATTGATTTTTGAAATTTTGGTGGATGTTTGTAAGTTACTTGACCCTTATGTAGTGCATCTTTTCGCTATGCTATAAAACTTTATATTATATTTTCATTTCGATTCTAGGTAGTTGTATTTTTTTTACATATTTGTTTATGATACTTATCAAAATGATGATGTATACTACTATGTCGATATGTTTCAATTTATTATAAAAAAAATCTTTAAAAAATCTTAAGACCACCTCACTTCACTGAAGCGGACGCCTCAGGTGTTTTTAGGCTCGTTTGCCTCGCCTCCGCTTCAATGTCTTAACTACAATGAATCTTAACTACTGAATGGTTATTTGCATTGGCAGAGTATGAAGTTATGCTAACAATTTTATTTCCAAACTATTAGGGGTTTTCAACAGACATTTTGTGATGTAACTGGAAATTTAATTAATAGTTTTATTTGTAGTATTTGGGTTGTTTAACTTTTACTAAGGTCCATAACAGGATTAGGATAGTAGCTATAAAAGTTAGAGTTAGGTTAAGTAATTGCTTGCCTGGTAATTTATTGGCTATATAAATAAGCCATTATTGTAACTTTGATGAATGATGAAAAAGAATTGAGTTTTATTTATTTATCTTTATTTCCTTAGGTTTAGTTTTTTAGTTATTTATTTTAGATCCAGGTTAATTAATTTAGTTGTCTATTACATCATCTCGTATCAGAGCTGACGCTCTTGGATTCTTGGGTTTGATGGGAAGAAGAAGATTGAAGGGAAAAAGAGAAGAGAAGAACTAAAGTATGATTGAAGATTGTTGGAAAAAAAAAAATCAAGGTCAACATTCATCATCGCTGGTTATTGCTCATTGCGCATGCACTTTTCATCGACCATGTTCACTAGCCAAGCACTGTTCACGTTACCATTTCACCAGACGCTGCCTCCATCCTTCCATCCAAATCTAGATACATCTATGTCCCCTGTTACCTCCAACCTAAACCAGTTTATCCTACACCACCACCACCCCCACTAGCCAATGATCGATCCCACTATGCCACTAGTTGCACTTGACAAGGGGTTTTGGAGAAAATTAGAAGACTGGACATGTCACCTTCCTAGACACATATCTAGATGCCCAAAGAGAGCGAGAAGAAGCAAGGGCAGACGAGAGGTGCCAAAGGATGAAAGCAATAATTGACACAAAACCAACCCCACTTCAACTGCCAACATCCATAATTGGTAGTCATTTCTGGAAGGAGCTAATGAGAAGTTGTGTGTCTAGACGCTCTTGTGTAGATTATTGATATGTGGACATGTTCCTTATTTGGGTCCATTCCAGTTGCTTGTAGCAAGTTGGTTTGTGGATGGTATTTGGCATATTCTGATAAATGTTGGATACTAATGTGGTTGTTTTAGGTCAAGCAAATATTATCGGGGCAAGGGTTTGAGGTCGACTACTTCACGTGCAATTCACATTGTGTTTATTAATTGGTTGCCTGTGTTCATTTGACTTCTTTGACTTCGAGGATAAGCTTTTTCAAGCTGGGGTGGGTGATGTAATTGGTATTTAATTAGTAGTTAGTTTATTAGTAGTATTTGGACTTGACTTAGTAAGGTTCATAATGGAATTAAGGCATTAGCCATAATTAGGGTTAAGGTTAGTTAATTGCTTGCCAGGTAAGTTATTGGCAATATAAATAAGGCATAAAGCATTATTATAACTCGGTTGAATATGAATTGAGTTTTATTTGTTTGTTTTTATTTCCTTAGGTTTAGTTTGTTACTTATTTATTTTAGGTCTAAGTAAATTAATTTAGTTGTAGATTACATAATTTTGTGTTCTCGAGAGTCATTATACTCTAATGACTATATTTTGAAGGGTTGATAATGTGCATTCAAAGTAACAACTCCTACTGCTAAGTATCAATGGATCACTGACTTGAATTATGTGAGATCATCAAAAGCTTAGGTCTACAAGATGCAAAGTCAAAATATATAAGACAAAACATGTAAAAGCTAGCTTTACATATATCATGGCCACGCCACTTACTCCTCGTCAACATTAGTATAGTCAATGGATTCCATCGAGCGGTTCTTTCTGGCCTGGCGAATCAAAAAATAAAATAACTTATATAACGTAAATGACCCAGGGATATGATTGTACGGTAAAATGAGATACTCAGATAATTGATGTAATCAGATGAAAGGAAACACTTGGATGTACTCACAGCAGTTCGCCCCCATAAGTTTCGACGTTTACCACCAGATGGTTTCCTATCTACTTTTTTATCTATGGGCAGACAATGATCAGTTTCAATAGGTGCAGGGCTTTCTGCAGCAGGGACATCTCGCACAGATTCTTGGGACTCACAAGCATGCTTCACAGGATTAGTAACTTGTTGACTTTTTAGACTGTCCTTGCTCTCCACCTTTTTGTCGGGAGATGACCATTGTTCAGCTTGTAAATCCTCACCGACTTCAGCGGACCCAGAATCTGAATAAGAACCTTCAGAAGGCTGCATCATCAAAGAATTTCCTTAAAAATATATCAACCGGAAAGAATAGCACTGAAAGTAGTAACACAAGTATTGAAAAACGTGACACTCCTGATAAGACTTGGGAAAACCATCTTTCATACACAAACACGGCTTCGATCCAAATGTTGTGGTCAATAGGTTGAAGAACGAAGATGTTTGCCAGGGAATAGGGAATTATTTTCCACAGATAAACTTGGAGTTAGGATATCCAGAACCTTAAATTAAATTAGAAGGTGGGAGCAAAGTCCTAGCTGGTGTTTGAGTAGTCATAACTTGGTTGAAGCAAATGAAAAAAACTGGAAGTGAAACAAATATATTTGTGTACATAGTACATGCATGCATGTAGGATGTACAGATTCGAACCTTAGCATCATCTCGACCACCATCAACACTTTCACTATATGTTCCACTAGATGCGTCTTCGTGATCATTTTCTGTATCAGCACCAGAGTAATTTTGTGAATCAAAGTCGTCATCTTCTTCGTCATCGTCATCAATGAGGATCTCCTCATCATCAGTTAGTTCATCACCTTCATCACCACTCCCTTCAGAGCCGGAATACTGTTCAGGAGAAAGAGAACCATGCAAGCTATCATCCTGAAAATCATTTCATGAGATCAGTAATTCTATATACAAACACAGAAGATGTTATTATCATCTCAAGAATTCATTAGCAATGTATGCCTTCATTAGGATAAAAAAAAGACTAATGGAAGAATTCAGTCATAGTCTCATAGGAGCAGCTCTTACAAGTACAAAGAAAGTCCATTTTACCGATTCAACGAGAAAAAATTTGAGTGTCTTCAAATAGAAACTTAAAATGCTCAAATTTTGGCTATAATTCCAACTGCAAAAGTAATACTCCCTTCAACCAACATCAGCGACTAAACAATATGCAAAATATAAAATTTATCATCTAGAGTCTGCCAAAGAAAACTACAAAAAGGAGCAGGAAGAGAATCTGGCAATAATCTTGAACTAAAAGAGTTTCAGCATAAACTTGCACATTAACTTTTCCGATAAAGGTACTGCACGTGTAGGTTTTTCGGTGATCTCCAACCAAAATAACACATTTTTCCGTTTCTTTCTATTAATAATGGAGCCTAAATTCCAGTTCTGGTCATCCATAAACAAAATTGAAGGACCGAATTGCCAGTGCATGTCATTGCTAACTTAGATGCATAATCTCAAAGAAAACAAAATCCAAAAGTGGCATCTCTACATGTATAGGAAGATAGAATGAAGGTTTACTGGAATGAAAATAGAAAGATGACAAGTAGAACTTACTCCAAAAATTTTGTCATAGTCTTCCATTAGAGTTATGACAATAGCTTGAGCGTGATTTGCTGCTGCCGCAGCTTGTAGAAGTTGAACAGAACCATCTCCCCCCATATTAAAATCATTCTCAAGGTCGCAATCACCTGCTAACAGTGGACGAAGAAGCAAAGGTGCCATGCATGCAGCTACAGCGGAGGAGCTCATCCGGTTATCAGATTTGTGAGAGGCCACAATTTGCATCATTTTAAGTATTCTGAAACATTGTATATATAGATTTGAAAAGGTTGAAATTGGTCCTATGTAATTATTTGAAAAACTTTAACATTACCCCAAAAATAAAAATAAAAATAAAAATGTAAATCATAGTTAGCTTATAAGCTATATTCTACCCTCCACAAATATCATATTCTTCTCTATACCAAGTTAGACTTGAAATGATCGATAATTTCATCTCAAATAGATTTATGATATAAATTACTTAGATATGACTTCTCAACTAATTAACTCACAACATAAAGAGAGAGAAAAAAAATTTTGATCGGCGCCTCAAGGTTCCTTGGCAAAGACACAGCGTCATGTCGGTTACTAACACAGTGAAAAGAGGTGAAGCTTCGAAGTGGTGAGGCACCTTTCCAAAACCATGACACCTTTGGGGCCCTGGCCGACCTAGACAACATAGGCTTCAGTAATCCAGAAATGGGAACTGAACAGTATGGCCAATATGGCTATCCAGAAGGTCGAAGATTTTTTACCAATACATCAGATTTATACATCTATTGGAAAAAAATCCTCAACCTTTCACCTAGATCTCTTTTTAAGAAATGTCATACTTTCTGAAAGATGTCATTGATCCTACTATAATGACTATCGGACTGAAAAGTTTCACCAAATGCATTATCAACTTGGCTATTGTTTTTATTCAATTGATGGATCCTATATTTTTGGGTTGGCTTTAATGGATTTCGATAAAAGTGAAAATTCTTCCATTGAATCATGTTCCCCAATTTGATGGCTTTATCTTGAGGATATCGTTCAGATGCAAGTATGCTTACATTAGGAAATACTGTTTGGTCTTTCACATAAAATACTTGGACCTATCCTATAATGGTTCTAGTTGCCGAAGCCCGAAGATTCCCCAACAACAGTAAAACAGCATCTCTCTTTTTTCGCCAGTTTTAAGTAAGAGATCTCAGCCTTATTACATTTTGGTTTTTCTCAGTTTCAGCAATAAAATTGTCTCGACTCACAATTCTAAAACATATATGGATGTAACAGACAAGAAGGTCAAGAAGGCAAAAGACAATTAGAGTGTGTTTGGTTGGATGGAATCTTATTCCATGGGAATCCATAAGGAGACCCTTACATTTAAGGCTAAATTGAGGTAGCACTCATTATACACCATTAGATTTTATGATCCATAGAGCATGGAAGTCTCATGAACATTAGAATCACACTCCTTGTTCCCCCAAAGCATGTGATTCCCATGTTTATGGACTTCCATTCCCACCATTGATCATGTAGGTGGTCCATCATGGATTCACATGGAAATAGGATTCCATGCAACCAACACACACCTTTAGATTGATATGAAAATCTTGTTGGATCCATATGAAAATTTTTCCCAATTTGCTCAATTGATTTGAAAATTTCCAAAACCAACCTCAGAAGGCTTTTAAACATGAAAGCACAACACCGAGCATTTTAGTAGCTTGTGATGTGAGCCTTAAAGAAATTATTACTATTTAAAAAATAGATAATGTGTATAAACAATCAAGTACAAAGGTTTATTGACTGGAAGATATAACAAAAAAGAAAAATAAACAGTATGAAAATTGTATTTATGTTTTGTATTCAATTTTAAATTATGTTAAGAATTAGAAATCAAATATTTCTAAAATATACATGTGTGTGTTTGTGCATATATTTTTGAAGAGTAGGTGGCCCAGAAGAGAAACAAATACTATCATGTGATCCATGCATTTGTAAAAGGATTAGAGTTATAAACCCTCTCAAATGAAAACCAATATCTTTGGTTGCCTACTTCTTTCTTGTGAACCAGGTCACCCGCTTTTAGTCCGTTCATTTGTTCTTCCTAAAGTCTTCCCTATTCTTTCTTTTATTTATTTATTTAAAAAGGCTGACACCTTATTAATGTAGGGAAGGGTACATGTCAGATGTTTAAGGGCATGCACTTCCAACAGAATACCTCCTTTCCATGCCTCAAGGCATTTCAATTTTCAAGTTAAGCGAGCCACCTCTCAACACCCCAAGATATTTCAAGTAAGCCGCACATCAAGATCATAAGCAGCATTTCACAATTTCTTTCAGATATTTTTATGGTATAGCTCCAAAAGTTGTTTAGAAGTGCCACAGGAACATAGTCAGATTTACCCCAAGTCTGGGACATATATGCATTGCCTATGCCTGTATACCTGAAGGACAGCTACACTGTCTTTCAAACATAACATTTTTGAAGGTGGTATCTCACATACCTTTGTAACAATTTGCTATTTGGCTCGGGGAAAGTTTCAGTTATTGCATCACGCATAGCTTGGACTCTTACTCCACGATGATCAGCTCCTGACAAATACACGGAACCCAGCAACAATGAGTAAACAAAAAGACAAAAATAAAGTAAACCACATTGTGAAACTAAAGAAAACCAAAATACTGGACAGTGCTCTGTCATTTACAAACCCCAGCCAACACAATGAACAAAGTTCAGTTAGATATTTTGCAAGTGCAACGTAGAAATCTCCAAGATATTTCAAAATAAATAGTATTTTACATATCCAAAATCTAGGAACTTGATTGTGTGTGTAGAGACCAGATAAATGGAATTGCTAATGCAAAGGTTTCAACTTATGAAGATCACTTGATGGCCTTATCTTTTTTCTTTCATTTTTTTTCTTCTTCCCATTGTGTTATTATATGGAGTGGCTGTCTAAACATTGCTGCATAAGTTTCGTGGATTGCCAAGCCTCAGGCACTTCTCAGATACTTTTTCTTTCGTTCTTTATAAGTTTTAACTTTTAATGAGGTGCACTTATGAAGTACGGAGAAAACTGTAAAATTATAAATTCTTATGAATAACACTACAGACATGATTCAAACTTCTTATATTTGCTCCAAGGGATTCAATATGGATGTTTATAGTACTGACTGTATCACAATACCTCCTCTTTATGTTTTACTTCAAGCAATACATGAAAGAACTCCATATGTAGCAGTAAAAGCGAGACCAGTATGCGGACTGACTCATCAATTTCCCAATGAATTAGGATTTACACAAGAAACAAAACTTGCCATTTGTAGGTTATTAGAGGAATCCCAAAAACGTCCGGGTGGACAAAGTTCAGCATTAGTGGATGCTACCAAAGGGAATGGCAAAGCCATACGCATAAAGGAGACTTATTCAAAGAAAGTTAAGTATTTTAAAACTTGAAAAGGAATAAGTCTATTAGGTCATGGCGAGAGTGTGTATTAAAGAGAACAAGAGGAAAAACCAAAACAAGTTTTAAAATCAGTATTTGTCCTACCACCTTTGTTTGTGTGCATGCAACACTACCCTTGAATTGCTATGAATTTCTAATAGAAGGATTTCAACCTATCATGAAAAGTACAAGCTCAGCCGAGCCATGTTTGTACACTGAGTCAGGATGTGAAGAGAGTGAGCTTTCAAAAGAGTTATGTACACATGGGTTAGGAAGAAAACGCTTAGTTGTTTGCCCTTTCCTGTGTACACAAGTTTGAATTCAACAAAGTATGATGAGCGCTTTTCACCTAAAATAGAAATGAACTGCAATTTATTGCCAACTTATGTCATCCACATGGATTGTGATTCTGTGAAATCTCACGAAATTTTTCGTTTTTTACACTTTATGAAAAGAAACCTACGAATTTGATATATCCCTTTTTTTCGTTAAAATTTGAGATAAACTCGCGAAATTTTCATTAATTATTTCGATAAATTCGTGAAAATCAGAAAAAAACAGATCAATTTTCCATTTTTTTAGTGTGGCTCCTCAGAATTTCCATGTTTTCGGTGTGATCTCCTTTGAAGAAGAAAAAGAAGAAAAGAGATCAAATCGATTAGATCTCTTCGAAATCAACTGAAACAACTAAAGAAATTCATTCACCCTTGTGCTCCAATGCAAGAAGAGGCAGCTCTTCTTCTCCTTCATCTTTTCTTCTCCAAATTGATCCACACAGATCTCTTCAAAATCATACATCGACTCGCTTCGCTTCTTGGACCGTTAGCAACCCATTGATGATTGATTAGTCCCTCATGGCCATTGAGCTCCCCCGGCATGATTATTTTATTTTATTTTATTTTTCTGTAACTGGTAACTGAAACAGTATTGAGTGATGTGAAGGAAGAAGAAGAAATTCTTGTGGGTTGAGGGAGAGAGAGATAGTTATGATGAGGGAAGAGCACATGAGAGAGGAGCGAATGAGGGAAGGGAGGGAGTTGAAAAGGGTGGGAATTGATTTGTTTGTTTTTGGTTAGTGTTGTGTTTTTGTTGTGTGTGTGTGTGTTTCGAGGAGAGTAACAGAGAGAGAGACAGTGTTAGTTGTTTCTTGTTTTAGTTGTTTTGATGGATGGATCAAATTATATGCTATTCTTTCATTCTCAATATTATTAACTTTCAACTCTGCAACACTCCAGTGAGCTGCTAGTGCAGCTTTTCTCACTGCTGCAGACTCATACTTCCATAATTGAGAAAACAAACTTACATATTCTTGTCCTACCAAGGACCATCTACTTATGTTATTTGAAGTGTATTTTTGTTTAGTTTTGAAATGGGGTCAAATTTTGATTTATTATATTACTAGGGATTGAGCATATGATTTGTTATATTACTAGGGATTGATGCATAATAATGTAAGTTGAAATTTATCAATATTTTTTCCACATATATACCTTTGAAATTATTATATATGTTTCATGTATCTTGAAATTTTTACCTTTTTTTCTTTACACACTGAAATAAGAAATTTACCTTTTTTTCTTTACACACTGAAATATTTCTTAAATCAAGAGACCAAAATTAACTACAAAAATGAAATCCCAATCCTTGGTCATCCATACAACCAACTACCTGAATATCTCATCATGGATATAATACACTTAACAAATGTTTGAACAAACTAAATAAAGACTTACTACACGCTTCCAGTAGTGCATTGCAACAAGATGCTGGAACGGGAGATGATGGTAGCCCTCGAAGAACATGCTGCAACAATACGCATGCAGAAAAGGCATTAAGGACAAGTCACGGGATAAACACACCAATATAAAGCATGATATGCTCGCTTCTTTCAAGGTGATTATAGAACTAATACCTTGACACAATCAGCAATTACATGGGCATCTTCCCCTGCAGTAAACTCAGTTTTCCCTGCAATCATGGAACATGACTGAGAAACAACTTATATGTGATTTCTTGGCAGAGAAATAGAAAAGATTACTTCATGCAAAACCGCAATTCATTTTTTAGTTTACAAAACTCAAAAGAAAAACTAATTGAAAATTGGGTTAAATAGACAAACATAATTTAGGAGAATATACATCATTAAATCCGCAATGTCCATTTTTAACTTTAAACAACAATAAACAAAAAGGAAATATGCCTTAGCATACACACCCTCTTCATATTCACGAACTCGACGGTTAACA
Organism: Berberis vulgaris; assembly: GCA_963556465.1. Classification (NCBI taxonomy): domain Eukaryota; kingdom Viridiplantae; phylum Streptophyta; class Magnoliopsida; order Ranunculales; family Berberidaceae; genus Berberis; species Berberis vulgaris. The sequence goes on along the minus strand of OY747136.1, from coordinate 8,880,283 downwards.
TCATCAACATCAGCAGCCTGTCGCAGGATACCTTCTGTTTTTACTCCTGCATCATAAAACCTTGTAGTTCAGAATCAAAAGACATAAGCCCTGAAATACCTTTCGGAATTTCAAAACAAAATTTAAAAGTTGCATTCTGTAGATAGTAAAAACTATTTTCATGCTCATCACATCATCGAGCCTGGTTGAGGCGTTCTTGAATATAACTGCCCAGCTACAATAAGCTTTTGAAAGGAAGCGATATGTTTTAAGCAAAGTATCTCCAATGATCTTACTATGCTAAAGAATAGATGAACTTCTTTCATTTGTACGTTTTGGGTTACTTGTTAAAAAAAAATCTCCTTGTCTATAATGGAATTAGGACTTTACTTATGCTTCATGCTTAGTGATGGGTAGAGGATAGTATTTTGTGTTTATTGTTATTTTATTCTATAAGTGGGCATGGACTCAACAAGTAAAATTACCGCTTTGTTTTAAATTTGAATCAGGGATTTTTATTTCTACTAGAGTTAGTGCTTCCTTTTCATATTAGGAATTAGTTGTTTTCTTTGCAAATATTTGCTTTTACAAATAAAGGCATTGCGCCACTGTAATAATCAGACTTTTAAAAGAGAATTTAATTGTGTTCGAAATAAGCTTCGGTTGTTTGTTTTGCTTACGCTAAATTCTCATCACTTAGAGTTTCAAACTATAACATCACAATATAAACAACTAGAGATAAGAACCATAACATGCATATTACTAACATCAACCCACTGCATATGTGCGTTGGGGGGGGGGGGGGGGGGGGGGGGGGGGGGGGGGGTGGGTTGAGATCCGAAGACAACACTTTTTTACAAAGCTTCTAACAACAAATAGGGATTGTTATTTAAAAGAATCCAATGGTCAGATTTTAATGAGATGGACCTCTAACTAAGGCAATTAATATGTCCCTGTCCCAATTAACTCTCTCTCACTCTCTTTAAATTAACCAATTCTCTTGCTCATTTAATTCTCCCTACTTTTCTTAGAAAAAACTATGTTTTAATAAATTTTAGACAAAAAAAATTAAAAGAAAAAAAAAAATATCAATTACAAAAAATATTTAGTTTAATAAGTATTTTAATAAAAATCCCTCCAAGATTGTATATTTAACGTAGGATAGATAACAAAACGAAGTTTTCTTTTTTTTTAATTACAAAAACTCCTTGAATTTCTAGTAACTATCTATCTTAACATCTAGTAAAAAAAATGTGTATCACCTATGTTTTCCCATGATGGTTTTGGAATGCAAATACCCCACATTTGGGCATGGTTTTGCTACTATATAGGCATGCTTTGGTTGTTTTATTTTTTATCTAGGTATTTTGTCTAAACTTGTGGAAATAATTTATAACTTTTTTTATTTAGGATATGTTTAGTTAGCCATTTTTCTTGGGATTCCATTTCCCTTGTTATGCAGATTTTTGTTGTTTGGTTGTCTATTTACTGACAAGAAAATTGATTCTTCATAAGACTGTTTTCCCACTACTCATGGGAATCCAAGTCAGAGGAGAGGCCTCGGAATCGAATTCACAGAAACGATTTCAATTTCCATTTCTATTTTCCATGCAACCAAACAGACCATTAAAGAAAAAAGTTGAGAAAATTAAATGAGAAAAAAGTTGAGAAAATTAAATGAGAGAGAGATGTGGTTAATTTAATAGAGGATTATTAATTAGAGAGAGCACGTGTGTTGGTTGGGTAAGAGAGTGTCTCATTAAGTGTCTTGGTTAATGGTCCATCTAATTAAATTACACTTGGAAATTTTTAAATATACGATGCCGATATGTTATTAGATGTTTTGTAAAAAGGTGTTTGTCTCCGGATCTCAACTTTATATATATAAATACCTCAAGTGCAAAGTTTTTCATGTTGCCAAAACGAGGTTTGTTCCTCAAGTGCTCAAACTGCCTCAATTTAAATGGCTCACCCCAAGAAAAATCATAATAATAAGCTTCTAGCTGACTTGAAATGTTGATGCAAAGAAGAAACTGCAGTTCTGCTGACTATTAATGCTAGAAAATGAAATGTTTCAAGCAAACATTTAAAAAATAATATATGATGAATTATCATAATGTTTCTTCTAGCATTTTGTGTTTCCACTTGAATCCCTAAAGCTATTTACTTGCACTCTGACTACTTATCAAAATCTGATGGTTTATAGTTATAAGTGCATGGTTAAGCATAAAATAGATAGAGCGACAAGTTTGAAGGTTCAAGTCCAGAGAAGACAAAAGACCTAAGTTTAGAAAGTTTCATGTGCACAAAGTAACAGAGTGTTCAATTTGAATGCAACAGTACAATATGATATAGAGATCATTTTTCATGTGTAACAATAGCAGCTCTTCGCTATCATGTTTCTAGATCTGAATGGTTATTGTTTTACTGACAAATGATTGACCGGGATTATATGTTCATCTCTCGGCATAATTTCATCAAGGCCCACCAGAAGTTTTGACAAGAGCTCGTCATACAAGTGGAAATACGGCAATGGTCAATATATCTTATACATTAAAGACGATCTAAATGGACCATAGCACAAAAATTCAGTTATCTATGCACATTTCTACCAAAAGAAAACATAAAGAGGTTTACAATAATGAGTGTGGAAACCATTGAAAGTAACAGGCTTAATCAGTTAAGAAATTGTGTACTGGTAAATAAGTCATGTTATTGCACAATAAAAAAAATATTAAATTCCATCCCTTCTTAAAATGCATTCTTCACAGTTTTAGTTCTAATTAGCAAACCTAAATTAGTGTTGCAGTTTTGACTCGCTCCATCCAAGACGTCTTGCTTCATCTTTTCATTTCTTAGATCCTAGGTATTGTATTAAAGGATTCCTTTTCCTAAGTAACAAATAATTGTCGATGAACAAGAATTTCCACCTTAACCTGAGAAGATTAGCTAATGACAGAGTTTTAAAACAGCACGATGTAAAGGTTAAAGGACCTCACCATACTGTTCAATGAAAGTAAGTGCTTTCTCCAAGAAAGACGGAGCTCCATCAATATCTTCCAAAGCAAGTAAAATTGGCCGGCCAACAACCAAAGACTTCATAGGCTGCCTATTCTTCCCTACAGCGTAAATTAAATCGTTAGTAGACTTAACTCTTAAGAACTATGCAAGCATGCTTTTTCAGTGTCAAGATTACCATATATATGACAATTCCCTGAAATCTCAATCTGTTTCTTTCCAATAAAGCAAAAATAACACTAGAGCTTACAAATGAGTAGGCTATAAGGCTTAATAACCATAAGTAAAAACGAAAAAAGAGTAAAAAAAATGACTGATCCATACTACCACCTCATCACACTAGATTGCCAAATGCCACTTCTTATTGGAAGAAAGGAAATCTCCAATGAACAAGAAAATCTTAGTCATCGGGATGGAGTAGGAAGCAAGAGACATACATGGCCGGAAACATATATCATAAAATTTTCAGTGTGTTACGTGATAAAGCCACTAAGGTGGTGTTTGGTTGCATGAAATCTAATTCCATGGAACCAATGGAGGACCACTTGTGTTTAACACAAATTTTGATCAAAATGTGGTAGATCAGTTATCATAAATTCTACATTTTGATCAAAGGTGGGAACTGACATGGGACAGTCCCAACTGCTTACTCCACCCAAAGAATTTTAGCTCCCCACTTTTGATCACAATCTAGAATTCATGACAAGCGGTCCACCAAGTTTTGATCAAATTTGCCTTAAACACATATGGACCCCTCATCAATAGTGGTCCCCCCATAGATTCCATGGAATTGAATTCCACGCAACCAAACACACCTTAAGTTTCCAAATATGATAAGCATTTATACATAAATAAGAAACTCCCAATTTATCTCTTCATGTCATAGGGATAAGTGTGCCATGCAAATGGAAGGAACAATAATCTGTACAATAATGACAGAATTTGATATGTGATAATCATAATACAAAACATAATAGCCAAAGAATACAGTCAACAGGAGCATACATTGCTCAGCCTCATCAACTGCATCAGATTGATCATTACGGAAGATGCCATTCTGTCCCATAACAAGACCTGCACTTGGTGCTTGTGCCAAGGCGTTCTCAAGGGCAGCCTTCCAGTCTAGAAGATCTTCCGAAGATTCAGCCTTCACAACAATACAAAAACATAGTATTATCAAACATCAACATCAATGTCAAGATACAGATAAGAAAATTAAATCTCTAAAGATCCTGTACTGAAGATGTAAATAACTCAATGTTTTATCCACAAGTTTATCATGTATCTAATTTATGTTTAAGGATTTGCAATATCTTAGTCTTTTGTCACTTCTTGCAAGCTTTTCACCACTTGTAATTAATGATTAAGTCCTCCCTGGAACCCTACTAGTTTCCGCTTATCTTTTGATAAAATTGGACCTTCTCTGTAAAAAAAAATTGAGATTAGTGATCAATGATGTATTTGGGTGACGAAAGCACAAGCGACGCATGGGACATTCATGGCTTGCTAGAGGCACATCAACATGTGATAGACACATGGAGCACCAAAGTAATGTAATAGGCATGGCTGGCATGCCGAAGGTAATAATAAACATGCTTTTAAATTTGTTGGTAAAAGTGAATTGATGTTGAGGTGCAAATCAATAGAATTGACAAACCGATTTGTTAATGTTCCATGCAATCCCTTGGTCGCAGCAAAATATAGTTGATTAGATCTATGCATTAGGATTTTGGATGCATACAGTGGGAACCGGACAATCCTAATGGGTTCCTGAACTTCACTTTTCGTACATGACCAGTTGAGAGAACAATAACCTAATTTTATACGAAGAGATCAAGATTCAAGAGATAGAGGCGTGTTTTTCGAAGCAAATAACTCAGGTTCCGAGGTACAGTATAGCAGTTTGTGGTATTAACATATCTGCAGATTGTAACCTATGTGAACAGGTGCTAATATTTATTGTTTCGTGGATCCTTAACAGGAGCATCCTTTGTCAAAGATATGATGATGCGTTTTAATTTTGTATATTACTCCTTACATGGTTTGAGCACTGCGAATCTTTTGTGATGGATCACATTTGATGGTTGTTCTAAATGCACATCAGCAACATGTGCAATTAAGGGATCATTTAATGTACAGTACGTTCACTAACAAGGAGTCTAGATCTCAATAGAAACTTCAAGGATAAAAAATCAAGTGAGTTTCGCAATTCAGCGAAGAAACATAAAAATTATTGGACAGGCCTCAAATGAGGAAGTAAAGGTTGCTTAAAATCTGAAAACTGAAAATATTTTTAGAAAGATCAAAATAAACTGGTTTCTCAGAAAGAAGCTTTAAGTATAGACAACAAAGAAAGCACCTTGAGTGTGAAAGCTCGTCCATCACGACCATCAGGAAATAGCACCGTCAAGAGTCTTTTATCTTCTCTGACAACCACACTACAAATAGCCCATTCGAGCAATGTTAATACTACAAATAGCCCATTCGAGCAATCTTCAAGTGTCATGAACATATGAAAATATAAAGAGCATAAACAATAAATCAAAGTGAACTTCAATAAAACATGCCGACCTGCCTGAATTATTAAGGTCAATACCCCCAAGTGTCAAGTTCACTTCACTGCCTCTCTGAGGGATCGCACTCTGGAAAGTAAAACATAATTAGTGCAATCATCTGGATGTTCAGTGATACAAGTCCGCTGAGAGGCAACAAATATAGATACAACATCATAATTACACAGTTATTAGTAGAGCTGTTACTTAAAGTGAAACACAACCACAAGGCGAGAGCCAATAACTAAGCCCTTAGTTGGTAATACTTGTGGTGTGGCTCAGGTTCAAACTCTGCCACGGCAGATTTGTGTCCATCCAAAACACCCTGTTTCCCCTAAAAAAATAAAGAAGAAACTAAGCCCTGACATACCAAAATTTAAAAAAAAAATAGTGAACATAAGACTTTTTCCTGTTTGTGCTCTCCCAATCTAATCTGTATCCAAATTTTCCAGAATGTGTACATGTGATTGGCTTAAGAGCTCAAGCTTGTCAGAGTTCAATCTGATGAAAAACCTTGCACAACAACCTGAGTGATTGACTTTAAAAACTATCTGGGTGTTCCCTATGAACTACGAAGTCTTCAAACCAATCAAAGCTCAATAAAACTCCAAAAATAGCTGAAAGAGTTCTTTTAATTTCCAATATATCTACTCCGCCAATCCCCTAAAACTGTCTAGCGCTTCATTCCACCAAAATGGCAACCAGGACCGCATACCACAAAATGTCAGTATCCGAGCAAAGAAAATTTCATACCTCACTTGGGGCTAATTTGAAACATAAAAATAAAATTTAAAATTTAAAATTTAAAAATTTAAAAATTAAAAAAATTAAAAATTTTAAAATTTTTTAAAAATAAAAATAATAAAAAGACCCAATTTCTTCTTCGTAAATTTTCTTAGCATAACTCAACACCCTTGTTTCAGCAAGAAAGGAGGTCCAACCTTATAAATGTAAGAATGGCCTGTACACTTCCTCTCTTGGAACTGAAACTAGTGTTACTGAAGCCAAAATCCCCGAAGCATCTCAATCCATTCGATCCCGACACAGCTGACACAACTGAAAACAGTAAAATCACTATACGTATCGTTAAACATTTTGATTATGCTTAAGAAATGTGGAATTTCCTTTCTTTAGGGATGACTCAGGTTCCTCCTCAATTGATTATTGATACACACCAACAACATATTTCATAATGGACTCAATTTGCAAACCAAATTTATTTATTATTTTTTAAGGGTGGACATGGCTTTTATTTAATCCCAGAACCATTTAAATGCTAACCGTTGAATTATGAAATCATCTACCACAGAGTCTTACTAGCTGGCTAGCACCATTGATTTTTTATTTTTTATTTTTTATGTGTTGTTGTTGAGAAAAAAGTTAGATGTATGGAAACGCAAACAGGGCTAGAACAAAAGGGTGAAGTGATTGGAAGCATTAACAATAGTTAGAGACAGGGCTAGCAAAGTTCACCCCCTATAATTGTGACTCTAATCAATAATCATGTGTTCACATTTGGATACATGATTTATTTATACCCCGTTGAATAGATCTAAAAGTTGAATCATGAGTTGATTACATTTTTATAATAACCATGAATATAATAATAATAATAATAATAATAATAATAATAACAACAACAACAACAACAACAACAACAACAACAACAACAACAACAACAACAACAACAACAACATATTGAAAGAGCCAAAAGATAGTTCAAGAACAAGATTAACCTCCTTTTCCTCCCAATCACAAGGGTACAGTAAACTTGCAGAAAAAACTGAGTTGTTTTTTTTCAACTTTTTGAATGTGAATGATACGTATTGATAAAAAAATTTTGAAACTTTCTAAAGTTCTTACAAAATAATTTATAGTTTTTACTTAAAATACAAGTCATGCATGAAAGGCTGATGCCATGAGAGCTGAGACATGGATCATTTGACTCCTTAGGTCTAGGCCAATGCCTTAGCGTCTAAAACCAGAGTGTTGGTACCTATGCAAGATTACCATATTGATCAATATTGCATTTGAAGTCTTCTTATATAATGCCAAAGAACCATGGATTGATTGATACGAAGATCAAATTCTCACAGAAAGGTATTTAAGAAAAACTAAAACTAAAAAGCCTTAACTTATCTATCTAAGCACAATTTAGTCATATAGAATATTTCTTCTATACGAAAGCTTCCAAATCTATGTAAGCATGTGATAACTCAAAAAGTAAATCTAGGTATGTATGCATGCGGTAACTTAAAAAGTGATACAGAAAGATAAAATAAATGAATAAGGAATTGCTTACTGGATCACTCCTAAAGAAGACCAATGATGTACGCGTCAAAATAAACCACCTTTTCTTCCATGATGTCCATCCAATTCCTACGTATGCATAGAGAATGATAGTTTCGGGGGCAATGGTTCTCGTGAGTCATGACATAAGGAGAAAATGACAAGATGAAATATAGTGGATGATTTTAGGGATAATGGTTCTTGTGAACATAAAAAGAAAATAGATTATTGTATTTGTAAGTCTCAAAGCATCTGCATTTTTTTAATCAAGCATTAAATAGAGGCTTTACATGTAATTCACTTAGATATAATATATCAATAAGCAAATGCAAAAGAAATGGTGGTGTGGCAACTGGCTTGCCAAAAACAAATATGTACTACCAATTTATGTGGATATGAGAATAAGATGCTCATATACCACAAAGCCTAGATTATTAGTATCATAAAAAAAAATCTGATATGTGATTCCCTAGATCAGGAAAATTTTGAATAGGGACATTGGATTCATGTTACTGAATTCGTGAGGCAGACAGAAAATCTACAAAATGAGATAAAGGTACTCCAAGGCACAGCGAAGTTTTTTAAGGTAATATTACATTACAAAACTAAAAGATTATAATGATGCCCAAGGTGGTGCAAGCACCATCTTATAGGTTACATTAGTTACATTTGTTATATCAAGGGTTATTTACATTTTGGTTACGCATAATTTAGGCGTAATTCACATTGGATACAAAAGTTTTGGATAATTACGTATTGGGTACGAAATTGTGTCTTGACTGTTTGTTCAACGACAGAGACCAATGTCAAACAGGGCACATTCTGTAAAGACCTAAATACCTTCAATAAACATACCAAAGTGCAATTATAGTAAAAACATAGTATCGAAAATGCAAAAAATTGAAGGGTATTTAGGTCTTTATAAATGTGGAACATCCAACCTTGATCAACATCGTTGAACAAACGGTCAAGACCTAATTTCGTATCCAATATGCAATTATACAAAACTTTTGTACCCAATGTGAACTATGCCTAAATTATGCGTACCTAAAATATAAATAACCCTTAAATCAATTCCCCTAAAGTCTAAACCTCTCCCCTTAAGATACAACGATGTTATGAAACTACAAATCACATTTGTAGTTTTTGGGTTCTTTAGTTATTTATCAAGATCTTTAATGATAAGCATTAGCTATATACTTCCACAATGGGGTATTGGGTTTCAAGAGACTAAAACTAGTTTTTTCATATGAAATAGACTATAGTTTTGTATTTTATGCAATTCAGTAACCAACATGAACTATGCTTTTCACTAATCCATCTAAGCCAAAGTTCTGAGGAATTGGAGGAATTGACAAACTAAAGTTTCAAATCAATTTGACAAATGCTCCCTGAGAGGGTCCTTGAGATACGCATCAAAACATGACCTGGTTACACATGAATTATATTTTGCGCTGCTCCGTTTGAGTTAATTTTTTAGGGAACTTGTAGATTGAGGTCAAGAATGTCGTGCTAAAGTTTCAGCTTGATTTGACAAATACTCCTTGAGATACACACCAAAATGTAACATGTTCTTAGCATCTTTGTGAGGTTCAGTGTTGTTACAACGTATTTGTTGTATAAATAACTTCAAAATGGAATGTTTTGAATTGTAAAAGGTCCTACAAAATGCCCACCATGGGGCCCTAAGCCAACGAAAACAATAGTTCATGTGCAAGTTGGTCCTAAAAGTGCAAAAAAAACCAAACTATAATCTTTTGATACAAAGGAACTGGTTTTAGTCCCTCGAAGCCCATATTCGATCCATCCAATTCATTAAAAAAGAAAAATAACAAAGTAATTTTCCCCGATATTCTAGATAACTATATACCTTGTTTGTAAAGGTAGTCCAATTTTCCGATCGCAACAAATTTATTGGCATAAAAATTAAAGAAAATTTTGTTGGATCCCACAAAATGAAGAAGGGACTTATAAACAACAATCCGCGTAAACTATTGCAACAAATTTCAATCCTTGCCCAAGGACAGATTGCCAATTATTGCTTGCTCACACATTGTTTTGCTAACATCATAGTTTTAATGCACCTCAGTACATGCCTTGTAAATTTTGATGAGGCTTAAGCCTCACTAAATGGAGTCATATGTACTGAGGTGTACACGCATTGTGAGGTTACTTAAGACTCAGTTCCACCATATTGTGTTTTTAAAATAAAAACAAAATAATAATAACCGTAAAAATATAAAATAATTACAAAAATTATCTCCTTGCCATAGCACTTATGCTTATGTTATGTATTGGGCGTGTTTTTGTCGTCATTTTCATGAGTTATGATTACTAGTCGTCTACATGATAATGTTTCTCGAAAACGTTAGAGATAGTGATTATGTGTGGCATATTTGGTTTTGACTTGTACAGTTGTACTAATGTTATGGCTTTTGTTTTAATCTAATATTCAAGTGGCATTAGTTAATCTTCAGATTTTTGTCACTAACATTTAACCAAAGCTTGAGGCTTGTTTGCCATTTTGGCCCAAAAAAGTCCAGGGTTACATCTGCTTGGGTGCCAAAGTTTGCAGAAATTATTACTTGGCCTCCGTCTTGGACATCATAAGAATGATCAATCAAATTTTTGACATCCTAAGAATTGTTAATCAATATCATTAGTATATTGACCATCACAAGAATGGTCAATCAATAGTTGGAGACCAAATTGGGATTTAAGAGTAACTTAGGGCAAATTTTGGTCGATGCAATTTGGTTTACAAATATTGAATGACCGTTTCTCTGACAGAATGCGCGATCCACATCCAAAATGGGGGTTTTAAGAGTAATTAGTGCAAACTTTGGAACCCAAAGAGAACTAACCCTAAATTTTTGGGTGACAAAGTGTAAATATCCCAAAGCCTAACCGAATAGCATTGAATGCCCTAGTAAAGCATTTCTTCTTTATTATGCTTGTATCGTGTTTATTTATTGAACAATTGATAATATATGCTATTCTCAAATCTCAACTTTTTTACAATTTTTTCACTAAAGAATCCCCTTGCCTTAGACCTCTACAACTAGTGGCAATAAATATTGACTCATTCATAATGATAACAACGTAAATATACTAAGCATCAAGATGCTTGAAGAGCAAAGCTTCGAGAAATTGAATAAAATTTTATTTCAACTCTGCCAAAGGAGACTTACAACCCTTTTATTTATAATAAAACATTGCAAATCATGCTAGCAACCTAGCCCTAATGAACCTAAAAAGTGGAACCCTAGCCAAAGGGTAATAAAACTCAATTCTAACATGTTGGATCCAAGCCCAATTATTGAATGCAAATCAATTACTTACATAAATTCCAAATTATTGGTCCCTAACAATTATCAATTCACTAACAATCAGAATGTAGCAGAGGAAACATATGTTGTGACTTGTGATCTACTATTTCTAACATGAAGCAAACTCGATTCTGAAAACCAAGTAATCAAGAAAACCTTATTTCACGTGATCATATGTTTTCTCTAATCCACTTGCAAGTCACCATTCACCCCATTCCTCCCTGAATTCCTAATCTCATCAAGGTTTCAACGAACCACCAAAACTGCATCCCAATTGATGATACATAAAAACGGTCACATCCCTAAGCCATACACGTGTCATGATGATCTCCAGAAATTACAGCCCCAGCGTCAGCCCAATACTGATCCGGCCCAAGCGGTTCTAAGCTCGCTTGATCCAGTCCGCCAGATGGAATCGAACTCTTACAGCGTGCTAGGCCTATATGTCATACAACTATCCTCAATACTCGTAAGTCCTACTAAGGCAAATATCTCGAGGATCGGCTTCGGACAGGCAACTGCAACAGCTATTTGCTTCCAACTAGTTAGCAGATACCAGAGTACATTCCATGCAGGGAAACTTCCTTCTATGGATTGCTCTTGGATTGGAAACTATCTCCTGAGTATCTAGAAGCACAGGGCTAACAGAGAACTTCCTTCCTACAACACAACTCCTAATTAAAGAATGATCTTCACGAAGATCTCCTTCCTAAACTACGCCTTCAATGGCCTGGTAGAATCAGGACTCCTGCACTATAAATAAGACATGAAGTTGGTAAGCTAAGGTACGCTAAAAAAAATTTGTTTACAGCATTACGCTTTCATCAGATCATTGTCTTGACTTTAGCATCGGAGTGTCATCGACCACCACAGCGGTGGTTCGTGGCTCACGTGTGTTACTTGTGCAGGTTAACATGTCAGCAGGATTAGGTCAAAGCAGGGAGTGAAAATCGACTGCATCACCAATATTAATCTTTCAAATATGAAAGCACCATGCCCGAATTACTTTCTCAAGTCCCTCTGCTAGCAGCTTACCAATACTTTGTAAGCACTTCCTACCAAATCAATAGGACTCAAGTTGGAAATAGCATCCACATTGTCATATTAGATAAGAGTAACGTAAGCAGTCAGACTTTGTTATAGAAGCTAGAGCATTTTTAAATTCCTCATCATGCTTGCGGAATTGGTTCTCACAGTCTCCCAAAACCTCAAGTTGAACTTCATGCAGAAGCCATATGGTCTAGGAGCTTTATCCCAACCCATAGCCTTAATGGCCAGCATGAAGTCCTTTTTCATGTAGGCCCACTCATAACAAATATGGTCACCATAGGTGCCTCAAATTCCACATTGTCAATATGTGATCAATAAATAGTTGACTTCTCATAGAGCTTCAAATAGAATCGTACCATACCCTCTCGGAACCTCTCTTCGTCCAATCTCTTCGGTTCATAAATCCTCAACCGATAAATATACTTCCCGCCGTTAATCAATGTATGTAAGTAACTTGTACATTGATCCCCTTAACTCCTTTTGGTTGTACATTGTCCCTTACGACTAACTCTAACATTGACTCTATTTTGTGATACAGAACTTCCTCTTCCTTGCTATCCAAGTTTTGGATTTGTACAAGTTGTCTTCCAAACTGCTATTCCCTCAAATTCTTCCTATGGACCCCCAAAAGTTTGGGATTATATTTGTTGGGGTGCCAAAGTTTGCGCTAATTATTCTTTGGCCCCCATTTTGGACGTCATAAGAATGATCAATCAAATATTTTATGTCATAAGAATAAGAATGGTCAATCAATATCATTAGTGTGTTGACCATCACAAGAATGGTCAATCAATATATGGAGACCAAATGGGGATTGGGTAATTTAGCGCAAACTTTGGTCAGGGCACTTTAGCCTCAAAATATCGAACGACCATTTTCAGACTGCGTGGTCCAATCGAAAATGGGGGTTTAAGGGTATTTGGAACCCAAAGAGAATTAACCCTAAATTTTTGGATGCCAAAGTGTAAATATCCCAAAGCTTGACTGAATACGTTGAATGCCCTACTAAGGCATTTCTTATCCAATTTGTTTCTGAATTGCTTTCCTCCCAAATACTTTAAAAAAATAAGGCGGTACTTGTTTCCATATCAGATGTGTCAAGCATATCCTGATATCAGAATCTCCTCATATTTGACGTGCTGGATACTATTTTTAAGTATGTGTTTTAGTGTGCAATTCTACAATAGTTATTCAACTATGTTCAACTCATTGTAATTTTCCTTCAATATTTTTTATCTTCATATGTATGAATTTACAAATTTTTATTCTTTCTTTTCACTTTTTTTTGGATGACAACAAAACAAAGATAGGTAAATTAGAAGAAAGCTCTGGCGAGTCAGAATCTCACTGAGAAATAAGGATAGTATTGTAAAGTTTTGAATGATATAAGATATTTCCTACGGGTAATAAACCAATTGAAACTGATTTTGCATATAGCTAGTACCGGAATTACTTTGTAACATTAAAGTGTTTCTTTTTCAATCTGTATTTTGACAAGAGTAGTGAGGATTATCTTTCCAGCACCTAATTCCTCCGCTCTATTTCTCAGTACGTTTGCTAAGGAAAGTATTAGCAGAATCAATCAACTTTTACTCAGCAGATTAGAAGCGACTGGACCTACAAATCTTTATTTGATGCAAAAGAATAAATTTATTAGACAGCAAAACCAGTACACACCTTTGGATGATATGAAAAGTGGCCCACTTTTGAATACCTGCAACATCGTACATACTTTAGAATACTGCAGATTATTTGTTGATCCAAGAAGGTACCAAATGCGTGAAAGAGAGAGCAGTGAGAGTTGAGAAAAGTTTGGCATCAACATGAAGTATTAAAGACAAAGCTTAAAGTATGCGATGAAAGAATCCTTTTGGTACATGGTATATATCAAACATTTTTGTATATAGACTAAATGATTATTTATGATGCCATTTTACACTCTAATAATGAACATTGAGCTCTTAATTACCACTAGTTCTCATAAATTTTTTGACCTTCTTTTCGTTATAAAATACTGGTGTAGAATGTAGACGCCCTCCTTTCCTACACAAATTTTGTCTATATTCTATACCACAACATTAAAAACAACACACATTCGCTACTCCTCACACTCACATTCGCTACTCCTCGCACTAGTGTTACCATTCTTTACGCCAATATGAAAGGGAAAGTAACAACTAAAATGGTAAAAAACTTCCTAGTGTGCCTTGTTAGCTTCTATGATCTATCTACACTAAATAAACATGTGTAACTCTTTTAAGTAGTCTGACTTTCAAAAATAAATGATTTTCATAGGGTATGGCAATTCACTACAATTATTACTTAATAGAAAGTCTCATGCCACCGAAATGCTCAAAACAATGTCCCTCTAAACATTCAAAAATAGAATTTCACATATTTTTCGATGATGCTCGCAGAGGTGATTTTCTTATTCATTAGCCCCTTTTTTATTTTTCAGAGAGCCATTGTTAAATTTATCATAGAAAATCTTTGTGAATAAAACAATATCTACATTGTGAGAAAAAGCTATAGCAACCCCACGCCTATGGCACCCCAACAAACTATCACAAAACTTACGCATTTGAAACTTTAATTGGCATTCGGTACCCATTTAGTTTGATACAACTTCAACACACAAACTCGTACATACAATACATTTACCATAAATTATCACAGGTATACATATAACTCGTGCAGCAAAGGAATTGTTGTCCAGGGAAAATATAGTCTAAGGCTTCAAATGTGAATACTTCAATGTGGGTGCTTGTTTGGTGTTGGTACGCGAATTCAACATAATCGGTGTGGTGTTGGTGTGAAAATTGAACCTCCATTTACATAATTACGTAAAACGTTCCATTCCATATGTGTTTAACCAGGAAACATCAATATATTCGACCATTTTTTTAAACAATTTGAAAACAGGATTTATGACACGATGTTAAACTCAATTAACCTTATTCAAAACTACTAACCATTTCTTGAGCTGCTGCATTTCGATAGAATTGTAAAAATCACCTGATTTCCAGCTCGAGAACGCAACTCTTGGGCCGACGGTGGCGCAGGAGCGGGTATAGGCGCAGGAGGAGGACCAGACATTACAGGGGCCGTGGCAGGTCCATTTTGAGGTCGTGCAGCCGAGGACAACCCGCCATCTCCCTACAAAACCACAATGTAACACAAAATTGAATCAACAACACAATCTTCACTACAAAATCTCATCAATGTAGCATTAAATGTAACAAGAAACCTTTCAATTTTTCAAAATGTTTTACCTGATGCGTCTCCGCGTTTCGTGTTACCATCTTTGATGTACAGACAGACCACACTCCCTAGAAAGCACAATCAACCTGCATTTTCAAACCAATAAAAACTAGAAGAAATCGAATCGAACGTATAGATTCAGATCTGCGATGCAATTGATTTACAATGGAGGAATAAATGAAAATTAGGGTTTGCAAAGCAAAGAAGATCGAAAACCAAAGAATTGGTTGAGAGCGAAACGCAAGATTTTCGCCAAAGAGACGAAACGAGGTAGGCGTAAAGTGCTTTTTTATCTCTCTCTTCTTGGTGACCGTACATTTATGAGTTAGAGAGTTTTGGGGGGACAAAGAGCCGAGGGTATTGTTGGTAATTTTGGTAATAGGGTGGGTGGGTCCCGAAATATATTCTCTAGATTGCACGCGAGTCGCAAGTTTATATTGGGAAGTTGGTTGGGGAGGGTGCGAACTGAGGATGACCTGTCACCAGACGACTGTTATTTCTGATCATCCAATGTAGCACGTGCACTGCACGTTAATCTTTTCTTTTTCTTTTTTAAATAGGTGCATAGGTTCGCAATTCTCCTTTTATGGTTTTGTTTACGCACCAAATACCTCGCACCACTATTTTATCTCTCTCACACCATCTACTTTCTTTCTCACATCACCTGTATAAACAAAAAACATTCATCTTTTTTCCCTCACCATTCAAATCGACAATGGTTTCTCCCTCCCCCATTCGAAATCTCTTGCAAATTTATTTCAAATCTCTCTCCACGCTCAAATCTCTTGCAAATCTCTACTCTCTCCCTCGAAAACTCTCAAAATCCCCTTAAAGTTAAAACCCTTAAACCCAAACTTAATAAATATGCATAACTTAACATACCAGACAAACCAAACTTAAAACGAAAAATATAAAATAGGGTAACTTATAGCACTCTAAGTTATCTAATAAACACAATTTGAATCATTTGAAAATGTTTTGAAACGAGTAAGTTATGATCATTTTACTAATGTCGCGCGCACAATGCAAACAATAATTTTTTTCCTGTTTTGCACGACGTTAATAAAATGATCATAACTTGTTCATTTCAAAATATTTTTAAGTGATTTCAAGTTGTGTTTATTAGATAAATGAGAGTACTACAATTTTCATGTTTTTATGAGCTTGAGAATGGTCTCAATTGAAGGTTTAAATTAGTCGAAAATTACCCTATTTTGCATTTTTTTCATTTTGAATTTGAGTTTCTTTGTTATGTTAAATTATGCATATTTATTGAGTTTGGGTTTAAGGGTTTTGACTTTTACGGGATTTTGAGAATTTTTGAGGGAGAAAAAAAAAATTTGCTAGCGATTTGAGTGTGGGGAGAGATTTTGAATGGGGGAGGAAGGAACCATTGTCGATTTGAATGGTGAAGGGGAAAATGAATGGTTTTTGTCTATATAGGTGGTGTGAGAAAGTAAAAAAACAAAAAAAAACTCAATGGTAGTGTGAGAAAGAGGATATGGTGATGCGAGGTAGTCGTTGCCTTTTGTTTATTCACTCACAGATGCTAGGGGCGAAACAATGATCTTTCCTCATTTGTCATAGATGTCTCGTGAATTAGTTTATGCATGTATGATTTTGACTCCACATACATGATCCATATACGCCCAAACAACCAAGCCACCGTTCACCTAGCAAAACATAGAAATTTAACTAGTTTAACACCTCATGTAATACACAAAACATGATGCATTCTGTGACCGCAAATATTGGTTTAAATTTAGTTACTTGAGACATGTGTTAAATGGGATAAATGATATTTCTCTATTAATATTACAAAGCGAATGGGGCTCACCTTGAGCGTGACATTGGCTAGTGCCTGTTGGCTGTTGCCAATGATGAGTATTATAGCACGCATATCATTAATTTTACGTTAAAAGATAAAATTTTGATTTTGTGGGAAATGAGGATGATGGGATGTGGGGATGGGTTTTGGGGGTAGGAAACAGGGGTGTTGGAAGTGGTTTGGGTCTAAAATATCTTATGTGAGAAGATGCAAATGGGAAGTAGAGTGAATGTAGGATCAACCTTGACATACCTCTTCTTCCAGCCATGAAGCCTCACAACCCTTATTTGATTACTCCTTGAGTTATGATGACTTTTTTGTAGTATTCTAAAAAACGCTAGGCGATAGGCAGGCAGCGAGCAGGAGATTAGCGCTCAAAGGACTAGGCGGGGGGCCTAGGCGGTTTATTTATTTTTTATTATAATTTATGATTTATAAAAGTTAAACATGATAGCATATAAATTACTTCTAATTCAATGCTAATATGCATATGCAAAATGCATTTAAAAAAAAAAACAACAACAACAACAAAGTCTTAATTTTTTTTTTCAAACTAAAAATAAAAATTTTCAAAAAAGTAAAAAAATAAATAAAAATAAAATAAAATAAAAAAACCCCATCTGGGAGGCCACCTAGACCTATTTTTAGAGCATTGCTCTTTTGTGCAATGCACTACAAATGAGATTCCACTAAAAAATGTCCTACTTTGAATTTGATCTCTGGCTATTCAGTATAAGCATGCCAGGATAGTGAAGTTTTAGAGAAAAAAATGTCAAATTGAAGAAACAAGTAGATCAGGCGATGCGCCTTAGCAAATTGGAGATGAAGATTTGGATGAATTACCTGAAAGCTTATTGACAAAGAGTGAGGCTAGGAAACCATGTTTTGTAAACATGTTTTGCAACCATGATGATGTGGCATCGTTAGAGGAGTTTTTTACAATTTTGAGATACACATAAAATCTTTGGGGATTTCATCATTCTTTCTAGATCATGACACGTCATCATGGTTACAAAACATGGTTTCCTAGCATTTCTCTATTGACAAAACTTAAAAATAAGCATGAAAGTGTATAAGAAAATGAATGAGATGGACAAACAAACAGTGTTGCAATTTTTAAAAAATGTGTCACCAAGGTATGTACCCTCGAATATATATGGCAATGCCTACCATAGTGAGATATAAATGAATATTGATTTTTCTAAAACAATACTAACTGATATTCATTTTGAATGCAGCGACATAACATGGGGGAATGTTGAGACAAATGAGTTCATTTATTAGGAGCAACGATGAGATATTATATTCATTTTGAATGCAGCGACATAACATGGGAGAATGTTGAGAAAAATGAGTTCATTTATTGGGAGAAACGAGATCTGATGTTTGATGACTTCACCCAGGGATAGGCAGTATTCTAAAAATCAGTCTGGGCGCTAAGTGGTTGGGAGACGCCCGGGCAAGCTGGGCTGGCTAGGCGGCCACCTGGGTGGATTTTTGAAAAAAACAATTCGAATTCAAAAAAATATTAAAATTTAAGACTCTTTTTTTTTCATTTGCACTTTGCCCCCCTATTATTAATGTCTTATTCAAGTTTACCCCCATAATAAATTCATATTGCATTTTCCTCTAAGACTAGCGGTCAACGTGCCTTGACCGTGTATTTTCAAATAAAATGATCAAAATGCATTTGATAAATCACAAACTGAGATTTAATGTTTATTATCTCGAACATCACATCTCGAGAAAAATCCTAAGCCCCAACCAAAATCGTAATCGTATCTTGAGAAAAATCCAATAGTTGATTTAAATCAAATTGCATCTTAAACACTCATCTTGAGAAAAATCTAGCGGTCCAAATTTAATCGTACAGACATCTCTAGGTAAATCTAACGGTTTAGATTTAACTGTGTGCACATCTCGAGGTAAATATAACGATTCAACTCGCACCACGAGGTAAATCAGACGTTTCATATTTATTCATGCAAGTATCTCAAGGAAAATCCAATGGTTTGAATTTAATTGTGTACGCATCTTGAGAAAATCTGGGGGTAACCTTGTATTAGCTATTTATTATAGGGGGCATAATGCAAATTACCAAAAAAAAACTTTTACCTCTTCTTCCAGCTCTGTTTCACATCCCCACCATCATCGACAGGGGAGGAAAAATAGGAGGAAGTAAGAGAAGGGGTTGTGAAACAGATGAGGAAATAGGAAGGAAGTGGGAGGAGAATGAAGGAGGAGGAAGGAAGAAGATGAGGGAGGATGAAGGGGGAGGTGGTGGCAAGGTTGCGAGACAGATGAGGAAGAAGGGGAGGAAAAAGAAGGAGGAGGTGGCTGCGGGGTTGTGAAACAGATAATGAAGAAGTGGAAGATGAGGAATGAGAAGGAAGACGTGGAAGTATTTTTTTTTTATTTTTTGGTAATTTGCAGTATGACCCCTATCAAAATAGCTAATATAAGGTCATCCCCAGATTTTCTCAAGATGCGTGCACAACTAAATTCAGACCGCCAGATTATCCTCAAAATACGTGCACGAATAATTTGAACGGTCAAATTTTCATCGAGGTGCACATTGAATCGTTAAATTTACCTCGAGATGTGCACACAATTAAATTTAGACTGTTAAATTTACCTAGATATGTGTGTACGATTAAATTAGGACCATTAGATTAAATTGGGGAATCTTAGTAATGCAACTTGGAGAAGAAAACAACAATGGTAGAGCATTTCAAATACTTGTTTCAATGGATACAAGTGAACCACGTCCTAAAAGCAATGAGCAACTAAGATTCATGTCAAGGAAACATCCAATATTCTGAGAACACAATTGGAGTATTTGTTGATGCAGAATTTTTGTTACACAATTATACAGGTACTTATGAGATGGCAGCTGTGGAGAGAAAGGACAAGGTCTTGAAGGAGGAATGGAGCTTTTGCAACATCATCAACACCAAGGTTTGAAGTTGAAGTTATGGTGGGAATGGAAGATATTCATCTTTGTACAAAGCTGGGATGAAATGAAGCCTGCATCTATATGGATAGTCTTGATGCAATGCGTGTGTTCCAGGGCTCTCACGATCATTTAAGTTGGCTACATGCCTTATTTATTTCAGACTATGCAAAACTATTTAGCTTATATTTTTGTTTTCAGTATGTAAGGGGACCAAACTCTCGCCTGGCCCAGGCAATTAGACGAAACTTTTATATTTCTCAGTATGAAAGTTTGGTTTAACAGAAAAAAAAAGTCGGATTATTTTATCTATTAAGATAAATGTTATACTAAGAATGAGGAGCAGCGGAGGCAAGATCTGAGGAGTAGAGGAGGCGAGATGAGCAGATGAGGAGCAGAGGAGCGAGATGAGCAGAGAGGCTGAGGAGGAGCTGAGGAGGTTTCGATCTGATGGGATGCTCAAATTTTTTGGAGCCAAAATCTGGGTTTCACATGCCAAAGACCCTCCCAGGCACGTGCCTAGGAGGGTCCAGGCAACCTCCCAGGCGTGAAACCCAGGCCCTCTAGAATCGTTGATTAATTATGCTATGTATAGTTCAATAGTTGTAAAGTAAAACAGTTGTGTACTATTTGTCTCCATTTGTCTGCAATCCTGGATCCGCCCTGTTTAGAGTCACGAAAAATGGGTTGAGGTTTCAAATTTGTTTGTTAAAAAAATGGTGAGTGAACCTAATGTTTTGCCATAAGGGTATTTAAGTTTTCATCTTAGAAAAAACAAAAAATGGGTCAATAGAGTACTTATTGGGTAGATCACAACAAACTCAATAATTAGAGTGTCCTAACTCCTAATCAATTATGTATCTATGGATTAACCCACAATATTTTACCAGCAAACAAACGTAATCAACCACAACACTCACTCGTTTAGGCAGATAGACTTCGCGCCTTACACGACACACTACAACAGTAAAGAAAAATATTCCCTCTTTATCACAACACACTAACACAGAAAGTAAGAAACGCTCTTCTCCTCTCCTCTCCTCTCCTCATCGTTCTCTCTCTTCAATCTTTTACCAAACAAAATCACTTAAAAAAGAAGCAGTAAGGATCACTCAATCAATCAACCCAAAAAATAACTAGGGTTTATTAGGGTTTCGGCTCTTTCACTTCTTATTCTTCTTCTTCTTCTCATGGAGGAGGTTGAAAGGAGGAGAGATTCGAAACTCTCGATTAAAAAAGGAGGAGAAAGCGATCAGCAGCAGCTTCTTCGTGTGAAGAAGAAAGCATTGCAAACTGTGCTCGAGCAATGTCAGACAGCGCTCGAGTTGCTTAGGAGCACAGACGATGATGTTGATCTTGTTGGCAATGATGATGAGCAGATAGAAGAGGAGATATGCGAGGGATTGTGTTCAGGTTCCGGCGATTCTGAAACTGATGAGGTAAGGGAGTGAGTATTTTTTCTTAATTGAAGTGAAATTTAGTAGTTTATATGTTGATAGATTTTGTTTATTTAAATTTTTTTTTTTTTCACATTTTTTAAAAAAATTATAAGCGATATTTTTAAATTCATTGCTGCCTGACTTTTATTTATCATCTATTAGAATCATTTCAATTCATTGAGGCAGCAAACAATTTTTCCCCCAAGCGGAGTGGCAGAAAAAATTTAAGGGTAAATATTGGTGATTAGAACTTAAGTATAGGTAGGTGTTTTTATAATGAAGTTATGTAGGTTAGAGGTTGAGCCAAATGGGAGGAAGGAGCTGAACTATGTAGTTCGGCAAGGCGGGGGAGTGATGCAATGTGCGGAGCACGCTGGGAGAGCCACTGAGCTGAAAATGTGAAAAAGCTTTATGAATCACAAAAATCATGCCACCCTGTTAATGTTTGTAGCCTAGGAGATATAAGAGAGATCTGTGCTAACACTCTGATGTCACATTATGTTACATGTACGTAGCCCAAGTTAGATTAGGAAAATATGATTGTTCTTCGATAATTCCTCTGAAGTAGTCCAATTGAGGAGGTATGTTATTGGAGGAAACTTGAATTGTCACATTAAGGAAGAAATTATTAGACACCAATAGGGGTGCACTGAGGATTTGGATTTGGTGAAAGAAATGAAACGGGAGAGGACCTCATTTAAATTTCTTGTAGAAAATAAGTGGTGTGGGAAAGAGACTTGTGTAAAAAAAAGTGAAAAAGTACGGTCTCATCTCATTCTTCATTTTTCATGTAAAATATACATGTTGGAGAAGATAGGTCTCTGGTGTATCAATTTACCACACACTCTTGTTTACTGTTGCATTGAGTTCGTTCGTATCCGGTATCCCCTTTACCTTCATTGTCTTAGTTCATTTTTCATCTACTTTTGCACTGTTATATTGTCCTCATTTCGCTAGTCCATTTCAATTTATAGGATGTTGTTTCCTGTTTTTACTGATCAGACGAATTTCTTTGTTGGTCCTTGTTTATTTTGAAATGTTGTTATTTGCGATACATAAATTTTTTTTCCCCAGTAACTAGAGCCTTAAAACTTGTTTGCTGTTTGTTGCAGTTATGTAATTTGCTAAAGTCTGGGGTTGATTCCCCCGACTTCCTTGAAAAGCTTGGAAGCGTGCATGTATTAGTTCCACAAAGTAATGCTGGTAACTACCCAAAGACAATCTCCTTAGTGTTAATACTTCCTTTCTGTAAATTGTTAATACCCAAAGACAAACTCCTCAAACAATTTTGAACACATCTGATTTAGTGTTTTTTTTTTCTTGAAATGAGGGAAAGAAAATCAGGCCATACTAACCAAATTTATTCATTGATTTAGTACTTTATTTATTTATATTTAAATAGATGAAATAATCCTGTTACGCTATTGGGTACTCTGCTAGTTTGTTTCTGCCTTAAACTTATGTTATATTATGAAAATATCTGTGTACTTGGCAGCAGAAGAAGGTAATTCCTGGGATGTAGTTAGTGAAAATGATTTATGGGACGGTGGAAATATGGAATCAGACCAAGAAAGCTATGTGCTTGTGCGGCAAGAAGATATCATGGAGGGAATTGCATGCTACACTGCTGCATATCTATTGTCACTACAACAGACTAAAGTGAGTCCTTCCCTTCTTTTAAAAATGGCATATTCCCCAATTTGAGCAGTGGTTCCTCTTTTTAATGATTGAAAGGCCTCAAGTTGTCAATTCATTTACCTTTATACTTCAATTGGCATGAGGTAGTTACCATGCATGGTTACATGTATCCTTTGAATCACATCTGCTGCATACTTCGATTGAAATAGAAGATAACCATTACTATCTGGCTCAAACACCTGGATAATTGTGCTAAATATTTATATCACAGAATTCCTCGTGTCCTTGCAACAATATTCTTGCCTTTGCCAGTGATGAACATGGATTTTTTAGGCGGTTGACTTACAATATAATATAAATCCCTTGAAGAAAAAGGCGTAGAAGAGGAACAGAACTTCATATTTTCCAATCACAAAACTTGTATGGATTCTCAGTATTGCTGGAGCCTGATGATAAAGAAACTGGTTGTAAAAGAGCTGAAAGAGAACTGTCTTTGCAGCGAGTGGAAGAAAAGCAAATGCCAGTACTCTGCTGACGATTCGTTTTTTTTTGTTTAAATATGTATGCCCTCGAGGATTGAATCAGGTCATGTGTCACGGTGCATTTCAGTGTCATCAACTAATGGTCCATTTGATGAAATATTTTGTGTTTCTTTTAAATGGAACATGTGATTGTGCCATAGGCTTTTGGTTCCTAGATATTGTGACACTCCTGATGAGGTTCGATACACATCACTCAAGATCGATTTTTTTGGACATGATTGTTAGCTCATGCAAGTGAATAGGATCTGCAGATTGTATAGTTACTAGTTAAGACTTTATTATTGCCTTTTACATTCCTTTGTAACATCACAAGTAAAGTAGTCTGAATTTTTTTTCATATGTGAGATTTAATAAATTAGCCATTTTTGCAGGAATTGACTCCTAACCAACTCCAGGAAGGTAAGTTTGACTGCCTTGTCCCAGAAGCTTACCTTGTTAGCTGCTTCTTAATTAGAAAATAAATCTATATGATTGTTGAATTTGGTTCTCACTCGCCATTTCATTTTTCACCTGTTGGTTGACAAATCTGAGTTGACCTGCGAAAAGTGGAACAGATCTGATTCTCTTTGTATTTTCTTATAGCTCTCAGTAAAACATTATCCGTGAAAAAGAGAAAAGGAAAACTGCAGAAGGTGTGGGATGGAAGCAAAGTAATTTACAATGTGGCATCCTGGGGAGCAACTGCTATTGGGTAGGTAACTGATACTGGTTAATGCTGGTTAGGCCTAGATCACTAACAGTCCAATACACAATTTTAACTGGTAAAATATTAGCATAAAGATGATTCACTTCATTGTGGCTCACATTTTCTGGAGCCCAGGATCTTAAAGCATTTTAGATACGTAGTTGTTTATTATGTCACTATAAGGAACATATGTTACCAAGCTCTGGGTGCTTCCCAAAAGATTCATAGGTACTTAGCTAGCAGACCTATCAGATGTAACTATGTAAGCTACATACCATCCAAAACGTGTACTAGCAGTCCTTATCACGTATGCCTGTATCTCCTTAAAATGTTGTAATTTTACAGCTTACTACCTACTTCTTCATGATTCATTGTCGCATATCTTCTTATACATCCCATTTGTCTAATGCTGCAGAAAAATGGGAGTGTAAACTAAAAACAATAGGAAGTTCTCAATGATTTTCTAATCAAGAGAAGAAAAACTTTGTAGCTTATGTTTTATGGACTTGAACCTTGCATGTATTTCTTATAAGTTTGTGATGCTTGCAACAGAATATACCAAAACCCAGCACTACTGAAGGCAGTTTCTTCAGCCTTTGGGACTACCTGCCATGTCATATCAAAGCTTTTCTGACTTTCGTCGTACTTCACGGTGAAGTTCTCTTGATGAGATTAAATGTTATTTTCACCAATGTAATTGAGGGCTCTGCAAAAGCTCTCAAATGATACATTGACCCTGTCAATTGATTGTAACCCAGTTAGTGCAATTTGTATATAATTTAATTTTCTTTGCAGTGCAGTTATCAGACATTGGTATTCCTTTACGCTCCTGTATATGGAAGCAATTGTATGCTTGAATTAGTCGAAGTTGCAACTCTAAACAACTAAAGTTCTTAGGAGATTATGCATTTTGTTAGCCATGTCAGGAGTTCTAACTTGTATATTTAGAACTCTTGTTATAGCGAAACAATATTGTCTTGCTTTGGGCTGTATAGGTTTCCCATAAAAAATTTCTTGCTGTCCAGACTGAAATGGTAGAGTAAGCTTAGTTACGTACACATAAATGAGGGTGATCGTTCCTTGTATACATCCACTAACTTTGTTTTGGATTACCTTTTATAGTACACATTCTTGGCTTATCTAACCTTGAATATGACAAGGTGTGGCTTATCTAACCTTGAATATGACAAGGTGACAAGGTGTGGAGGAGACACTGGGAAAAATGCATAAAAAGGGACAATGCATAAAAAGGGATACATCCACTAACTTTGTTTTGGATTACTTTTATAGTACACATTCTTGGCTTATCTAACCTTGAACATGACAAGGTGTGGAGGAGAATCTGGGAAAAATGCATAAAAAGGGACAATGCATAAAAGGGACAGAGTCCAAAATCATTCAACATTTTTTGATGTGGATACTCTCTCTAAGAAGACGTTGAAGCCAGATTATTGGAGGAGCTTCCTACTACACGATGGTGCATTTTATGGTCAATTGGACGAGTTTTAGTAGTAGTTGGGGAAAATAGAACCCAGCATTTGAAGATAAACACCCATATGACATAATGGCCAGGAGTCTATATGGAATGCACAAGGCAAAGAGTACACCGTCACAGCATAAGCACTCAGTGGCTACTCTGATTGTATATTCATTGACAGGATTTTTTTTTTCTTTTGTGGAAACTTGGTTTGATATAATTTTTTGAAGGTGTAGGGTTTGATATACACTTGGAATAAGAATATACGAAAATTTGTTTGCATGAAAAATGAATTGTACGTCAAGGATCAGGGGTCATTAACATATGCAACGGTTATATAAGAAAAGGTGTGGGTTAGAGAAAACTTGGGTGCAAGAGTTTGGAGCTTGAATTCTGGGGAAAAAAAACAGAACGGGTGAAAATTATTCTAAAAGAAATTCATTATTTTTAGTTGATCTGACGACGTCAATACAAATCTGGAAAGAGATCTGAAATGCGAAGAAACAAATTTACATATTCTACATTGTTAGTTTAACAAACTAAAAACGCCACAAGAAGTGGACTCATCAAGACTCAGGTCACTTGCTATTTCTCTCTGTACAGATTGGTAGAGCCTGAGTCAGGGCTGCAAGAATGTGGAACGATGTTTGCTAATTCTGGCTTTGAGATGTTGTGTCGGCTTGTAAATGTCTCAATTCATATTTACAATTTTGGTTCTTCGAGTTGTCTTCCACACTTGCAGGAATGCACTAATTCAGATGTAGTAATTGGAAACTCTAAAGTGTTCAGGGATGTATACCATAGTGACATTCTAAGGAAGCAGTATATTCGATGTACCTGTCCCATACGGTCCCAATATCCTCGGCATGTAGCTACAAAGACATGCATCTCAAAAATACCATAAAGGTGATCTATTGCGTTCATCAGCTGGTCCTTCAAAGGCTGCATTCGACTTCTAACATCTGATTCAACCACTGTTGCCTTTGATTCCTGGATTATCTTTTTCAGCTTAATTGGTTGCACTTTGTATCTTTGTCTGAAATAGAAGGCAAACGATCACATCTGTAACGAACTAAATTGTATTAAAAAAAAATGGTGGAAAATACACATTCAAGGGAATAAAGGTTTTAATGCCTGTAATTGTCTTGACCACAAAAATTATAAGACATCCCAATCCTTAAGAGGGTCATGGTACGTCGCGGAAGTTGACAATGTAACTTCTTGAGTTGAGAATCAGTTCACGTATTCAATTACCCATGTAAACATACATAGCTTCATAAGATGAAGCTAATATTGCAAAGGCAGTGATGAATGAGCCCAACTTCTTCTTCAACTGAGATACGTGAAAAACTGGATGGATCTTTGACTGTGAAGGTAACTGTAGACGGTAAGCAACTTAGCCAAATTTCTCTATCACCTGGAATGGACCATAGAAACGAGCTGAGAGCTTGAGATTCCTGCAGGGATTGATTGAAGTCTGTTGATACGGTTGTAATTTGAGGTAAATCCATTCTCCAACAGAGAATAATCTGTCAGAACGATTTTTATCTACACAGATTTTCATTTGCTCCTGTGCCTTATGTAGCTTATCCTTTAAGATTTGGATCATTTGTTCCCTCTTTGGGAGATATTGGTGCACATCAAGTACGGTCAATGAAGTAACAAGGGGTAGTGCTAAGAGAGGAGGTGAGTAACCATATAGGGTCTGGAATGGAGTGGACTATAGGCTAGTGTGGTATGATGTAATGTTCAGCTAGATATAACCACTTTGTCCATTGGGATGAGTTTCACCAGTCACACATCTCAAATAAGTTTCTAGATAGGCATTTGTCCTCTCAGTCTGGCCATTCGTTTGAGGATTATAAGTTGTGCTTAATGCTAGAGTAGTCCCTCGTACTGAAAATAGATCTTACCAGAAAGTACTCGTAAAAATCTTGTCCCTATTTGACACAATGGAAGAAGGGAGTCCATGTAGCTTGTATACATTTTGTAGGAATACTTAAGCTACTGTAGAGGCTGTAATTTGGGTGTGAGAGTACAATAAAATGATTGTATTTGGTTAACCTGTCTAGTACAACCAGTATCACTGTCTTGTGTTGGGATGGGGGTAGACCTTCAATAAAGTCCATGGAGATGTGTTGCCAGGCATGTTCTGGAATGGGCAGAGGTTGTAGCAATCCCCATAAGCTGATTGATCAGCCTTGTTTTTCTGACAAGTGTCACAACTAGTAATAAACTTAGTGAGGTTTGACTTCATACCTTGCTAATAGAAATGTTGCTTCAGCCTTTGGTAAGTGGTAGTGATGCCAGAGTGACCTCCCACAGCTTAATTGTGTAGTGCTGTCAAAATTTGAGTTCTTAGAGTTCCTTGACTTCCAATGTAAACCTTGTTTTTGTACTTGAGGATCCCTTGTGAAAAGGAATAGTTGTTTACAACCTGGTCATTGATGAGAAGCTGTTGAATGTGGGACTGAGTTGTGGTATCACCATTGTAGCTAGTAATAACATCTTGTAGCCATTGTGGGGGTGACCTTGGTCATGGCTAAACACTAGCCAAAGTCTTTAGTACAACGAGACAGAGCATCAACTGCCTTTTTGTCAGTACCTCTCTTGTATTGAATCTCATAATCATACCCCAACAACTTGGACAACCATCTCTGTTGTAAGACGGTGGTTACCTTTTGTGAGAGAAAGTGTCTAATGTTCTGATGGTCAGTCAATATGTAGAACTTAGAAACAAGAAGGTAGGACCTATATTTGTTCACAGCTAGGACAATAGCTAATAATTCATTTTCATAAACAGATAGACTAAGATTTTTAGGCCCCAAACCCTTACTGAAACAGGCTATTGGTTTTCCTATTTGTGAAAGGACTGCACCCACTCCTCTTGAACATGCATTTGTCTCTAAGGTGAAGTGATGATTGAAGTTAGGGATGAGAGGACATGGGCAGTGCCATTACACTCTTTAGAGACTGGAAGGACTGAGTTGTTGGGGATAAATTAC